>BROG01000031.1:657500-922500 GCA_030159075.1 Atrina japonica | reverse complement strand
TTAAATAAATATTTGTCATTATATCATTAAAATAGATTGTTTATTTACATATTTAAGCAACATACTTTTCAAAAACTGTCTGTCAACAAGTTGCGGATTCATTAAAAACATTCGTTCGCTCGGAATAACTTTTTTCTAACAGCGTGGAAATTTAATAAATTATTGGAAATCTGATCGGAGTGTTAAATTTCTGTTTACGTTATTTTCTTAACAAAACAAAATGTAATTCATATAAATACACAAATAAGTGAAATAGAAAAGTTTTTGCTATTATATTTGCATTTGCAAGTAAATGATATGTATATATATCTTTTCTTGGTTTCTTTTCCACAGAAAAGGTCTATACAACAAGACAGTTTGGAACAGTTGATACAAAACGAGTTATGTGTTGCAATATTGTAAATAATCCCGTATATGTGTCCAGGAAAGGACGAGGGATTCCCTCACTTTTACATTTTGTGGGAATATTGAGCTTTCTACAAGGTATTATTTATCTTATTATGTCTTATATCGACAACACTATAACAGTACTACCACAAGACCCCCTCACTATCATTGGAATTGTCAGCATGGAAGCAGGAGTGATATTTTTTACAATGGGACTTCTTCTTAACTGGTACAAGGGGTTTACATGCAAGAAGTCTACATGTACGTGTCAGTTGTATACAAAAAGGGATGAAACAAACAATAGCCCAGAAGTTAGCGAACCTGAAGAAATTCTGAATGAGACCAAAGAAGATACTGATATAACAGAAGAGAAGAAGGAAAAGTGAACTACAGGATCATTTTATATAGTTTTACGTTTTAATCGATAATTCAGAGGTTTCCGGCTAAATATCGACTTACCTGGCTTTGAAAGTTTTATCGAACACTTAACATTTTTATATCTGTGTCGTGTACATATGCTCTGTAATTCCTGACAATTGTAATTCATTTTTTTGTTCAGGCTTAGTGCAATACAAACGATGTGGAAGTACTGGAGTACGCTTTACCTACAATCCCTCAGTGTTGTATCGCGCGAGTGTATACTATATTTTGACGCTTTATTCTTCACAGAGTGAGAGAGAGAGAGAGAGAGAGAGAGAGAGAGAGAGAGAGAGAGAGAGAGAGAGAGAGAGAGAGAGAGAGAGCACCAAAGTTTGATATGTAATTATCGCATTTGAACTGTCATAAGCTGGAAACAATTTTAACAAAGAATATTCATTTGTTGTAGAAGTATCAATTATATATATATACACACATTCTGCAGCAGCCAATACGATTACTGATGTTGATATTCAAATATGACTGATACATTAGCTTTTACTTCACAATGTTCATTGGCTGTAACCATAGTGATATATACCCCAAATTTTATATTCTCATTATTCATAATCTGTTTGTTAAAATATGTATAATTGTATAAATAAAAGATAACCATTTATTTCTTTAATATTCATATACATATTGTTTCATCAATGTCGGTATGAAATGGAAAGGAATCTATATTTAGCTATCAGCTTTGTCTTACCCGAGCCACAAATATGTATTTAAAGTTTTGTTGGAAATTTATCAAATAAAATATGTTCAACCTAATTTTATATTCACTGCTAAATCCATTTCACAGGATGATGCTACAATCCTCACACTTACTATATCTGTATTACTGTATTTCTCTTACAACCAGTGTAATGAAAACAATATTTATCTTATGTATCTGTGAAATCAACCAATGGGCTGATATAATACACATTATACCGAAATTATAGTTTTGTAAAAAAAAAAAAAAAAGAAAAAAAAATAGGGGGCAAAACAAATGCTGAAGATGATATATAATAAAAACATTGCTAAACATCTCCAAAAAAAGTTACAAATTTTTACCAATTTAAAAGTCATGTGGTATGAACAGTCACGGATTTCTTCATACACAATTTCCTTGTTAATACTTGTAATTACAAAACATGTAAATAGAACACATGTTCACTATATTATCAATGTAGATTTAGAATATAAGAAATTCTTGAACCCCAACTAAGGCGTCATCACTTTCACAAGTCTGGTAGAGTTCTCCACCAACATAGCAACCATGTGTATGCTGGTGACTTCTGCATCATGATCAGTAGAAGATACATTATCTGTACTGTAATTGTATCTAAGCCTAGTAACATACTCCAACCAAAGGGTAACATATTTAAACATTCTGTGGTCTAAAACTCAATATATATTCTTTCTCTACATGGAATGGAGAGAAATATTACAATCCCAACAAACTTTTTCCAAGTCTCTGACATCCCCCAAAACGTTCTAGAACAAAAAATCGAAATTACATAGTAATATTTTAATGTTTAATCTGCATAAATTACCACAAAAATACGAATAATTGTTGACTTCCAATCCATTGTGGACAATTCTTTAAAGTCAGTAGATAAACATTAAGAAGAATTTATTCAATAATTTGAATATTAGTCCTGATGCTATCTTGATCATGGCAAGAAACCTGTAATTTTTGCATCACAGTGATATACATGTAATAACTGTACCAAAGTGAGATACAGGTAATTGTTGTATCATGTGAGATACATGTAGTTGTACCACAGTAAAATGTTATTTTTGTATCATTGAGATACATGTTATATATGTATCATTGTGATAATGAGTTCATTGTATAACAGAGATACAGTAAATCTTTGTATCAGTGATAAACCATATCTTAGTATGCATGTCATTGTTGTATTAGAGATATACAATCTTTGAACCATGATGAGGTATACATAATCTTTGTATCATGGTGAGAGGCATGTAATTTGTGTATCAAGATGAGATACATGCAATCTTTGAACCATGGTTGCATACATGTGATCATTGTATCATGGTGTGATACATTTGATCTTTGTATCATTGGGAATAATGTTATATTTCTATCAGTGAAATACATGTTATCTTTGTATCAGTGAGACACATACAATCGATATATCATGTGATATATCATGTGATATTTGTATCATGGGGATATACAGATACATGTAATCTTTGTATCATAATGAAATACATGTCATCTTTGTGTAACAGTGAGATACATGTCATCTTTCTGCCATGGTGAGATACAGGTAATCTATGTATCATAGTGAAATACATGTGATAGCTGTGTCACAGTGAAATACACATAATTTTTCTGTCACAATGAGATGCATGTAATCTATGTATCACAGTGAGATACATGTTATTTCTGTCATCTTGTGTCAGTGATCTATCACATTTAGATGCATGCTATCTTTGTCACAGTGAAATAAATGTAATATGTATTAGTGAGATACATGTCATCTTTATATCATGGAGAGATACATGTTACTTGCACCAATCAAAACTATGATATATTATATCTACATGATTAAGTATCATTCTTATCATAACCGGTAACACAATCATCTTATAAAATACTTCACTACAAAACTTAGACAAAAATAAGGCAGTAAGAAGTATCATTCTTATCATAACCGGTAACACAATCATCTTATAAAATACTTCACTACAAAACTTGGACAAAAATGAGGCAGTAAGAAATATCGTTAAGTAATCTATTATACTGTGTACCCTCTAAGTCTGTACATCATTTATGATATTTAACATAAAGATATGCGTTTATACATTAGGTTTATACAACAAACCATTCCAATTAACTCTGTAAACAAAAAGTAAAAACGATAAACATGATACATATGTCATAACATATTACAAGTTTATATATGTGACATATTTTATAACAAGGTATACACACTGTATTACAGTTTATGTATGTAACATATTTTATAACATGGTATACACTGTATTACAGGTTTATGTTTGTGACATTTTATAACACATACACTGTATTACAGTTTATATATGTGACAATATTTTATAACAAGGTATACACTGTATTACAGTTTATGTATGTGACATATCTTATAACAAGGTATACACACTGTATTACAGGTTTATGTATGTAACATATTTTATATACAATAATGTATATTACATATATATATATGCAATACAATGTACACATATATTTGTAATACAATGTATATATATATATATATGTAATACAATGTGTGTATATATATATATATATATATATATTATATACATATATATATAATATATATATATTATATATATATATATGTGTGTGTGTGTAATACAATGTATATATATATGTAATACAATATATATATATGTGTGTGTGTGTGTTTGTGTGTGTGTGTAATACAATGTATAAAATTAGAAGAAATGCAATTGCATAATCTATTAAGTTACGAAATGAGAGGGATATAATATATCTTGATGACTTTGTTAAAGCAGTCATTTCAACTTTTAAATAATTATTAATTTAAAAAGATTTGCTCAGGTGACCTAAAAATGTGGAATGTTTATGCTATACAGTGTAAGTTTTTGTTACATGTCATTAAATGTCCATTATTTTTCTTTGAAAATGCTGGTGTGAATTAATGATGGTCATTGCATGAAGGTGATTTCTATTGATATAACAAAAATATGAGGTGTACAGTATACGTACAATGTATTGTGATGTACACACATACTGATACTTATCTTATAGAAACATCAATTGTAATGATGATGATACTGCATTTCAAATGTACTTAAAATAACGATGCAACTCAAATTATATAGTAGATAATGGCATGTTGAATTGTACTTAAAATAACGATGCAACTCAAATTATAGCAGGTAATACAAGTTGAATTGTATTTCAAATATTGATGCATTAAATGTACTTCAAATAGGCAAATTTTAAATTCTGATAGTAACATTGAATCACAAAATCAGTGGTAAACACAGCGTTTCATTATCACATATTTCACAATATATAACAATGGTGAGTTTTATTTGAGGAATTTGACTAATGGTAAGTTCCAACCTAGTGATTTCACACTTGTAAAACAAAAACCAATAACCCCATAAAGTGACAAAATGAAATATAATGTTTCTACATAAAATATCTAATGAATACTGTGAATTATTGAGTATAAGACTTCAACAAAATGAATGTAAATGATAATAATTACATAGAATACTGACGACAATAGCACACTTTGGTTTTATCAGCAAGCACCTACTTCTTAAACTTCAATATTTATACAAATACATCTCAGAATTGTTTACCTTTTGTAGTATTGTTTATGTAAGCAGATATCAACTTCTTTATCTCACATGTAGCTACATACACCATTCATGCTTTGTACACTAAATCTCCACCATAGCTACAAACACCATTCCCTCTTTGTACACTATCTCCACATCAGCACACACCATTCACTATACCTAAACAATTTTTCTCCACCTTTTCTAAAGATATACAACAACTTTATTTATTGTCTCTGCAACCACCAAATGCTTACTTATCTTTGGTTTAGAAAAATCAGAGTATTTGACTTAAAAGTTCTGAGACATTTTCCTTTAATACTTAGAAACCAGTATATGAGGCAGAGCTATGATACCATGTATTACTTATTTAACTCTGACCTGAAGACCAAAATTATTTAAAATTTACATGTACAAAACCATATATAAATGAACAAATTAAAATACATACTGAAAGAAACAATAGATAAGTAAATAACATGTATTTCAAATTACTGTATGATACAGATAAAGCAGCATTGAATGGATGTTACAAAATAAAACACCAGTAATTAGCAGTAAGAATACACATGACCTAGAAATATTACTGTTAATTGATGATTAATTTTTATGTATTAAGTCAGTACCATGTTTGTATAAAGATTAGCTCACAGCTACAGCATGGGCTTCTAAACAGGTGCTTTCCTAATGTCCAAATGAAGTCAAGCCAAATATTATATACATAATCAATTTCAAATAGTGAGGTCCAATAGGAGTATTTCAAGCTCTGAAATTTTCCGTTATTATTTCAGATTTTCGTGCTGGTACTATGTAACTTTTGCTTTCGGTTAACCATCGCTACTTCCACTTTCGGTTGTTTACATAGGGAGCCAGAGCATATGCCCGATTTCATAACATAAATCCAAATGTCACAAACTTCCACATCTGGTAAACTTTCAAAACTCAATGTCAATTAGTTTTGGACATAAAAGGATTAGTGACAATCATCTGATCTCCATGGCACCTGATCCCACCTCTTGGTTTCCAGAGGTAAAATATTAATCTATGTCCTGGACATTCTATTGATTTATATTTTGGTATCTGTGATTTTTTATATAACAGATCTTCTCTGGAATATTCATATCTTTATAATTTTCTTGTAGGCCAAGAACTTCTTAATCTTCATTGCTAGTTCACAAAAGTGAAATGACTCATACATGTGATAAAGTCTGCGAAATATACCACTTTCTATTGGGAAAGTTAACAAACAATGAAGCAGTGCACGGAAACTCTGGATCCAAAACCGATTACATTCAAACCTGGAATCTTCTACATGTTATATTAAAAGGTTGCAAGACAATCAATAAATGATAAACCAAACTTTCTTAGTGAATTTTGAATATTTAAAAATTCCCATTACTATATGTAAATATATTACCGGTTTTGTCGTTTCATATCTAAAATGTACAACAACAAAACCAGTGATATATTTACATATAGTAAGGAGAATTTTGAAATTTTCAAAAGTCACTAAGCAAGTTTGGTTTGTCATTTATTTGTTGTTATTATTTGAAAATATCATAATTAATGCTGCTTTAATGTGTGTGTATATATATATATATATATATATATATAAAGAACATCTTTATAGAATGCAGAAAATGTTTGCAAAAAGACATAAGGAATAAAATGGGCAAAATTGAAAGACAAAATGTATATACATTAGCAGTATGTACTGTCACTGAAGCTTGTCAGCATCAAATACACTACAAATAAATAAAATCTTACATATTCATTGGACTAACACTTTTTAACACATGTCGTTACGATACACTGACTTATCCTTATTCAATCAAACTTTTAAAAGAACTTGAATACATAAACTTACAACATAGATTAAGTCACATACACTCACATACTTATGATCATATAGCCACATACACACACACACACCACACACACACCACAAATGCTCACACACCACAAACGCTCGCACACCACATATACATATATAATTAATAATGATTGTATGTATTTACATGTGTGTATGTATATGTCGATTCAAATGAATACATATGATTAACCACAATCAGAAAAAAATGATGCAAACTGCAGTAGTACATCGCGAAGATGAATTGTACAAACCTACAATTACACCTATACAATCTGACCAACTCCTTCATACCACAAAATGAGCAATGTATAAGAGAAATTAAGCAGTTTATAGTTTTTATGTGACTTCAATTTCAAATGTTTTTTTTCAAGATATCCAAAAACACTGTTATACATGTACATTCCACCATCCTTCCATCATATGATATAGTTTACACAGACACAAATATGTTTTTCTTGAACATAATGTATGCTATAATAGTCCAGAAGGCAGTTCCCCATATGTCCATAGGAAATAAAGACGCATGTACATTTGAAGTTTTAAATGTGACTGGAAAGCGCATATGTATAATCTCATGACCCATATACAGCGCTATGGCATTCATACCTGTAATAGATATAAAAACATTGTATGAACCCTCATTGCTATTAAATATTTATATAGTAAACTCCATATAACCTGGCAGGGTGGAGGTCTTGTGAACCCCTTTTTGATCTTGACAAATTTAAATTTTAGGTAATAAAACATAACATTAAAATTACACTGGCTAGAGTAATCCCTCCCACTTGTCACCTTACATAGGAGAGTATCCAGTAAGTATTAAAATGTTTTTCCCATACAGTTTGTCATAACAAAAAAATGAGTAGATCATCTGTACGATAATCAAAAGGTTACTGTGCCCCACCATCTTATGTGAATCGTACAATAACATACATTCATGACATTCGAACCTCTTTATGTCAAAATCCGATGAGACAAAATTCCTGTTATGTCAATGTTGAATGGCCAGTCCAAATTTTTATGAATAGAAAAATATGACATGTTAATTAAAATTTTGGTTATCTAGAATTCCTGATATCTTGAAGTAATAAGGGTGGTCCTGTGAATTTTGATATAACTAGATTCCACCTTATCATTTGTTATCATAATAACTTTCAACGTGATCAATATCAATACATAGCATGTCAGATATGGGTAGATACACAACATGAATATAAACCAGAAATCTGGACTGTTGTAGAGTGAGGTGATTACCTACGTAAGTCAGGACTGTGTTTTGGTATGGATATTTGGATACTAATGATTAATTTGGATAGGAATGCAAGTAAGGCTGAAGTGAATAGAAGTTGATGTGGAAGGAAATGAACTTGAAGATTAATATGTGCAACATAACACAATTATTGACTTTGAAATAGGTAGCTATTAGGATTTATCTACCTGGGAAATATAATATTCTTTAATGCATTTTGAGTACGGTAGTGTAGTGATTTGGATAGTAGTACAATGTACTCATTTGAACATTGTAACAGGTGTATGTATGATGTGTTTGAACTGGTTAAAGCTGAAGGTCACTCTAGAAATATATTTACTCTACATTTCAGCAGGTTCATATATGATAATATGTCTGAACTACTTAAAGCTCTCTCTAAAATCATATTTACTGGACAGTTAAAAACTGATTCAAGATATTATTAAGAACAGTTATGTATATTTACATAGATAAAGAGATTTCTGAATTTGTACTGCAGTAAAATATTCAATGTCGACAATTAGTTGCAATTTGCAGGAAGTTGGGGGGGTGTATCAGATCACAAGCAGGTGGGAGTTTTATCAAGATAAAAGACATTACTGTTGCCCTAAATGCTGATAAATATCTTCTTTTGGAACATCATGTAAGTAAAACCACACCAGAACATTGGACCCCATAGATGCAAGGCTAGTTTTTGCCAGTGATTTTCTTCCACAGAGAAACCAATAGGAAAATAATTTTGGAATACTATATGAGCTATGTATGTAAATATAGAGTTCATTCCTGAAGACAGAAAGAAAACAAAATATATATATTTAAGCTGTCACTACAAGAGCTATTATATGCATCCATTCAGCACTATTTTTAGTAATGCACACATTTCTCCATGTTAATGACTAACAGATCTCTTTGCAAACCATTTTTAATATCAATAACATTTCTTCATTTACAGCTTTAATGATATATCTACAACATTATATGATTTTCTTTTCCTGTGTTTAAAGTTTTCTTTATATATATAAATATATATATATATATATATATTAAATTTGAAACCAATAATATCATATTTGTATTAAGTACTTGCAAAAACATGTAAGAATTACAAATGACGCAACAACAAAATGCATACACAAATTACAAAAAACACAACAAAAAAAGACATGCGTACCTACATGACAAAAAGACATGTGTACCTACATGACAAAAAGACATGCAAACACAAATTACAAACTACATCAAAGGAACTTGAAGGTTTGTTTATTCAATACAAATAATATTTGTGTGTGTAACATTTGAAATTCAAATAATGAAAGCAATATGTACCTGGATAATAAAATGGCGTTCCTGACCACACATTCCATACATCTATAGTCAAATAACAGAATGTAAGAAGGTAAAATGCGAATCCTCCGAGGCAAAGAACAAAGGAAACTGACCTGCAAAGAGAGTTAAGAACCAAAATGTCATAACTGTACATGTACGAAAATATTTCGCTGTCGTAACTCTACATGTATGTAAATATCTGTTATAATCACACATGTACGTAAATATCTGTTATAATCACACATGTACGTAAATATCTCACTGTCGTAACTCTACATGTATGTAAATATCTCGCTGTCATAACTGTACATGTACGTAAATATCTCTCAGTCATAATCACATGTATGAAAATATCTGTTATAATCACACATGTATGTAAATATCTCTGTTATAATATATCTATGATGCCATGGTAAAAACTTTTGAACATGTACTGTAGGCCTAGATATGACATATTAATGAGGAATTTTCATGAGCTAATTATAACGTCGTATTGAAGCTAAAAAAAATGGCTCGGCACAGACTTGTTCTGCCTCAATTAAAAAGCAGACTATATTATGTTTAGATGGAGTGTGTTTAAGTGGTTGAAAGGCAGTGGAAATGTTTAATGTATCCACTATATACCTCAACAGTTTGAGAGTTTTTGAAAAAATTCAGTGACACTGAAGATACAGTACAGAAAATAAACAACTGGCAAACATCGAAGTGAGTTTACTGTCCATGTCTAACTTTGGCATGCTCTTTGAGGCATATTTCTCATAAAGGGACCAGTGTAACTGTGTATGTTGAAGGTAATATTAATTAAAGGAATTATATTTAAGATCTTGATGATTTTTATGGTCAGTTGTGGCGAAAGCTTTCAGACATTGCCACTAGATCTTAATAGCGGATCGGGATCTGCCCCGTATATTATGTCGCACAAAGTATGAGCTCTCAATGGAAAAAGGAAAGCCAACTTCTGATTCTGTCGTAACCTACCCAGGCCTCGATATTATAGAAAGTATATAAATGATACTTAAATTAATCTAAACAATAAATTATACTTTTTCAGAAACTTCAAATGCATAGTCGCAGTCAAGTGATGTATTTCAATCATAACATGATTTGTTTACATTTCACAAGCCGTACAGTAGACTTGTTAAGAACATCAGGTAACCCAAATCTAGGGCCTGATGAAACTCTACTGGAAAATGTAATAAATAGAATATTTGACAATTGTTTTTGAATAGCATGCTTATTACATCTGTGAGGCAGGAGAATACATATTTAACACTTGTGATACACACTTGTGTTAAATATGTATTCTCCTGCCTCACTCGATGTAATAAACATGTTATTTAAAAACAATTGTCAAATATCCTCTATATATGGAAATTATCAACTGAAAAAATGCAGAATGGGAATTTCATTAAAAAATGTTCTCTCTTGTAGGTGCTATCTATAAATGTTATAGATACATGTATTTAGCTAGTTTAGCTCTGCTTCATTTCCATATGTTTGGGCTGTTATATCAAATTTACAGACATACATGTACTGGATGTTATTTCGATAGAAAAAAAATATATCTCGGGATTATACAAAAATTTTGATTGAAAGATCTATTGCTGTAGAATACTTGCATATATTTCCTAAAATGATTGAAATATGCTGACAATTGATATCCCTGCCCTCCATGATAACAAGACAAACGTTTACTCGTTAATTATTAAAATTTGATTTCTTTTCACAAATACGACATTGTAACAGGTTTTTTTCAACTGAGGTTTTTAAAAAACATTTTACATGTATTTGTATAAAACGTCAAAAAATTTGAAACTTTTAAAATAAACAAAAATATTGTATGCCTTTAAATGTGAAAATTTAGAAATGCCTTTTTAAATAGATGAAATATATAAAACAAAATATTTAGGGAAAATTTATTGTTACTATCAATCTACAAATATTTAATTTAAAGAAAGCACTCACCACAGATTTTTATTGATAGGAATCCAACCGCCATCTTTTTGAAAGTGACATAATATCCCTGCTATTAAACACTGAAATAAATTATTTGTTTAAAGCTATAAATAGATATCCATTAAGTTTTAATAATTTGACATTTTTTCTGTAAATCTATTTTTAAAACATTTGTATTTTTCTTCTGTACATATAAAAAGTTGGCTAGTCTAATTGTGGAAGGTGGCTGGTCTCTTTCTGGATATGGGGTCTCTCCTCCACCACTAAAAATTGGTCACAACCATAGTCATATAACTAACAAGTTGTTGAGTGTGGCATAGAACATCAGAAACTATTTAAATACCCATATATGTCTTCTCACTTGTACAACTTTCAGAAATTTCAGTAAAAAAGAAGGATGTAAGAGTGGGAATTGTGTAAATGTTTGTAACACTCCAGTAATGATATTAGTTGTAACAGCAAGTAGTTTACATGACTCAAAAAAACTTTGTAAAAATTGTATTTTATTAATAAAATGTATAAGTTAAATCATACTTTATCAAAATGTTAAATGCTAGATAATGACATCAGAGAACATATAAAACATTGTATAATTAAGAAAATATATTAAACTACAAAAGTTAAAATTCTCTAAAATACTGAAAAATGGGGGCTTTGGCAAAACTTTGAACAGGTAAGACAGAAATTTACCTGAGTTGTATGCAATTACAACTCATTAGCCACAAGTGTTCAGACAGAGAGATCTGTCATACAACACTCTTAGGTCTGCTGTCTGTACATGTAACAACCGTAACAGAGATGAAATCATTATAAGATTATCAGAATGGTCTTCAAAACAAGACGTACTGTGAGCTAAGATTTGTGTATTGATACAGACGTCTGTACATGTAACAACCGTAACAGAGATGAAATCATTATAAGATTATCAGAATGGTCTTCAAAACAAGACGTACTGTGAGCTAAGATTTGTGTATTGATACAGATTATCAGTCTGTACATGTAACAACCGTAACAGAGATGAAATCATTATAAGATTATCAGAATGGTCTTCAAAACAAGACGTACTGTGAGCTAAGATTTGTGTATTGATACAGACGTCTGTACATGTAACAACCGTAACAGAGATGAAATCATTATAAGATTATCAGAATGGTCTTCAAAACAAGACGTACTGTGAGCTAAGATTTGTGTATTGATACAGAAAATCACCACTACCACATTCAACAGACTGAATCTAATAAATCAAATTACTATATCTGAATAAGTCCAACATTTCACAAAGATCACTCAACTTTCAAAACTGAAAACACTTCTGAAGTAGACTGATTTATCTTACAGTAAAACCTGACTTGAAACATCCTATCTGCCAAGGAAAAGTGGTCTTTAAAGAGAAGTGGTCTCTTAAAGGAGGTTTTACTCAAAAATAATAATTCAACTACATGTGTAAATGTTTTTTTCTATACTGTCGCTCATGACAGGTGGTCTCTCAAGACTGGTTCTATTGTAGTAGTTACGCAAACAATATCCCACATCACCTGAACATGTGACTTGTGAACAATACTTAAGGCATACACTTTTGATTGTTATACTTACCAGCAGACTTCCCCAAACAACAAATCGAATCACTCGAGATCGTGGATCCTTAAATTTTTTCAAAATCTTTCCTGCCTAAAAGCAAAAAGCACTATTACTGCTAATGCAAACAAATTAGGTTACATATATAAAACCACTAAGTAATAAAGCAATTAAGATATTACAAGTAGTTTTTCTGATTATTTATTATAATGTAACTATACTTAATAAATTCAATTCAATAAAATGTGATCTACAGTTGTTAAACAAAAATGTAGTTTTATATCCCTTTTCTACCCCTTACTTCCTCATGTATCCCTTTTCTACACCATACTTCCTCATGCATCCCTTTTATACTTCTTACTTCCTCATGTATGCCTTTCTACACCTTACTTCCTCATGCATCCTTTTTATACAACTTACTTCCTTATGCATCCCTTTTCTACACCTAACGTCCTAATGTATTATGGAATACTATTACATGCACAGTTTAATTCTCCTTACTTCCTCATGCATCCTTTTCTACATCTTACCTCCTAATGTATTATGGAATGGTGTTTAATGTACAGTTTCATACTCCTTACTTCCTTATGTATCCTTTCTCTACACCCTACTTCCTTGTGTATCCCTTTTATACCCCTTACTTTCTTGTGTATGCCTTTTCTCAACCTTATTTCCTCATGCATTCCTTTTATAACCCTTATTTCCTCATGTATCATTTTTCGGCACCTTACTTCCTCATGTATCAGTTTTATACCCCTTACTTCATCATGCATCCTTTTCTCCACTTTGCTTCCTCTTGTATTATGGAATATGGAGTTACATGTACAGTTTTATACCCTTTACTTCATCATGCATCCATTTCTACACCTTGCTTCCTCTTGTATTATGGAATGGTGTTACTTGTACAATTTTATATGCCTTACTTCCTCATGCATCCCTTTTATATCCCTTACTTCCTCATGTATTACATAATAGTGTCACATATACAGTTTTATATTCCTTACTTCTCATGATATCAATTACCTGTAATCCTAGAAAACACAGGAAACAGGAAGTCAATGTACCCAGTAACCCCTCCGGATCATATGGAACCTTTGTCTTGTAAATTTCCTGTCAATTATAAAGTATAAACATTTTCCTACTACTGTGCATCTATTTGTATATGGATAAAAGGATGGTTGAGGATTTGGACATTGTACATATAGAAATTAGACTGCTTTTAACTGTCAGCCATGTTTCTTCAACAGGCAGTTGAAATCAGAAGTGCAAGTTACAGAGATACATTGGGCATTGGACATTAAACCTGGACATGATAAAATAAACCACACTGTATTGGCATAGTCCACAAAAGAGCTCTAAGTTACAACAAAGATAGAGCTGTACAAGTACATGTGTAATTATTGAGTATCCACCGAAACTCATTCACCCCTATACATACACTTGGACTGGTCTACATCATAGATTTACAGAAAATTCCATTATTTTTAGAGGCTGATGAGTTAATACAGGTCTTTGTTGGATGTAAACAACATTTAGTCTGTATCATGTGTATATCAATCAATACACAGGTAGTTTTTAAATACTACACCACAAATGTAGACAGCTCATAAAGATTAAGGGATTCCCCTCACAAGCAGCAGTCTGTTATATTTCTAATACATGGTCTCATCTACGACTTGTAAAAAGGTCTGTTCCTTTACTTAACACCTGCCAAACAATCATAAGAAAGGAAAGTCAAAGGGTTTATTTCTGTTCATTCAATTAAGTCCCTAGCACAGGTCCAGATTTGTGGTACTTCCCTTATATCGGGTGACATCTCCATGTAATGGAAAATTTTTGGTGGGTGTAAAAACAACAACAAAGGAAACAAAACAAATGTTGTTTGTTGTTTTACAACAAGAATATTTCACTTATATCGAGTTGTCACCAGCTGTAGGTGAAGTGCCACAAATTTTTACCTGTGCATTAGACTGATGCTAATGCAGTGAGGGTTATTTTATGAGCCATACCTGTCAGTACATGAGGCCTTAGTTTTAAATCTCCTCCAAAAAACCTGTGACTTTTCAATTCCTATGTGCTTGGTGAAGTCATTATCATTTTTACAGTCTTTGGTATGACCCAGCACCAAGAATTGAAGGATAATCCCGCTTGAGAGTCAAACACTCCATCACTAGACCATAACACGTATAAGGATGGTAAAAATAATTGTGTATTAATGTGTGGAAATAGTCACATGATAATAGTCTGAGAGAGCATATACATGTACTGACATGTAAGTTGATGCCTAACTGTAATGAGTGTCATCGTATTACAGACTCTTTTAAAGTTCTATTACCTTGCATGTTGGGTGTTGGTAAATATGTGCTTCGCCAAACACCTTTTTGTCTATATAACCAGCAGCACCTCCCGTGCAGTTGACCGTGTCCACCTCTCCATTTCCTTCCAAACCTCCTGGTCCAATATAACCCCTAAAAAGAAATTAATACAAACTGATTGATATATAGAGATTATTATAACAGTAATTTGATCCTAAGAACTGGATCACCTTGAGTTGACAGGGGCAGATCATCAGATCAAATGAGACGCAAAGATTTCGTGTAGCTTATTAAATTAATAAATGTGCAAGTTATTTCCAGGGCTTTTTATTTACCCTGTAGCACAGTATGTGACAATTAGTATAAACCCTTTCAATATTCTGTATGTCAACATAATATTACTAATTAAATGTTATCAAATAAATATTACTAATTAAATGTTATCAAATAGATATTACTAATTAAATGTTATCAAATAGATATTACTAATTAAATGTTATCAAATAGAAGTCCATTAATACATTAAAAATCAAGTTAAACTGTAATACCCTATTTGTATTTTCCAATATCATAATTTTACATTTTCCCACAAAAATAATTGCAAACAGCCTAGGGCTACATCCATTACAGGTGTAAAATAAAAGAAAACAGTGACATTGAGAGATTACATTTTAATTATGAAACAACTTATTTCAGTTTTTGTAGCCTTTATTATACGCTGTAATGTTTGAAGATTATTTTCTCATTTCTGGAGTGAGTCGTGCAGACATTGGGTAAGCAGACCTACCGATTTCACCTGGCGCTGATATATATATATAAATATTGGAAATTGTACACCAATTCTAATGGAACACAGCAGCATTCTATTAGTTGATTTCAAGTATAATGGGTCTTCATTTGTTTAAAATGATACACAAATTCCCATTTCAGTTGGTTAGCCCCATGTCATGAATGCACAATTTATAAACAGGCAGGACCGGAACGTACCATGTGTCACCCGTGTAACATATATGGGAGGTAACTAACAAAAATTGCATGACATGAAACCTGTAGCTACCCTAAAAACTTAAATAAATATATTAATGAAATATAATTGACTTACTTTTTACATCCAGGTACAGACATACCAAAGGTAATACCAATATGAATACCAAGAAAAATGAAATTTAAGATCCACTCAGGCCAGTAGTCCAAAATATCTCGTACTTTACTCCAGTACTCATGCTATAAAACAAGAGAAATATTTTAAACATAGAATTTAAATATATAGCTTATATTTAATTTGTGTGTGTGTGTGTGTTTGTATGTGCGTGTGTTTGTGTGTGCGTGCATGCATGCATTCACGTGCTTGCACTTGCATTTGTGTTGAGTCAAGATATAGAATGTCAAATTAGAATGTCAAATCTAAATTATATTTTATTTTTGTTCTCATTATCATTATCACATTTCACTCATTATAAATCATGGTTTATTTATGGTGATCAATTTTTTATCAATTTCAAATCAGGATATGTCAAATGGTTCATTTATTACATACTCTGGTCAACTTTACATAATATTTACTTCAGACTATGTCAAATGGTTCACTTATTACATACTGTGGTCAACTTTACATAATATTTACTTCAAAACTTTATCATTTTATGTTGTGACTTACCATATTTACATCTGCAAGTCTAACAAAGAACATGTGCATAGTTGCCGTTATCAAATAAGTTAGTGCGAATCGCTGTAAAACTCCTGGAATTCTCAATGCTTTCAGCTCAACAGCTACACAAAAAAAGAATTGATTTCGTTAAATATCTTTGAAGAATAAGAAATATACAATGATACAGAGATGTTAACATGCAGAGTGGGTTCTCCATATCTTGAAATTCACAGGGCTGTCCCTATTACTTCCAGATAACAAAAATTTTTAATGTCCACAATTTTCTATCCAGGCACTGGCTGTTTAACTTCGGTAGACCTGGAATTTCAATTTTATTCGATTTTGACTTAACGAGATTATCTGTAGTTCTCTTTTATATATTTTTCATTTAGACTGAATATAAATGTGTAGATTATGATAACATAGATTGTATAAAGTCTTGGTCTGATTTAACTTTTCTGTGCAGGTTTGCATAACGCTTTTTTTTTCTTATTTACATCAAGTGATACATTGAGAACAGATGTGATGTAACATAAACATCTGTAGATGTCTCTGTCTTAAGTATACACAAGTCATTGAGTTACAGATAAGACTTTACTACATGCATATGTAATCATACAGTTACAATAAAGAGTCCAATACACTTGTGAAATATGTAATGCCATATTGCACTGTAGTTGGATACGGAAATTTCACTGGAGCTACTGTTTTAGATAGGACTCATGTCATTGAAAATATTTGATGGCGTCAGCAGAATGAATTCTAAATTTATGTACACATATAGATAAATATGGGGCATGTAATAAATACAAAATCACACAAATGTCTCTGTCCCTATCATCAGACTGCACGCGATCATTATAGCGAATGGATTCAACG
The DNA here is from genome assembly GCA_030159075.1 of Atrina japonica. Classification (NCBI taxonomy): domain Eukaryota; kingdom Metazoa; phylum Mollusca; class Bivalvia; order Pterioida; family Pinnidae; genus Atrina; species Atrina japonica. The sequence goes on along the minus strand of BROG01000031.1, from coordinate 904,558 downwards.
AGAGCGTAGCTCAATGTAGAATCCATCCGCTACAACAACCTTGTGCAGTGTGATGATATGGATACAAACATATGTGTATTTTTGTCAATGTATCACACTCTTTCCCACCCCACGATTAATGTAACTCATTCATCCCTATAGAGGCAGTTGGACTTGGGGGAAGTTATGGGAGAGTCTATTTTTTCCAGTGGTGGATTACTTAAAGTGCTAGTATAAATACATTGAGGTCACAACTACACATTTGTATAAATTATCACACAAAATCTTTGTCTAACCTAGAAACTAAATAAACTCACCATCACAACCACCAGAATTGATTAATAAGCCCAAACCAAACAAAATCATGGATCTCTTTAATATTTTCCAGAACATCCGGTACTTTGGTGTTCCCTGCCTTAGCTGTGAGTCAAAGGAATATGCCATAGCTGTCCCCATAATCCATACAAACCTAAGATAGCCAATCAAATTGATTTGTCAGAATAAAAATGAATATTTATACATTATTTCATCAGAGTATGTGATTTACATATTATCAACTTTATACTTGAATTGTTTTACTTTACATCAAAACTAAAGTTGCTCAAATTACAAGACATCATCTTAAATAGAATTTATTGAATACAGACATTTAAAATTAAACAATGTTTTACAAATATAAGAAGACAGTATTAAAAGTGAGAAGAAAATTAAATTAGTAAAAACAGTTTTGAGGGGTGTCACAGCTATAAGAAGACAATTGTTACCATTATCAAGGATGTACATGTAATAAGAAATTAGTAAGTATTATCAGAGATATAGGAATGTGGAAGCTACTGTTATCACAGATACAGAAATATAGTTGTTAGTGTTACCACAGATATAGAAATATAGCTGTTAGTGTTATCACAAATACAATAATATAGTTGTTAACAAATATAATAATATAATTGTTAGTGTTATCACAGAAATTGAAATATAGTTGTTAGTGTTATCACAGAAATAGAAATATATTTGTTAGTGTTATCACAGAAATTGAAATATAGTTGTTAGTGTTATCACAGAAATAGAAATATAATTGTTAGTGTTATCACAAAAATAGAAATATATTTGTTAGTGTTATCATAAATATAAGATATTGTTAGTGTTATGACAGATATAACGACAGTTGTTAGAGTTATCACAGATTTAACGAGAGTTGTTAGTGTTATCATTCTACAAAGTCAATCTCAAATTAACACTCTCCCGGGTATAAAAAGTAATTGCTAGTATTACATGAGTAAGTCACTCTCCCGGGTATATAAAAAGTAATTGTTAGTATTACATGAGTAAGTAGTATTATAAACAAATTGAAAGTATTGTAAGAGTTGTCAATAAATAAGATAAGCAGTTGGTAGTATTAAAAGCAAACAAAAATTGAAGATTGGTAGAGTTAACATTAGTTACAATGGTTATAATTTGATTTAAACATGATCACATATCACCCAAAAAGAAATTAATTAATTCTTGGGATGAGGCAGAAAAAACTCAGGTCCCGTGTCAGCAGGTGTCACAAGTTAAAGAACCCTCACTACTCAATGGCCGTAAGTGCCAAGCATAGGCCAAAATTTGAAGCCCTTCACTGGCATTTGGTGACATCAACATGTGAGTATATAGAAATGTCAACTGCCGATGCATTAAACATGACAGCAATTTTGATAATCTTTTTATAATTACCATGGAAACACAAGATCAGCAACAGTTAAACCATTCCAGTCCGAGTGGTCAAAAAACCAGTATCCCCCACCACCGTAGTTAACAAAGTTCATTATAACCAAGCTTATTCTACAAGCACAGAAATCCTAGTGTTAGTATCATGCTGTTATGCTGAGAAAGAATGAAATATTAATCTTATCATAAAAAAAATACAGGTACAAAGTTATCCTTCACAAAATGTCATCCAAATTTTGACCTTGTTGACTAACAAACTGTGAAGGATAATCTTAATAATAAGTTTTGTTGTACAGAGAAAAGGAAATATATCAATACAGAAAATGTTATCAAAGACATGTAAAGTTTTGTTGTACAGAGAATGGAAAATATATCAATAGAGAAAATGTTATCCAAGACAGGTAAAGTTTTGTTGTACAGAGAATGGGAAATATATCAATAGAGATAATGTTATCAAAGACAGGTAAAGTTTCGTTGTACAGAGAATGGGAAATAGATCAACAGGGATAATGTTGTCAAAGACAGGTAAAGTTTTGTTGTACAGAGAATGGGAAATAGATCAACAGGGATAATGTTGTCAAAGACAGGTAAAGTTTTGTTGTACAGAGAATAGGAAATATATCAACAGGGAAAACATTATCAAAGACAGGTAAAGTTTTGTTGTACAGAGAATGGGAAATAGATCAACAGGGATAATGTTATCAAAGACAGGTAAAGTTTTGTTGTACAGAGAATGGGAAATAGATCAACAGGGAAAACATTATCAAAGACAGGTAAAGTTTTGTTGTACAGAGAATGGGAAATAGATCAACAGGGATAATGTTATCAAAGACAGGTAAAGTTTTGTTGTACAGAGAATGGGAAATAGATCAACAAGGATAATGTTATCAAAGACATGTAAAGTTTTGTTGTACAGAGAATGGGAAATAGATCAACAGGGATAATGTTATCAAAGACAGGTAAAGTTTTGTTGTACAGAGAATAGGAAATATATCAACAGGGAAAACATTATCAAAGACAGGTAAAGTTTTGTTGTACAGAGAATGGGAAATAGATCAACAGGGATAATGTTATCAAAGACAGGTAAAGTTTTGTTGTACAGAGAATGGGAAATAGATCAACAAGGATAATGTTATCAAAGACATGTAAAGTTTTGTTGTACAGAGAATGGGAAATAGATCAACAGGGATTATGTTATCAAAGACAGGTAAAGTTTTGTTGTACAGAGAATGGGAAATAGATCAACAGGGATAATGTTGTCAAAGACAGGTAAAGTTTTGTTGTACAGAGAATAGGAAATATATCAACAGGGAAAACATTATCAAAGACAGGTAAAGTTTTGATGTATAGAGAACGGTTAATTATCATTTTATTACAGATAGGTTGCAGATATATAATGTAATCACAGAGGTTCAGTAAACATAATGTTCTTACTAATAAGATGGAGAAACAGAATGTCATTTACAAGAAGATACAGAAAGAAAATGTTATAATTAGAGGTTAGGAAAATATAAGATTAACGGAGAAATTTCTGTGAGTAAGATTGAAAAATATCACCACTGTGAGACATCAAAAGTTTTCATCAGAAAGGAAAGTGGAGTGTGGTTATACAGAAAGAACAGAATAAATATAATATTCTATGGGGAGGTTATAACAAAGATGGCAATGAGTAAAATGTATAAAAGAGTGTTTAGAAAGTGAGGTATCACTGCATAACAACAAAATATAATTTCTGTAATTCTCAAATTGTCTTATGAGAAATACAGAAAGTTAAAATAAAAAGATAAATAGAAAATATAATTGAAATACTATCGAGATGTATAATGAGGAGTGAATGAGGAAATTTTGTCAGACTTGTGTCTACATGTTTATTTTACTGAAGCAAGTGTTTCAGCAATATTTGTACAGTAAATTAGTTATTATCTGAGGAACCACTCAGGAATTAAGAGAGAATATGGCCTTGAACCTCTCAAATAGAAAACAGTAACTTACAATATATACAAGTACTTGACAAAATCACCAAAATTCAAATGAACAAATCTCTAGAAATGTAAACCAAAGTCCACTATAAAGATTACTTCACAATATCAGACTGACATGGTCATGTTTTAAAGATATATATATATATATATTAACACAACAGACACATCATACTGCACAGTACTGATACCGGAACACACTTCTGTTACCATGGTATCAGTACATGACTGATTTGAAAGTATATTTTTGTATATTACAAATATCACAAGAAAATATTGGTGTAATTTATATCAAAGATTAGTAAAAGCTGGAGATGGAACTTGGTTTACACTTTTGCACTCAAGAAGGAAATGGGTTGTTAGATTACTAGTAGTATATTACACAGCAGCTGTTGCAAAAGGTAAGTAATAATATCAATCCCACAACCACAAAAATACATTAAATCAACAACCATGCAAAGATGCACACAAAATCTCCTCACCATGGAAACACTAAATCTGCTACTGTGAGACCATTCCATACAGAATGGCGGAAAAACCAGTATCCACCTCCTCCGTAATTGACAAAAATCATTACAATGATGCTTATTCTGAAAAGGAAAAGTATCTGAAAATTCTGAAAACTCCTTGTGACAAATATCTGACCATTCTTAACTCCTTGTGACAGATATCTGACAATTCATAACTCCTTGTGACAGATATCTGACTATTCATAACTCCTTGTGACAGATATCTGACCAATCTTAACTCCTTGTGACAAATATCTGACCATTCTTAACTCCTTGTGACAGATATCTGACAATTCATAACTCCTTGTGACAGATATCTGACTATTCATAACTCCTTGTGACAGATATCTGACCAATCTTAACTCCTAGTGACAAATATCTGACCATTCTTAACTCCGAGTGACAAATATCTGACCATTCTTAACTCCTAGTGACAAATATCTGACCATTCTTCACTCCTAGTGACAAATATCTGACCATTCTTAACTCCTAGTGACAAATATCTGACCATTCTTAACTCCTAGTGACAAATATCTGACCATTTTTAACTCCTTGTGACAAAAATCTGACCATTCTTAACTCCTAGGGACAAATATATGACCATTCTTAACTCCTAGTGACAAATATCTGACCATTCTTCACTCCTAGTGACAAATATCTGACCATTCTTAACTCCATGTTACAAATATCTGACCATTTGTAACTCCTAGTGACAAATATCTGACTATTCTTAACTCCAAGAGACAAATATCTGATCAATCTTAACTCCTAGTGACAAATATCTGACCATTTGTAACTCCTTGTGACAAATATCTGAACATTCTTAACTCCTAGTGACAAATATCTGATCATTCTTAACTCCTAGTGACAAATTTCTGACCAATCGTAACTCCTCGTGACAAATATCTAACCATTCTTAACTCCTAGTGACAAATATATGACCAATCTTAACTCCTTGTGACAAATATCTGACCATTCTTAACTCCATGTGACAAATATCTGAACACATTTTGAAGATGGTCTCATCATTTTAAAGTTTGGAGTTACCCATACACTCAAGGTTCTACAAAATAAATCCAAAGGAAACTGGTTAAGCATTTTGTAACTAGGAAGGAATGTGCAATAGTTTATACATGGTGCACACCTTTGGTATGTTGCATAATAACAGAAAGCACTGGCCTTGTAATAAGTCACCTGATCATTAGAGAGAAAAATACTCCTAGTAACCTAAATCATATGTTACAAAATTGAATCAACTAACCTAGTTATAAAATACTGTATACAGGGAAATTTTCGCCCCCATTTATTTTCATTCCTTATGCAATATATCTTCAGAGGACAAATTCAAAATAGTAAAGCCGTCAACTTCAAATAGACCCCCAATGAACATCCAGGCCAAATATCACCAACCTAGCACCAATATTAATTGAACAGGAAGCCAGTAAATTCTAACCTTGGAGCTAAATGCAAAGTTTGATGCCACCGGAATAGCAACACATAGATCTTCCTTATGTGACTTTGTCACAACGTGACAAAATTAATTTAATGTTATAGTGCAAAAATGAGACATGCAAAAGTATAAATTGCTAAATAAAACTGCAATAAGATAAAATCATATTGAATTACTGATAAAAATAGCTGATTGTTAAACATGTAGACCTACAGATAGTTTAAAATGCCACATTAAAGTGGAACTTGCATATAAAGACCCCCTTATGGACACAAGATTAGTCTTTAAAGGGAGGTGGTCTTTATATTATATTGAGATTCATTTGTACACAAATGGTACAAATGGGGACAACAAAAAACAGTCATTATGACCAGGTGGTCTTTATACACAGGTGGTTACTAAAGCAGGTTTTACTGTATATTACCTGATTCTTTATGATTACTAGTATATTTAACCAGTCTTTCTGAGTGCATCTCTGTACTGCTTATTGATTTCAAGATCTAATAGTTGAGTTAATCTGTAAAATCCACTGGGATAAAAATTGTAACGCGTCTTTAAAATGGGGTGAAACCGTTTGCAAATGTAGCAGGGCGAAAAATAACACAGGGCGAAATTAATCCTGTATACAGTAGTCAATTCAGTGGTTAAGAAAAGTACTTGTGTAACCTTAATCATGTGTTACAATCAAATGATAAAAATTACTGATCTAATAGTTCACTGTAGCAGTCAAATAGGGCAACAGTTGTCAGATTACAAATGACAGGAAAATGTTACCCTCGGAATGTATCCAAAGATTTGAGTCGTTCCTTCCGTGGCTTATTTTCTTCATTGTCAACTGGATTTATGTTGGTCTGCATAATGCCCAGGTCCTGGGAAGTGTATGCATTCTGAAAGTAAGAGAAAGGTTTGGTTAATTATGAAATTAAAATGAGTAATGTAGGGTAGTCTTCTTATTATCTCCTCGCGATAAGTCGCCGAGGGGATATAGGGATCTGCCCATACGTAAGTATGTACATACATACTATATTTGTCAGGAGCATAACTCTCAAACCATGCATGATAAATTCATCAAACTTCATACAGGTCAAGACCACATCAAGGCTGAGTGCAGTGTGCAAGAACTGTAACTCTTGCATTCGTTTTCACAGAGTAATTCCTTTTTGTAAAAGTTATTAATTTTTCCCGTGTCTAGAGCATATCTCTTAAACCAATTTATCTATGCCGATGACAAATGAAATGAATCTTTTTTGTTTGAAATACTCACAATGATTTATACCTTAAGGAGATAAAATACATACAGTGCTATTTATTTTTTTTACTTGCAAAAATGGAAGAGAAAGAATGGGAACATTAATTTTTCTAAGTCCGAAAGACATATTTCGGGTATTATATGTATAGCAAGAAAAACCAAAACCAAAATTGTTGCCCTTCATTATAACAAAAATTAGTGAAGCTTCATGTGATCCAATTTATATGTATCATAAGGCTAACATTCGTACAAAAACTATCTTGATAAATTAAAGTGGTAAAACAAATTAGACTATTTGATGAAAAGATATAGGATCTACTTTTTTTGTTTTTCACTGATACAAGTAAAACTATTTTTATTTTGACCATTGGTAACTTTACAAAAGTACTTTAAAATTTATGATTTGATGTGACTTAGACTATAGTACAACTAAATTCAGTTATTCATAGTAAAACAAGCAGTGAGTCCTAACTAGTACAACTAAAAGTGATTTCTTGTATAAAGTACAGTTATTTCAAGTACAACTACAAGACTATGTAATTCCTTATACAACTGCCAATACAACTAATTCCTCATACAACTTACAGTGCTTGTCAATACAACTAATGGTAATTCCTTATACAACTGACAGTGCCTGCCAATACATCTAATGGTAATTCCTTATACAACTGAGTGCCTGCCAATACAACTAATGGTAATTAATTATACAACTGACAGTGCCTGCCAATACAACTAATGGTAATTCCTCATACAACTGATAGTGTCAGCCAATACAACTAAAGGTAATTCCTCATACAACTGACAGTGCCTGCCACTACAACTAATGGTAATTCCTTACACAACTGACAGTGCCTGCCAATACAACTAATGGTAATTCCTTATACAACTGACAGTGCCTGCCAATACAACTAATGGTAATTCCTCATACAACTGACAGTGTCAGCCAATACAACTAAAGATAATTCCTTATACAACTGACAGTGCCTGCCAACACAACTAAAGGTAATTCCTTATACAACTGACAGTGCCTGCCAATACAACTAATGGTAATTCCTTATACAACTGACAGTGCCTGCCAATACAACTAAAGGTAATTCCTTATACAACTGACAGTGCCTGCCAATACAACTAATGGTAATTCCTCATACAACTGACAGTGCCTGCCAATACAACTAATGGTATTTCCTCATACAACTGACAGTGTCAGCCAATACAACTAAAGGTAATTCCTCATACAACTGACAGTGTCAGCCAATACAACTAAAGGTAATTCCCTATACAACTGACAGTGCCTGCCAATACAACTACAACTAATGGTAATTCCCTATACAACTGACAGTGCCTGCCAATACAACTAATGGTAATTCCCTATACAACTGACAGTGCCTGCCAATACAACTAATGGTAATTCCTTATACAATTGACAGTGCCTGCCAATACAACTAAAGGTAATTCCTTATACAACTGACAGTGCCTGCCAATACAGCTAATGGTAATTCCTTATACAACTGACAGTGCCTGCCAATACAACTAAAGGTAATTCCTTATACAACTGACAGTGCCTGCCAATACAACTAATTAAAGGTAATCCTATATACAACACTCAGTGCCTGCCAATACAACTAATGGTAATTCCTCATACAACTGACAGTGCCTGCCAATACAACTAAAGATAATTCCTAATACAACTGACAGTGCCTGCCAATACAACTAATGGTAATTCCTCATACAACTGAAAGTGCCTGCCAATACAACAAATAGTAATTCCTTATACAATTGACAGTGCCTGCCAATACAACTAATGGTAATTCCTTATACAAACTGACCGTCCTGCCAATGAAACTAATGGTTCTTTCCTTATACACCTGACAGTGCCTGCCAATACAACTAATGGTAATTCCTTATACACCTGACAGTGCCTGCCAATACAACTAATGGTAATTCCTTATACAACTGACAGTGCCTGCCAATACAACTAATGGTAATTCCTCATACAACTGACAGTGTCTGCCAATACAACTAATGGTAATTACTCAAGCAACTGTCAGTGCCTGCTAATATAAGTAACACCGTTTCATTACATGGGAATTTACAATACTTATTTCTTGTAAACAAGTACAAAATGTATATCAAATAGTAAACAAAAGACATAGGGAGCTGGATATGTATCATAAGTGTTTCGCTTGCTATCAAATTCCTTGTCCTTTACCATAGTACATTGTTCCTGCGATTCCTTTTGGAATAAATACATGTGCATGTTTACACTATCTAAATACTAGACAACAGTAGTAACATTTGAAACATAACTTTGATCATGTGAAATGGCTTCTAACAGCTACATGTAAACTGCCTGGAGATGTTTGACATCTAATCTTTGAAAATATTTATTAAAACAAACATGTATACATGCAACACTCAGACAGCCAAAATAAATGGTAATTACTGAGGGAAGAAGAAAGATCTTAAATAAACAGAACTGTTCTCTAATGGCAGATGAGGAAATTTCTTTATCAAAATTGATTGACATACAACAGATGTAGAGGTTTATACCAGGATTGGTAAAGCAAGGGTTCTTTACTTCCATACCTGTCATAACAAGGAGCCTCCATTTATAGTCTCACAGAAAAGAGTTGTGACTTTCTCTACTGATGCTGAGTTGCCAAATGATTGACAAGAGAACACTCACTAACTGTAAAACAGAAGTTTCCAATCCAGGAATCAAGAGAGCTTACTAGAGATTCCCTCACCACCTGCTCTAGTGAAAAAGTTTCAGACAACATCCAGATCTGGAATCAAAAGAGCTTAGCAAAGATTCCCTTACTATTTGTTCTAAAAAAGTTTCTGATAACATCCAGACCAGAAATTAAAGTGCTTAGCAAAGAATCCCTCACTATCTGTTCTACAAAAGTTTCTGATAACATCCAGACCAGAAATCAAAGAGCTTAGCAAAGAATCCCTCACTATCTGTTCTACAAAAGTTTCCGATAACATCCAGACCAGAAATCAAAAAGCTTAGCAAAGAATCCCTCACTATCTGTTCTACAAAAGTTTCCGATAACATCCAGACCAGAAATTGAAAAAGCTTAGCAAAGAATCCCTCACTATCTGTTCTACAAAAGTTTCTGATAACATCAAGACCTGAAATCAAAGTGCTTTGCAAAGAATTCCTCATCATCTATTCTACAGAAAATTCAGATAACATCCAGACCAGGAATTAATTCCAACAAGAGACTTGCAGACTTTAGACGATACAAAGTATGCCAGGAGAAAGGTACAAAAACACTTAGATCTACATGTAGGTTACTATAGGTATGTGATCAGTTGTTTCTGTTGCCTTAAAAACCAGCACCACTCTGATAGGAAAGGTGTCTAGCTATGTACACACACGAACAAAACACAAAGAACTCACCATCCCCTGAATTTTGCCAGCAGAAGTATTACTGCGTTTCCTATTTCTAAGTGAAGGTCGTGGGTTCACAATATATTTTGTAGAAATTGACTCATCCTTTAGTATTTTTGGATTCGCAGATTTCTGTGAAATTATGGAAGAGGTATTTTATTACCACTAATGTTAACTCTATATTTAGTAACACTACCAAATGTAAATTCCAATATCTTATTTCTGTGTGTTGACCCATACTGAAGTAAAGTAAGTATCATCATTTGTAAATTTGACCTTTGTGGGTATAATCAATTATTGTCATCTGTGTGTGTTATTTCTATGTATTCTTTACATAGTTTGAAAATCAAATATCATCCATGATAAACTTCATTATCATATTGTCAATATGGCATTTACCAAATCCTGTATCCCACATAAAGTCACAAATACCTTGTACAGCAAAACTAGTCCTTAATGACACAGAAAGCTGTTTCATAAATACATTAAATACAACAAATATTAAGACATCAATAATACCCATATTATATAGATCTAATAATATATGTAATACCCATGATACTCATCTGAAGATCTACTAATACATGTAATACCTATGATACTCATCTGAAGATCTAATAGTACATGTAATACCCATGATACTTATCTGAAGATCTACTAATGTATGTAATACCCATGATACTCATCTGAAGATCTACTTATACATGTAATACCCATGATACTCATCTGAAGATCTAATAATACATGTAATACCCATGATACTCATCTGAAGATCTACTAATACATGTAATACCCATGATACTCATCTGAAGATCTAATAATACATGTAATACCCATGATACTCATCTGAAGATCTACTAATACAAGTAATACCCATGATACTCATCTGAAGATCTACTTATACATGTAATACCCATGATACTCATCTGAAGATCTACTTATACATGTAATACCCATGATACTCATCTGAAGATCTACTTATACATGTAATACCCATGATACTCATCTGAAGATCTACTAATACATGTAATACCCATGATACTCATCTGAAGATCTACTTATACATGTAATACCCATGATACTCATCTGAAGATCTACTAATACATGTAATACCCATGATACTCATCTGAAGATCTACTAATGTATGTAATACCCATGATACTCATCTGAAGATCTACTAATACATGTAATACCCATGATACTCATCTGAAGATCTACTTATCCATGTAATACCCATGATACTTATCTGAAGCACTGAAACATGACATCAAATACAATGTACCTTAATTATACAACCTGGCTTTTCCTATCCTTTAGATGAGACGGTAAAAACCGAGGTCCTGTGTCACAGTAGGTGTCAGCACACTAAAGAACCCTCACTGTTCTATGGCTGTAAGTGCCGAGCATAGGCCAAAATTTAATAGAAGGCAGGAATCATGATTTCTCAGTATCATTTACTTAGCACTGCAACATTAAACATTTCACATGTCACAATATTTATCACTCTACAATTACAAAACCATATCCTTCATTCGACATGACAGTATTTGTAATTTCATGTCAAAATCCAATCTTAGATGATGATGATGAAGTTGGTCTTTTCACATGCCATGAATCTGAGTTATAAAGTCAGACATATCAAATGATATTTATTCCCTTCTATAGTACAGGAGGCTGATAGTCATTTTAAGACACCCTTTCCATCATTTGCCAGTTTACTTGCAGAAGGTCGGTGGTCTTTACCCGGGTAACCGGGGTTTCTCCCCCCACCAATAAAAACTGGACGCCATCATATGACTGAAAGATTGTTGATTATGGCGTAAAACAAAAAATCAAATCAAATCAAAATCAAATCTTTCCATCACAATATCTGATCGTCATAAAAACAATGGTGGCCACAAGAAGCTAAACATTACACAAAACACTGATGATAATTTCACACAAAACATAACGTACCATACCACATGACTATATAGGTAAGGTATCATGATATAGTTTGTCATCACCAATGACTAAATTGGTCATTTGGCATGATATATATATTATTCCTTACCATCACACTTTACTTCACGGCTCATATCACATGAAACTTACCTTACCATCACACTTTACTTCACGGCTCATTTCACATGAAACTTACCTTACCATCACACTTTACTTCACGGCTCATTTCACATGAAACTTACCTTACCATCACACTTTACTTCACGGCTCATTTCACATGAAACTTATCTTACCATCACACTTTACTTCATGGCTCATTTGACATGACCATCACACTTTACTTCACGGCTCATATCACATGAAACTTACCTTACCATCACACTTTACTTCACGGCTCATTTCACATGAAACTTACCTTACCATCACACTTTACTTCACGGCTCATTTCACATGAAACTTACCTTACCATCACACTTTACTTCACGGCTCATTTCACATGAAACTTATCTTACCATCACACTTTACTTCATGGCTCATTTGACATGACATATTCATGTACCTTACCATCACACTTGACTTAACTGGTCATTTGACATGAAACTTACCTTACCATCACACCTGACCACATGGCTCATTTCACATGACATATACCTCACCATCACACTTGACTACACTGCTCATATCACATGACATATACCTTACCATCAAACTTGACTAAACTAGTCATTTCACATGATATATACCTTACCATCACACTTGACTACATGGCTCATTTCACATGGCACATACCTTACCATCACACTTGACTACATGGCTCATTTCACATGATATACATGTATACCTTTCCATCACACTTGACTAAACTGCTCATTTCACATGATATACATGTATACCTTACCATCACACTTGACTAAACTGGTCATTTCACATGATATACATGTATACCTTACCATCACACTTGACTAAACTGGTCATTTCACATGATATACATGTATACCTTTCCATCACACTTGACTACACTGGTCATTTCACATGATATACATGTATACCTTACCATCACACTTGACTAAACTGGTCATTTCACATGATATACATGTATACCTTACCATCACACTTGACTAAACTGGTCATTTCACATGATATACATGTATACCTTACCATAACACTTGACTACACTGGTCATTTCACATGATATACATGTATACCTTACCATAACACTTGACTACACTGGTCATTTCACATGATATACATGTATACCTTTCATCACACACTTGACTACACTGGTCATTTCACATGATATACATGTATACCTTACCATCACACTTGACTACACTGGTCATTTCACATGATATACATGTATACCTTTCCATCACACTTGACTACACTGGTCATTTCACATGATATACATGTATACCTTTCCATCACACTTGACTACACTGGTCATTTCACATGATATACATGTATACCTTACCATCACACTTGACTACACATGATATACATGTATACCTTACCATAACACTTGACTACACTGGTCATTTCACATGATATACATGTATACCTTACCATCACACTTGACTACACTGGTCATTTCACATGATATACATGTATACCTTTCAATCACACTTCAATTAACATGACATACATGTATACCTTACCATAACACTTGACTACACTGGTCATTTCACATGATATACATGTATACCTTTCCATCACACTTGACTAAACTGGTCATTTCACATGATATACATGTATACCTTTCCATCACACTTGACTACACTGGTCATTTCACATGACATACATGTATACCTTTCCATCACACTTGACTACACTGGTCATTTCACATGATATACATGTATACCTTTCCATCACACTTGACTACACTGGTCATTTCACATGATATACATGTATACCTTTCCATCACACTTGACTACACTGGTCATTTCACATGATATACATGTATACCTTTCCATCACACTTGACTACACTGCTCATTTCACAAGACAAATGGTACTTATGATCTCAAAGAGACCATTTCACAAGACACATCGGTAATACTGATAATTCAACACGACAGAGCTTCGCGTTTGTCTGGTTGTACGGACAAGTCCATTTTGTGGTTGGACAAGTAAATGTTACCTCTGAAATTGTTGTAGACATAAATAATTCAATAAAAATTACACTTGTTTAAACACAAAATAATATCTTTCAATGTAAAACTCAGATTTTTTTGACAAGTCATTTTTGCATTTGGACAAGTAGATTCCAAAATGTTTATGATTGTTGACCTCTGTATGACATCATACTTATCATTTGATACTGCATGACATCATACTTATCATTTGACATTGCATGACATAATACTTATCATTTGACACTATGTGACATCATACTTATCATTTGACACTGCATGACATCATACTTATCATTTGACACTGCATGACATCATACTTATCATTTGACACTGCATGACATCATACTTATCATTTGACACTGCATGACATCATACTTATCATTTGACTCTGCGTGACATCATACTTATCATTTGACACTGCATGACATCATACTTATCATTTGACACTGCATGACATCATACTTATCATTTGACATTGCATGACATCATACTTATCATTTGACACTATGTGACATCATACTTATCATTTGACACTATGAGACATCATGCTTATCATTTGACACTGCATGACATCATACTTATCATTTGACACTGCATGACATCATACTTATCATTTGACACTGCATGACATCATACTATCATTTGACACTGCATGACATCATACTTATCATTTGACACTGCATGACATCATACTTATCATTTGACACTGCATGACATCATACTTATCATTTGACACTGCATGACATCATACTTATCATTTGACACTGCATGCCATCATACTTATCATTTCACATTGCTTTTACTTCTGAACTTAGAGTAACACACTTAGAGTTTAGTGATTTACCATGAATAATTCCTGATGTTTCACTCAGAGTAACACACTTAAGAGTTGAGTGATTTACCATGTAGAATTCCTGACGTTTCACTAACTAATACACTAAAAGATTCAGATATATTTAAAAAATTATAAACCAACTCACCGGATCAATTAAATTTTCTGCTCCAGTTTTTATAAGTATCCTATTGAGGTATTCCCTTCTGTAAAATATAAAAAATACTATTTATAGAAAACTGTACAGGATCCTAAATTGATCATTAGTTGGTAGACATAAATACAGATCATATAAATTCACATTAATTAGACTTTACAAGTAAAGATCATTAAAGTGATGATTGCAGCTAAAATCACTTCAAAACCAATGAAATTCTTACATAATTGTAGAAAAATAAATAATCCCTTAATAATGCCAGGTAGTTAAAAGGATGTGTTTGTGAAAACCCCCAGGGGCATGTGATGTCAGTGAAGTGTGAGCAACCCTTAGATGAACTTACAATCCAAGTTTGGTAACTGAATCACAATGTCAGTGAAGTGTGAGGAACCCTTAGATGAACTTACAGTCTAAGTTTGGTAACTGAATCACAATGTCAGTGAAGTGTGAGCAACCCTTAGATGAACTTACAGTCTAAGTTTGGTAACTGAATCACAATGTCAGTGAAGTGTGAGCAACCCTTAGATGAACTTACAGTCTAAGTTTGGTAACTGAATCACAATGTCAGTGAAGTGTGAGCAACCCTTAGATGAACTTACAGTCTAAGTTTGGTAACTGAATCACAATGTCAGTGAAGTGTGAGCAACCCTTAGATGAACTTACAGTCTAAGTTTGGTAACTGAATCACAATGTCAGTGAAGTGTGAGCAACCCTTAGATGAACTTACAGTCTAAGTTTGGTAACTAAATCACAATGTCAGTGAAGTGTGAGCAACCCTTAGATGAACTTACAGTCTAAGTTTGGTTACTGTATCACAATGTCAGTGAAGTGTGAGCAACCCTTAGATGAACTTACAGTCTAAGTTTGGTTACTGTATCACAATGTCAGTGAAGTGTGAGCAACCCTTAGATGAACTTACAGTCTAAGTTTGGTAACTGAATCACAATCCAAATTTGATATATTGCACTTTATATATTAGCAGAACGGAATTACGGACAAATAACAGACAGACGGATATTCCAAACACTAGATGCCCCCAGAATAAAAAGATTGATATGTCGCAGTGAAACCACATCTTGTCACAAATAAAGTACATAAAAAGATTTCTGCCTCTTATTTAACATGACAAGAGGCCCAAGAGGGCTTCAATCACTCACCTGAGAACCAGCTACAAATGTGGAAAGAAGACCAAGAAAAATATGTAGGCTCATCGAGCCAAGAAACACAAATAAAGTTTGGCAAAATTCTTGCACAAAAACATTTCTTCACCTAACTACAAATAAAACAAATCAAATCAATGCATCAAAGTCAATACAAGGGGAGATATTCGAGGAAATCATACAAAAATGAATGAAAATGACAATGTCTGAAAAAAACTCAAAAACACGTCAAAAATTAATATTCCAATTTCTATGAAAAATGTCTTGGCTCAAGTGAGTTAAAAAAGCAATCAGAAATTATTTTATTTAAGATATCCTGTGTTTTAGTCTATTAATCGACATTGTTATACAAAATCTTATTGTAGTGAAAAAATGTAGTTACATGTACAAAAAAATGTAGCTACATGTACAAAAACAATGTAGCTACATGTACAAAAACAATGTAGCTACATGTACAAAAACAATGTAGCTACATGTACAAAAAAAATGTAGCTACATGTACAAAAACAATGTAGCTACATGTACAAAAAAAATGTAGCTACATGTACTATCCATTTAAACAATCTACAGTCTGATGCCTGTAAGATCTAATTGTTAAGTCAGTACTACTGCTTTCTCCGTGTGTATGGTGTTGTTCTTAATAATTAATCAATGTGTTTGAAAAAGTTTGAGAAGTTTTGGGGAAGTTTACCTGTATGTACTAAACACACACCATGAAAATGGAAGACAAAAAATTACGATGATCTTGGTTTTAAAATCTGAAGCACTCATACAATCAATAAATAAGTAACTGAGATTGAAAACTAGAAATTTAAATTTCCCACAGCAGTTTGCAATTGACAAAATGTTAATCTAGACTGCATCATATCAGCTATAATTGAAATTCCTCATATGACATCAAACAAAGATATATCCTCATTCCTAACATGATGTCACACCGAGATATATCCCCATTCCTAATATGACATCACTAACATGACATCACACAAAGATATATCCTCATTCCTAACATGATGTCACACAAAGATATATCCCAATTCCTAACATGATGTCACACAAAGATATATCCCCATTCCTAATATGACATCACTAACATGACATCACACAAAGATACATCCTCATTCCTAACATGATGTCACACAAAGATATATCCCCATTCCTAACATGATGTCACACAAAGATATATCCCCATTCCTAATATGACATCACTAACATGACATCACACAAAGATATATCCTCATTCCTAACATGATGTCACACAAAGATATATCCCCATTCCTAATATGACATCACTAACATGACATCACACAAAGATATATCCTCATTCCTAACATGATGTCACACAAAGATATATCCCCATACCTAATATGACATCACTAACATGACATCACACAAAGATATATCCTCATTCCTAACATGATGTCACACAAAGATATATCCCCATTCCTAACATGATGTCACACAAAGATATATCCCCATTCCTAATATGACATCACTAACATGACATCATACAAAGATATATCCTCATTCCTAACATGATGTCACACAAAGATATATCCCCATTCCTAATATGACATCACTAACATGACATCACACAAAGATATATCCTCATTCCTAACATGATGTCACACAAAGATATATCCCCATTCCTAATATGACATCACTAACATGACATCACACAAAGATATATCCTCATTCCTAACATGATGTCACACAAAGATATATCCCCATTCCTCCTAACATGATGTCACACAAAGATATATACCCATTCCTAACATGACATCACACAAAGATATATCCCCATTTATAACATGACATCACACAAAGACATATCCCCATTTATAACATGACATCACACCAAGACATATCCCCATTTATAACATGACATCACACAAAGATATATCCCCATTTATAACATGACATCACACAAAGATATATCCCCATTTATAACATGACATCACACAAAGATATATCCCCATTCCTAACATGACGTCACACAGAGATATATCCCCATTCCTAACATGACTTCACACAAAGATATATCCCCATTCCTAACATGACGTCACACAAAGACATATCCACATTCCTAACATGACGTCACACAAAGATATATCCCCATTCCTAACATGACATCACCCCAAGACATATCCCCATTTATAACATGATATCACACCAAGACATATCCCCATTTATAACATGACATCACACCAAGACATATCCCCATTTATAACATGACATCACACCAAGACATATCCCCATTTATAACATGACATCACACAAAGATATATCAGTCAGATATACTCTACTCTTCTACTTTGAACTTTGCTATTCCAACAAGATGAAACCAATCATGTTTAAGGCTGAATATTTGAATCTCAAATATATAATGCCAAACCCACATAACACGGTTATTTCTTGAAGAATGGATTTCCTCCCATATAATTGTAACACCAAAACCCTCATACCACCATCCACCGCCAATTCTCCGGTACAAATGGTCATTTATATATGTTAAATCCCTTAATTATATCGCCAGACCAGATGAAAAAAACAGGTGTGAGTAAAACTGTTAGCCAACAGTAGTTTGTTTACTTCATACTTCGACTGCAAAGGGAGATAATTTGAATTTCAAGAGTCATAAACTGGTATCCGCTTGTACGAACAAAGTGTAGAAGTCAGACAGAGACTAGCTTATGAGTGTCACGCTTCCGTGAGAGTAGGAAACAATCAACACATTGTGAGTTTACACAGCAATTCTCACACGTCAAGAAATAATTATGAGTTGATGAGATATATAAACTTAAAGTCTTTGTATTGCCGGCTTGTCAAAGAGTTATTTTAAACAAAAATGATGAAAGTTAACATTAGAAATATTTCTGGGCTAATGTAAAAAACAGATATAGATTTCCCGGCCATCGAACATGTAGATCTACTGCTACATATTTTGGACGGTTTAATTTTGGCCATTTTAATAGAGTGGTCAAATTGTCCAAACAACAGACAAAATATCCGAATTTACGATATTGAGTTGTAAACAGGATATGATATACAACAGGGATTAAAGACATGTCATGATGAAAATGACCACACCTCGAAAATAGTAAACCTCGATATATTGCCAAACCCATTACACCACCAAAATTCTTGAAAACAAAAGGTGGCGGTATATCGGGGGTGAACTGTATATTGTTTTTCAATTTGAAAGCTATGAAAATTTAAGTATACAGATTGAACGCTTGTCAGTGTGTATTTATTATCAATATGGATGCTCTCTGGGTGAGATAAATAGAATGGTGACCAATCAGCATCCATATTGGCAATAGATACACTCTGATAAGCATTCAATCATTAGATAATGCTATTGTGTTCAATTCACTTACCTATGTCTGTAGCAGTATTTCACTAGGATCCACAGAATGGCTGCACCAGCAAAAGATCCAATAGCTACATAAATGGCTGTAAAATCAGGAAGATATGCATTGTACTTCAAGTAAAGTCAAGAAGATATACATTGCACTTCAAGTAAAGTCAGGAAGATATACATTGTACTTCAAGTAAAGTCAAGAAGATATACATTGTACTTCAAGTAAAGTCAAGAAGATATACATTGCACTTCAAGTAAAGTCAAGAAGATATACATTGTACTTCAAGTAAAATCAAGAAGATATACATTGTACTTGAAGTAAAGTCAGGAAGATATACATTGTACTTGAAGTAAAGTCAAGAAGATATACATTGTACTTGAAGTAAAGTCAAGAAGATATACATTGTACTTGAAGTAAAGTCAAGAAGATATACATTGTACTTGAAGTAAAGTCAGGAAGATATACATTGTACTTCAAGTAAAGTCAAGAAGATATACATTGTACTTCAAGTAAAGTCAAGAAGATATACATTGTACTTGAAGTAAAGTCAAGAAGATATACATTGTACTTGAAGTAAAGTCAAGAAGATATACATTGTACTTGAAGTAAAGTCAAGAAGATATACATTGTACTTCAAGTAAAGTCAGGAAGATACACATTGTACTTCAAGTAAAGTCAGGAAGATATACATTGTACTTCAAGTAAAGTCAAGAAGATATACATTGTACTTGAAGTAAAGTCAAGAAGATATACATTGTACTTGAAGTAAAGTCAAGAAGATATACATTGTACTTCAAGTAAAATCAAGAAGATATACATTGTACTTGAAGTAAAGTCAAGAAGATATACATTGTACTTCAAGTAAAATCAAGAAGATATACATTGTACTTGAAGTAAAGTCAAGAAGATATACATTGTACTTGAAGTAAAGTCAAGAAGATATACATTGTACAGTGAAATCTGCTTTAGGAGGTCATTATATACAAGTTTCATCAACATTTGTACACTTTGATTGGTTAACTACATGACAGAGATATTAATTCATAATATCTTACATTCAGCATTTGTGTAGTTTTAATATCACAAACAAATAAGAAGCTATGGTGCACAATATATAGGACTCATGAGTGAAACTTTTTCACCCAAAAATAAAATGCTGAAGTGAAAGGGCCATAGTAGTCATGATGAGTAATGGATTCATGAATGAAATTATGTCACACATAAATGAGTAGCAGAAAGGGCCATATTAGTCATGGTGAGTAATGGATTCACAAGTGAAATTACGTCACACAAAGATGAGTAACAGAAAGGGCCATATTAGTCATGGTGAGTAATGGATTCATGAGTGAAATTACGTCACACACAGATGTGCAGCAGAAAGGGCCATAGTAGTCATGGTGAGTAATGGATTCATGA
This sequence comes from Atrina japonica, assembly GCA_030159075.1. Lineage (NCBI taxonomy): Eukaryota > Metazoa > Mollusca > Bivalvia > Pterioida > Pinnidae > Atrina > Atrina japonica. The sequence goes on along the minus strand of BROG01000031.1, from coordinate 883,280 downwards.
GTGAAATTATGTCACAAACAGATGAGTAGCAGAAAGGGCCATAGTAGTCATGATGAGTAATGGATTCACAAGTGAAATTATGTCACACACAGATGAGTAGCAGAAAGGGCCATATTATGCATGATGAGTAATGGATTCACAAGTGAAATTATGTCACACACAGATGAGTAGCAGAAAGGGCTATAGTAGTCATGATGAGTAATGGATTCACAAGTGAAATTATGTCACACACAGATAAGTAGCAGAAAGGGCTATAGTAGTCATGATGAGTAATGGATTCATGAGTGAAGTTATGTCACACACAGATGAGTAGCAGAAAGGGCCATACAAGTCATGATGAGTAATGGATTCATGAGTGAAATTATGTCACACACAGATGAGTAGCAGAAAGGGCCATAGTAGTCATGATGAGTAATGGATTCATGAGTGAAATTCTGATGTAACATAAAGATAGAAAATTGAGCACATTTGCAACAGATGGGGATGTTGGCGAGAAAGTGAAAGGAGAGATTGAAGAAGAAAGCGAGTGGAGAGATTAAGACAGAAATACAGAAATAAACTCAGGTACATGTACTTACGTATATTAGTGTCATCTGGATCATTCATTAACACATGGCTACATGTTATAACATTCTGATCACTCTTTAATACAACATAAATTGTGTAGATTCCATATTCTTGAAAATGCATACTCAGTGATTTTTCTCTGGAAAAACAAATGATAAGAAAAATGCTTTATTCCAATTTCTGTCAATTTGATAAAATAAATTTATTATTTGTTTGTTAGAAATACATCATGAAATAGGTAATATAGAATTCTACTGTTTTAAGACACATAGATTAATACACTATGTATCTACAGGAACATTAAACTCGCTACAGAACATCAAATACTCCATTGTGTTACTATGGTATCTACAGGAACATTAAGCTCGCTACAGAACATCAAATACTCCATTGTGTTACTATGGTATCTACAGGAACATTAAGCTCGCTACAGAACATCAAATACTCCATTGTGTTACTATGGTATCTACAGGAACATTAAGCTCGCTACAGAACATCAAATACTCCATTGTGTTACTATGGTATCTACAGGAACATTAAGCTCGCTACAGAACATCAAATACTCCATTGTGTTACTATGGTATCTACAGGAACATTAAACTCGCTACAGAACATCAAATACTCCATTGTGTTACTATGGTATCTACAGGAACATTAAACTCGCTACAGAACATCAAATACTCCATTGTGTTACTATGGTATCTACAGGAACATTAAGCTCGCTACAGAACATCAAATACTCCATTGTGTTACTATGGTATCTACAGGAACATTAAGCTCGCTACAGAACATCAAATACTCCATTGTGTTACTATGGTATCTACAGGAACATTAAGCTCGCTACAGAACATCAAATACTCCATTGTGTTACTATGGTATCTACAGGAACATTAAGCTCGCTACAGAACATCAAATACTCCATTGTGTTACTATGGTATCTACAGGAACATTAAGCTCGCTACAGAACATCAAATACTCCATTGTGTTACTATGGTATCTACAGGAACATTAAGCTCGCTACAGAACATCAAATACTCCATTGTGTTACTATGTATCTACAGGAACATTAAGCTCGCTACAGAACATCAAATACTCCATTGTGTTACTATGGTATCTACAGGAACATTAAGCTTGCTACAGAACATCAAATACTCCATTGTGTTACTATGGTATCTACAGGAACATTAAGCTCGCTACAGAACATCAAATACTCCATTGTGTTTACTATGTATCTACAGGAACATTAAGCTCGCTACAGAACATCAAATACTCCATTGTGTTACTATGGTATCTACAGGAACATTAAGCTTGCTACAGAACATCAAATACTCCATTGTGTTACTATGGTATCTACAGGAACATTAAGCTCGCTACAGAACATCAAATACTCCATTGTGTTACTATGTATCTACAGGAACATTAAGCTCGCTACAGAACATCAAATACTCCATTGTGTTACTATGGTATCTACAGGAACATTAAGCTTGCTACAGAACATCAAATACTCCATTGTGTTACTATGGTATCTACAGGAACATTAAGCTCGCTACAGAACATCAAATACTCCATTGTGTTACTATGGTATCTACTACAGGAACATTAAACTCGCTACAGAACATCAAATACTCCATTGTGTTACTATGGTATCTACAGGAACATTAAACTCGCTACAGAACATCAAATACTCCATTGTGTTACTATGGTATCTACAGGAACATTTAAGCTCGCTACAGAACATCAAATACTCCATTGTGTTACTATGGTATCTACAGGAACATTAAGCTCGCTACAGAACATCAAATACTCCATTGTGTTACTATGGTATCTACAGGAACATTAAGCTCGCTACAGAACATCAAATACTCCATTGTGTTACTATGGTATCTACAGGAACATTAAGCTCGCTACAGAACATCAAATACTCCATTGTGTTACTATGGTATCTACAGGAACATTAAGCTCGCTACAGAACATCAAATACTCCATTGTGTTACTATGGTATCTACAGGAACATTAAGCTCGCTACAGAACATCAAATACTCCATTGTGTTACTATGGTATCTACAGGAACATTAAGCTCGCTACAGAACATCAAATACTCCATTGTGTTACTATGGTATCTACAGGAACATTAAACTCGCTACAGAACATCAAATACTCCATTGTGTTACTATGGTATCTACAGGAACATTAAGCTCGCTACAGAACATCAAATACTCCATTGTGTTACTATGGTATCTACAGGAACATTAAGCTCGCTACAGAACATCAAATACTCCATTGTGTTACTATGTATCTACAGGAACATTAAGCTCGCTACAGAACATCAAATACTCCATTGTGTTACTATGGTATCTACAGGAACATTAAGCTCGCTACAGAACATCAAATACTCCATTGTGTTACTATGGTATCTACAGGAACATTAAGCTCGCTACAGAACATCAAATACTCCATTGTGTTACTATGGTATCTACAGGAACATTAAGCTCGCTACAGAACATCAAATACTCCATTGTGTTACTATGGTATCTACATGAGCATTAAGCTCGCTACAGAACATCAAATACTCCATTGTGTTACTATGGTATCTACAGGAACATTAAGCTCGCTACAGAACATCAAATACTCCATTGTGTTACTATGGTATCTACAGGATCATTAAGCTTGCTACAGAACATCAAATACTCCATTGTTTTACAAGTCATCAGGATCAAAATGACTCATAAAGATACATTTCTAGGTTTATATAGGTGAAGTAATTCAAATTTATATCTAAACTACAAAATTATGTACACACATGTAGTCAGAAATCTATCACAAATATTACTTATTGTAACACAACAAATCAGCTATAAGCTTCTTCCCAACACCTGTTTTTTGATGTATGTATGAATTAGGCTAATATCATTTACCCCTGACATTTAAAATGCTTAAAGCTTTAAGACATATATGTATATACTAATATATATATTTAAATTATATAAACATATAACATGTATCTCTAAATCTTCAAAATTAATGAATTCCACATATACTTTGAACCAAATTAATATATATATATATATATATAAGTTAAAAAATAATAAAAAATTAATTAAATGTAATATATATCACATCCGTGACACTAGTCAAAAAGTGTGTCTTACGAGCATGATTCATGTACTGTTCTATTTCTATATATCGACATTTAAATTTATGCTAGTTAAAAGTGTGTCATTCTTAGGAGCATGATTCATGTACTGTTCTATTTCTATATATCGACATTTATATTTATACTAGTTAAAAGTGTGTCATTCTTACGAGCATGATTCATGTACTGTTCTATTTCTATATATCGACATTTAAATTTATACTAGTTAAAAGTGTGTCATTCTTACGAGCATGATTCATGTACTGTTCTATTTCTATATATCGACATTTAAATTTATACTAGTTAAAAGTGTGTCATTCTTACGAGCATGATTCATGTACTGTTCTATTTCTATATATCGACATTTAAATTTATACTAGTTAAAAGTGTGTCATTCTTACGAGCATGATTCATGTACTGTTCTATTTCTATATATCGACATTTAAATTTATACTAGTTAAAAGTGTGTCATTCTTACGAGCATGATTCATGTACTGTTCTATTTCTATATATCGACATTTAAATTTATGCTAGTTAAAAGTGTGTCATTCTTACGAGCATGATTCATGTACTGTTCTAATTTCTATATATCAACATTAAAATTTATGCTAGTTAAAAGTGTGTCATTCTTACGAGCATGATTCATGTACTGTTCTATTTCTATATATCGACATTTAAATTTATGCTAGTTAAAAGTGTGTCATTCTTACGAGCATGATTCATGTACTGTTCTATTTCTATATATCGACATTTAAATTTATACTAGTTAAAAGTGTGTCATTCTTACGAGCATGATTCATGTACTGTTCTATTTCTATATATCGACATTTAAATTTTATGCTAGTTAAAAGTGTGTCATTCTTACGAGCATGATTCATGTACTGTTCTATTTCTATATCGACATTTAAATTTATGCTAGTTAAAAGTGTGTCATTCTTACGAGCATGATTCATGTACTGTTCTATTTCTATATATCGACATTTAAATTTATACTAGTTAAAAGTGTGTCTTACGAGCATGATTCATGTACTGTTCTATTTCTATATATCGACATTTAAATTTATACTAGTTAAAAGTGTGTCATTCTTACGAGCATGATTCATGTACTGTTCTATTTCTATATATCGACATTTAAATTTATACTAGTTAAAAGTGTGTCATTCTTACGAGCATGATTCATGTACTGTTCTATTTCTATATATCGACATTTAAATTTATACTACAGTCAAACTTGCCTTAGCGACCCCCCTCATATAACGACTTCTTGTCCATAACGACCGTATTTTGACTGCCCCTTGAGAATTACTATATATTTGCCCTCTATATAGCGACCACCTGCCTAACGCGACCGGCGACCACTGTATTTTGTCCGCCGGTAGTTGTCCTAACGCGTATAGCGACTGCTTATACACTTACTACTCTTGGAAGGGAGGTAACTCGTACATAATTCTCGCGGGACAATTCGAGACTTAATCAACAACATGGCGAGATACACGAAGCTTCGACAGTCACAACACACCTGGAGGTGTCAATTAACGTCCCGGGTAGTAATTAAGCACTCGTACGTGCTCTATGACAGGGTGTTTTTACAACCAGGAGCTATCAATCATCGCTGACTGATTGATCTTTTGTTTTCGATCATCAATTTATGACCAAAGTTTCCGGTGATGATTACTTAATCGGCGAAAAACTGAGACTTAAAAGGAAAAAAATTCAGAAAGGACACGCTTGTGACAAGGTGTTTTTACGAACAGGAACATTTAAATATCATCGCTGAATGATTATTTGTTTTCTCGTATTCTGGAATGCTGTAACTAATCGAACATCACTTGATTAGCAAGTCAACATCTCAATCCAAAGAGTAAAATTGCCGGCGCTCGTAGCATTGAATTACGTCTAATAAAATGATAATTAAATAAAATTCAACTACCTACATCTTTCTGTATATTCTTACACTTCTGACTCATGTGAATTAACAACACAGACCACTGACTTTGAGCACATTTAAGATATTTGTTTCAGTTTAAACAGCGATATATAAAGCTATATATTAGCATTATATATCGCTGGTTTTAATAATGTGCTGTATCCTCGATTTACATGTATAATTCAATAACATCATAAATTAATTTAAATTATTAAAACATTTAATTAATTTATTGTTATATTTTTTTATTATTTACATGTTATGCATGTATTAGCTACAGGGATTTTCTATGACTATTTTTCCCAATGCAAAAATGGTTTGTATTTTCCCGAAAAAATGCAAATATTCCAAATTTGGATTTTTTTCTAAAAATGAATTTTTTCCAGACCCTGGAGTTAAGAAAATCCCTTTAGTATTTAAATACAATATCCATTTAATCACTAAATGAAATATCTAACAATGGAAGAAATATGTAGTTGGAAATAATAATAAGCCATCTCCGATGCCTTGGATTTCATATCATGTGACCCTGTATATAAAGACCACCTGTCTATAAAGACCGTTTTTGTAATTTCCCCTGAGCGGTCTTTATATACAAGTTTGACTGTAGTTAAAAGTGTGTCATTCTTACGAGCATGATTCATGTACTGTTCTATTTCTATAAATCGACATTTAAATTTATACTAGTTAAAAGTGTGTCATTCTTACGAGCATGATTCATGTACTGTTCTATTTCTATATATGGACATTTAAGTTTATACTAGTTAAAAGTGTGTCATTCTTACGAGCATGATTCGTATACAGTGCTGTCCTTCATTCTCAATATCTGTAATCTCATTTTCCATCTCGTATCTAATAAAATTTGACATGTTGAGTTGTTGATGATTGTAGCCATCTTCTGCAAACTACACTTTAAAAGAAAACAAAATTAACATAATTAATATGAAAGTCATATCCACAATGTAAGTCTATAAATGAACAATTTCTGTATGATTGTCCAGGTATGTAGACAATGGTAAATAAAATTGAATTACTGCATACAAGTCAACAATGACCTTCCTTCTCATAGTATTTCCTAACTTCCTTTTAGATCTAATCTGAATTTCTTTTATTTTATAAAAACAACATAACTATATAACCACACTTATGGATTTTCGAGTTCACAAATTCTCCGCTATTATTCTAGATTTTTCATGCTGCTATCACGTGGCTGTTAGCCAATGCTACTTCCCCCACTTACTTTTTTTTAACATAGGTCACCAAAACAAATTCTTGATTTCATACAATGAAATAAAATGTCACAATATTCCATGTCTGCTATATTATTCAGAAATTAATGTCAATTTCTTTTTTAAAATTAATAGACTAGTGACAATAAACAGGCCTTATGACACAACTGCATTTTATTTCTTAATTGATGCAAAGACACAGACCAGAAATCGCTATGGCTAACAAAGTTGAAACGGCGCATGAAAAATACAGATCCAAAAACGGATTATGTAAGAAATGGAAAATGGCCTATTGCTACATTATAACATTGTTGTTGTATTTTTCTTTTTGTTTTCTTTGTTTGTTGCTGTTTAACGTCCCACTCAAGAATCTTTCAATCATATGGTGACGTCATCAAGGGCTTCAAATTTTGGCCTATGCTCAGTACTTATGGCCATTGAGCAATGAGTGTCGACACCTACTGTGACAAATGACCTTGGTTTTTACTGTCATATCCGAAGGACAGGAAACCTACCTACCGCTGGCTGGAATTGAACTCACGATCAAGAATCAAGTGTGCTACCGACTTATTTTTCATTTCAATGAGAAAATCATAACATAAAACATTACCCAATGTTTTAATGTTTATGGAAAATTTCAACTCTTTCTTAGTATACTTACAGAATAACATTCTTCAGATTGTGTGAACAACTCTACAGATAAATTTGCATTCTGTTTCTCTGTTGATGAATAGTCAATAATGACTCGTGCATGGTCCATTTTGTCACTCAGATCTTGACTGTTAGGCTTACAAGGGCTTACTTCAGATTGTCCGTGTACATGCTTTCCAATAAGCAAAATCACTGAAAAATAATCAGGGTTCGAAATTAGCTCTGGTTTGCTGGCCCATGGCAAGTAAATAATGGGATGAGCCACTAGATTTCTCATCTGTATTGGCTACATTGTCCAGTAGAAGAAATAAAGATAAAGTGTAAGTCAAGTGCCCCTTTCAGAAATTGTTACACTTTTGTAAATCTTGAAAAATAATCAACCTCATCTTTAATACAACCTGACAATACCTTGTCCTGTTCTCACATATTTTAGTTGGTTATTCTTTATCTAGATATATTAAGTTTTTGGAGTTATTTGTGGGCCAGCAGTTCTGAGTAGAATTTGGATGGGGTTAGTAGCCTTTTTATGCTACTGGCTCATGTGTTTAATTCAATCCCTGATAAGATATACATAATCCTTAAATTTCTTCCTAATGTTTTATATATGTAAGTTTAGGATATTTTATATGGAAGTTTAGGATGTCTTATATGGAAGTTTAGGGTATTTTATATATAAGTTTTGGATGTCTCATATGGAAGTTTGGGATGCTTTATATGAAAGTTTAGGGTATTTTATATGGAAGTTTGGGATGTCTTATATGGAAGTTTAGGGTATTTTATATATAAGTTTTGGATGTCTCATATGGAAGTTTGGGATGTTTTATATGGAAGTTTAGGATATTTTATACGGAAGTTTGGGATATTTTATATGTAAGTTTGGGATGTTTTATATGGAAGTTTAGGGTATTTTATATGGAAGTTTGGGATGTCTTATATGGAAGTTTAGGGTATTTTATATATAAGTTTGGGATGTCTTATATGTAAGTTTAGGGTATTTTATATGTAAGTTTGGGATGTTTTATATGGAAGTTTGGCATGTCTTATATGGAAGTTTGGGATGTTTTATATGTAAGTTTAGGATGTCTCCCATGGAAGTTTGGGATGTTTTACATGTAAGTTTGGGATGTCTTATATGTAAGTTTAGGGTATTTTATATGGACGTTTGGGATGTTTTACATGTAAGTTTGGGATGTCTTATATGGATGTTTGGGATGTCTTATAATATGTAAGTTTAGGGTATTTTATATGTAAGTTTGGGATGTTTTATATGTAAGTTTGGAATGTCTTATATGGAAGTTTGGGATGTCTTATATGTAAGTTTAGGATGTCTCACATGGAAGTTTGGGATGTTTTACATGTAAGTTTGGAATGTCTTATATGGAAGTTTGGGATGTCTTATATGTAAGTTTAGGGTATTTTATATGGACGTTTGGGATGTTTTACATGTAAGTTTGGGATGTCTTATATGGATGTTTGGGATGTCTTATAATATGTAAGTTTAGGGTATTTTATATGTAAGTTTGGGATGTTTTATATGTAAGTTTGGAATGTCTTATATGGAAGTTTGGGATGTCTTATATGTAAGTTTAGGATGTCTCACATGGAAGTTTGGGATGTTTTACATGTAAGTTTGGAATGTCTTTATGGAAAGTTTGGGATGTCTTATATGTAAGTTTAGGGTATTTTATATGGACGTTTGGGATGTTTTACATGTAAGTTTGGGATGTCTTATATGGAAGTTTGGGATGTCTTATAATATGTAAGTTTAGGGTATTTTATATGTAAGTTTGGGATGTTTTATATGTAAGTTTGGAATGTCTTATATGGAAGTTTGGGATGTCTTATATGTAAGTTTAGGGTACATGTATTTTGTATGGACGTTTGGGATGTTTTACATGTAAGTTTGGGATGTCTTATATGGAAGTTTGGGATGTCTTATATGGAAGTTTGGGATGTCTTATATGTAAGTTTAGGGTATTTTATATGGACGTTTGGGATGTTTTACATGTAAGTTTGGGATGTCTTATATGGAAGTTTGGGATGTCTTATAATATGTAAGTTTAGGGTATTTTATATGTAAGTTTGGGATGTTTTATATGGAAGTTTGGCATGTCTTACATGGAAGTTTGGGATGTTTTATATGTAAGTTTGGGAGGTCTTATATGGAAGTTTAGGGTATTTTATATATAAGTTTTGGATGTCTCATATGGAAGTTTGGGAAGTTTTATATGGAAGTTTGGCATGCCTTACATGGAATTTTGGGATGATTTATATGTAAGTTTGGAATGTCTTATATGGAAGTTTGGGATGTCTTATATGTAAGTTTGGGATGTCTTATATGTAAGTTTGGGATGTCTTATATGTTATATTTAAGTTTAGGGTATTTTATATGTAAGTTTGGGATGTTTTATATGTAAGTTTGGGATGTTTTATATGTAAGTTTGGGATATCTTATATGTTATATTTAAGTTTAGGGTATTTTATATGTAAGTTTGTGATGTTTTATATGTAAGTTTGTGATGTTTTATATGTAAGTTTGGGATGTTTTATATGTAAGTTTGGGATGTCTTATATGTAAGTTTGGGATGTCTTATATGTTATATTTAAGTTTAGGGTATTTTATATGGAAGTTTGGGATGTTTTATATGTAAGTTTTGGATGTCTCTTATGAAAGTTTGGGATGTCTTATATGGAAGTTTGGGATGTTTTATATGTAAGTTTTGGATGTCTCTTATGGAAGTTTGGGATGTCTGTTATGGAAGTTTGGGATGTCTTACATGGAAGTTTGGGATGTTTTATATGTAAGTATAGGATGTCTTATATGGAAGTAAGGGATGTTTTATATGTAAGTTTGGGGTGTTTTATATGTACGTTTGATATGTGTATCCATGTTTATATCATTAGCTCACCTTGTCTAGGGAGGAACTTCAAGTTTATGATTAATTCTTGTACATACTATTTTAAAGAAACGAGTAAATAAGGATTGCTGGATGGAACTTGACCCCAAAAATATCTGGATACAAAAAAATGTGAAAAAAATAATTTGGGTGGCAGCATTTTGGGTGGGTAGGCAGACAACATCAAACAATTAAAATTTTATTTTAGGCCTTATATGTTAAAGTTCATTACTTCTTGTGATACCATACCGATTTTAAAAGGAATTAAATAAAAAATAAAAAAGTTCTTATATTTTTTACAAAATGTCCTTGTTTGGCAATCAAAGAGCCATAACTCTTATGAAAATTAATGCAGCATCTTCATTTTATGATATGCACATCTTCATATGATACCAATCACACATGCCAAATTGTGATATATTCAGGTGGAAAATGTGGGGCGCGCCCACAAGCAATTGAACACAAGAAACCAGAAACTTGGTCACAAAGGGAAATAACTCCAATTTTGCAGAAAGTTGAAACATGACAACAAAACCTGAATTATATGTAAATTTAAAAGGAATTGAAGGGAATACAAAAAAGGTCTTGCATTTTGTAAATAATGCCCATATTTGGAAATAAAAGGGGAATAACTATGCCAAATATGGTTGAAATTTCACAATTTACGAGATTGTCAAAACAGGTCATGCAATGATCAAAGCATCCTTCCAAGTTGGACAAAAATCAGACCATAATTGTTCGTTATCCCATAAAACAAAAGGACAGATGGAAGGACCAACAACGCCATACCATAATACATTCAACAGGCATATAAAAATTGTGATTGATAATTCCAATTCAACCATATAATCACTATTCTTTTAATAGCAAGGCCTACTAGTTCCAACGTTTTCTTTCCACAAGCTGGAGAGAAATGAGGTAACTCAATCAGCGTAAATACATATAATGCTGTATGACAATGATTACTCTAACGGTAATCAAATTGGGTTTTGTTTGTTTTCTATTTTTATTTACCACCAAAACATCAGATTATATCATCCGACCATCTATTTTCACACACCTCAATAATCGTGTATTCCGGTATACTGTTCCCGTAATTTTGCCATTTCCAGATGATTATTAAACTAGCCAAATTTAATAATCAATAATAGATAAAAGTATGCTGATAATCGTAAGTTTTGGTCTCCTTTATTTACATATAAACTTATTGTGCAAGAACTCTTAAGTGCGTGAAAAATGGTGTCTCCAGGATATTATAGCTAAAAGTAACCTATTATGATACAAAATTCCAAAGTAATTCAATCAGATGAACTGAAGATATTCGGTTAACACTTTAATTTCGTCCGATAATAATGTGACAGTGATGAAATGGTATTATTAAATAAATAAATTAAATTAAACAACTTTGTTTTTTAAATGTCTAATTATTGATACATGTACACAAAATAAAATGTTTGTTTGGTCATGTTTTGTCCAGGTGTGGTCATTGTGTTTTGTCCATGTATGTGTCTTGTGTATGTATTCCCTTCAGGGTATGTCAGTGTGTTGGTTACCTGTATGTCTTTGTGAATCAATTAATTAAAACAGGAGTTGGAGATGTTTGTTTTCAGATTTTATATTGGACATTTGTGTTTGTTTTATGGTATTTCATTGGTTAATATATTTCCCGCCGAGTTTTTGAGCTGGGTAAATGTTTCTTTGGTAGTAGACAAAGGACCTTAGTTATAGACAGTCAGACATTTTCTATTAACATCTAATATTTGAATGGTGATTATAAACCATATGAAATAAGGGAATTGTTTGTTTTACCTTACTCGGTCCTATAGACGATGGTGGATCAAGGATTTTCAAAAACCAAGTACTGCCATCGAAAGGAATGGGAACCAATGACTATTACGACAAAGGACCTGAGTTACAGACAGTCAGACATTTTCTATTAACATCTAATATTTGAATGGTGATTATAAACCATATGAAATAAGGGAATTGTTTGTTTTATCTTACTCGGTCCCATAGACGGGGTTAAACTATTAAACCATTATCTAAACAAGCAAATGAAATACGTCTGAACCTTAACAGTGGTTTATTATGTAGTTATTTGACATTAAAGGAACATAACCCTGTTACAATACTACAAATAAAAACAAATAACTGCCAGATCAGACTTGGCCTACGTCTTGTTCCTCCCCTCTCAATTTTCAGTTTTAAGTTGTTGTTTTTTTTCTTGTAACAATAGATATACTGATATACTGATTCGTGTTATGATCCATAGTTATACATGGAAACACAATGTATTACCAACGATTATCATACAAAGAAAAACATGAATAATTTTTAAAAGAATACTTGATTTTCATACCTAGAAAGTGTGTAATATCTAGCTGCATTTTCCTGGGAGCTGCCATCTTTGTCACAAGACTTCGTCACATGATAGCGGTTTCACTTTCGTTTTGTGTAGGCCTATGGCGGTGAAGTTCCAGATACCACATCAAGATGTGTGACCAGTCTATATGTAATTCACAAAGAAGGGAGAAACCGTGGTACATTAAACGGTAATTTGAATTGTTCCTTTAGACACACTTAATTTATATCAATATGTAGGCCCCTATTTAACGCGAAATATACAAGTTCAGATACGATATTCGGAAGTACTCGGGATGTTTCCTACTTAGGTTTGTATTACGCTTAGTCTTGCATCTGCCTGGGGATAACACATGTACCGGACACTACCGGTATTACACATGTACATGTATATAGATCTACAGGACCTGCTGCGTACAATGACCACTGTCGCTAACCATAGGGGTCACATTATTAGCGTGATATCTGCTAGTCATATGATGACATTTGATGGACGTGATCACATGTCTCAAGCCAGCACTCCACTCTTACTTCACTCTACTTCTTGAGTAGTTTATGCTCTCCATTTCACTCCTTTCTCAAATTCAATAACTATTTTATTTCCCATTTTCAATTATCGGAAATGACAAGAAATTTATCATTGAAATTTGAATAAGTTTAGCAGAAAATAATCATGATTGATAAAAATAGCATACATCACAGGCGGCCGTTCTTTTTTCTATATAAAACACGAGAACGCACGAAAGAACAAGAGGCCCAAGGGGCCTTAAGTCGCTCACCTGTCAAAATTGGTCAACATTGCAGAAAACATAAAAAATGTGTAAAAGTTAAAATGGCTAATAAACATGAAAAACAGTAGGCTAATTGGGGCCTTAATAATCACCAGAGTGAAATGTATTTTACTGACAATATACTGAAAAGCAACCAAAAGCTTGAAAAGTTCATTGAAATGGAGAATTAACTTGCATGAGGGTAGACTTGCCTTGCTGCCATTTTTAAAGATCTTTCAAGATAATGTGCAACAACAGTAGAAAACATGCAAAATGCATTTAAAAAGGGAACTAACTTTCACAAGGATCACCCTCACAAGTGGCAACCTGACAATTTTGGCCCTATTGACTTTTTTGCAGATCTTTGCATGCTGAACATTTTTGCTTCTTTCACTTCTACTCTACCTATTATACTTTTCAAGATAATGTCCAAATACATCCAAAAACATGAAAAATCCACTTGAAAGGGTAAAAAAACTCCCATAAGGGGCAACCTGACAATTTCGGCCCTATTGACTTTTTTGTAGATATTTGCATGCTGCACATTTTTGCTTCTTTCTCTTTTCTCTATTATACTTTTCAAGATAATGCCAAAAAACATCTAAAAACATAAAAATGCACTTAAAAGGGGAAATAACTCACATAAGTGGCAACTTGACAATTTCAAGATAATGTCAAAAAACATCAAAAAACATCAAAAATTCACAAAAAAGGGGAAATAACTGCCACAAGGGTTGACCTGACAATTTCCACCAAAATGAAATAATTGTAGATTTTTGCAATCCGCTCATTTTAAGGTAACGGTTTTTTCTCTAGCTTTAATAATTTTGGAGATACATGTATTAAATCAAAAATATCTGCTGACTCATTCGTACTATATTTAGCCATGGCAGTCATGTTTGGTCCTAGTCTCTTTTCATCTGCAACCTTTATGCGGCTTCACATGGTTATACTTCCTGTCAAGTTTGGTTAAAATTGGACCATTGGTTCTGGAGAAGTAGTCAAAAATGTGGAAAATTTTACAAAAAAAAACATTTTCCATATACTTAGGTGCCTTTGACCTTCATCTTTAACCCCATGACCTTGAAAGTTTGTCAAAATGATCCTCAGATAATTCCTAACAACTTTCTCATATATCTTTGTATACGAAAAGTCGATCAGTTTTGAGTTATTAAACAATTTGTAATACAAATATACCATGTTTCTGAATCAACCCCTTGTGGCTCGTTTATGGACATATTTCATTATATTTATTTTTGAATATAATTGGGTTGTTTGTGGTCTTCAATGCATATCGCCACTGAAGCCTACAGTACACGTACCCCATCTATTTGCCAGAGTCATCTATGTGCATAAGGTAAATTAGTGACTTATAATATTTCTCTTTATAGTAATTGAATATATTATTTAAGCCAATAAATAAAGGATAAGTAATAATGATAACTTATAATTGTTTAATAAATGTTTATCTAAATGCACATGTTAATTTAATCATCTTGTAATTGTACTATTGTATGTCTTGTTAATGTCTGAATTTTGTCTAAATATTTGTCTTTTTGTCTTTTGTACAGATTACTGTCCTTTTTATTAAAAATAAATGAGCAAAAACAAAGAAAGTCACTCTTCGCTTTGTTTTATTTGTTTGCAAGCTTTTTTGATATTAACTTAACAATCATGCATACAAAATTTGAAACTTATCTGATTATGGGTTCATGAGAAGAAGATTTTTAAAGATATACCAAGTTTTGGTCCTTTTAGTCCCCTTTTAGGGCCCCTATCAATCTTTTCTCTTTTTCATTTGCAGACTTTATGCGGCTTCACATGGGGATGCTATATGCCAAGTTTGAATAAAATTGGCCCACTGGTTGTTGAGAAGACTATGTTTAAATGCAAAAATTAACAGATGGACGACGATGGACGCCGGATCTTTGGCTATAGCAATAGCTCACTTGGCCCTTTGGGCCAGGTGAGCTAAAAGCTTCAGGGATAAAAACTCAAAATAAAGTGTGATACTCTAAATCAAGCATAAAGTTCTAAGCCATCCATCCGTAAATGTGACACTGTTCATTATATGACTACATTTAAATAAAATTATTTCATATATTTTATAAGTGTCAAAATAATTATTTATTTGGTATTTATTATGACTCGCTTTACCGTCCACTTTTCATGTCCGCTATGACATTAGTCATCCTAAGGCTATTCTGTGACGTCACAATGTAACTCACAAGTTTGCCAGAATTGGAATAAATTCTTAATTAGTTTTCCGAAAGCAGGTAAAATCGCTCACTTTGGCGGTCAATATTTCGTGAACTCGCCTACTGATTTTGATCAGGTTTTCGATGTTGTTCTTAGAACGACGAGTTCTGAAAATATAAAAATTTTCATTTTTTTACTCAGGGTGCTCTTTAATAATAAAAGTAAAAAAGCACTAAGTTCATCGATTCTGTTTTATGAGTAAATGTACAGAAGATAAAGTTGATAACATAAACGATTTAGGTTTTTCAAATGATATCCAGTTGAGTCACACACATGTGCTGGTTCATTTTTCATCTCGAAGAGTTCCCGCGGGACAATTTATCTCTAATTAAACAAACAGTATCTAGCTGCTACCAAAAAATATAGTTAATTGTTTTTAATTAACAACAAAATGTGGAATTTATTTGATTATGCAGACTATTAATGAAGATAATTAAATGATTAAATAAAGAGAAATAGCAAAGAAAACATTTCATGAGATGGTATTTTCGACATAAGTGAAACATCATTGTAATAGATGGGCCAGATTGTTTTGTTTGTATACATGTTAAAATCTCTAATGTTGTCCCACATAGATATATGTCTGTATTAATTATGTTAAAATCTCTAATGTTGTCCCACATAGATATATGTCTGTATTAATTATGTTATCACTGGTCATTTAGGTCGGTGTCTCACTGATAAATTTTATGTTATAAATGCTGACAACTGCATGGCAACCAAATAAATGGATAATGTTTAAATACAATTTTGTGAGTAAGAAAATAAAGCATAAATGTTACGACACACAGTGAAACTTCTTTCTCTGTGTATTTCAGAACTTGCTATACTCACTTTAGTAGATCTAACAGACATTACATAATCAATGCTATCATTCGTCACCTCGTTTCAGTACTTTCTATGAAGATGAATTCATGATCACTTGCAGTGGTCTAGTCGAAGTCACCTCGTTTCAGTACTTTCTATGAAGATGAATTCATGATCACTTGCAGTGGTCTAGTCGAAGTCACCTCGTTTCAGTACTTTCTATGAAGATGAATTCATGATCACTTGCAGTGGTCTCGTCGAAGTCACCTCGTTTCAGTACTTTCTATGAAGATGAATTCATGATCACTTGCAGTGGTCTCGTCGAAGTCACCTCGTTTCAGTACTTTCTATGAAGATGAATTCATGATCACTTGCAGTGGTCTAGTCGTAGAGCTTTCGACTAGCAAATTGGCGGTGAGGAGTCTCGTGATCCCTTTCTTGACCTGATGGGTTTAAAATTTAGGTCATAATGACATTGATATTACACTGACAAGAGTAGCCACTCATACTTGTCACCACACTTACATCCAGTGACGATTGAAACCTTTTTCCTGTGAAGTTTGTCGTTACCAAAATATTTGTAGAATCATCCATATGATTATCTAAAGGTTACTCCACCCCACTAGACCATGTGAATTGAACAATAGATACATTAGAATTTCACTTTCACTTATGTTTTGATACTGTATAGTAACTTTAATTCACGGGGGATTTAATTTTGCTATATCCGTGTTAAAAACATACTGTGGAATTAAATACCTGTGAATACTTTATACTTTTGAAGTATCAAAAAGACAGTACCATACTGATAAAAAATTAAAAAGTTTTTACCAATCAAAATTAATTCATATATAAACAGACATCATATGCATGAGTCACAAATTTTATCAGCTTTACGTCAACTCCTATCACACTTCAGTATTGGAAATGGTCTTGCATGAAATTTAAAACCTGTGAATAAGTTCCTGTCAGGGAAACATATTTTCTCCCTGTGAAATGTACAGTAATCAATTATCAAATATTTTTACATAAAAAAATTTACATACATGTATATTAGGTACATCCCTAAGAGGACTGTATGAATAGTGATAGGCTTTCATCAATTTCTGTGTCTAGCTAAGAGAAAAACTAAGGGTACTTAAAGGAATGAATGAAAAAACTACATGTAGAAATATTCAAATAATTCAAAGACTAATTCTGGTATATGTTTAGATTCTACATGCAATCCTTCAGTCAGTTGTTGGTTGGTTGTTTTGTTGTTTAACGTCCCACTCAAGAATCTTTCACTCATATGGAGACCTCACCAAATGCCAGTGAAGGGCTTCAAATTTTGGCCTATGCCATTGAGCAGTGAGGAGGGTTCTTTAACGTGCCAACATCTACTGCGAGGCCTTGATTTTTATCTTCTCATCTAAAGTACAGGAATCTGACCTGCTGTCGGCTGGACTCGAACTCACAACTTCACAATCAAGAGTATAATGTGCTACCGACTGAGCCAGGCTGGCTCCTTAGGTCGATAAAAGCATGACTCTCACAAGTGGACAGCCCTTTGTAAAATTTCACACCTGAGAGAAATCAGGTAATATTTGTTCCATCATCAGGTACACAATATACCTTAACACAGAATTTCAGTTTTAGATCTCATTTATTCAAGACCTGTAACTTTAACACCTTATGGTAGTCAGTCAGGATCTATGATTATTACAGAGTTTTTGAAATTCACCAGTCTTGCCAGAAAAACCGGTAAATTTTACAAAAGTCCGGTGAAATCTATCTGATGGCTGGTCAAAATGAACAGTAATTTTCCATTTTATTTCAATTGTGTATATATACAGACTAGTGAAAAATTTTCTTTGACCAGTGAAGTTCCTTTATTCACTGGTCCGCTTGACCAGTAATTTTATTTTTATTTCTAAATGTCTGCTATTATGTAGAGCTCAGTCATTCTGGACCTGTGTCTTCATATGCTTACCTCAGTCATTTAGGACCTATGACATCTTATGCTTACCTCAGTCATTTAGGACCTATGACATCTTATGCTTAGCTCAGTCCACAGGACCTGTGTCATCTTATGCTTAGCTCAGTCATTTAGGACATGTGTCTTTTACATTTTATGTTGAGCTCAGTCATTCAGGACCTTTGACTTCTTATTTTGAGCTCAGTCATTCAGGACCTTTGACTTCTAATTCTGAGCTCAGTCATTCAGGACCTTTGACTTTTAATTTTGAGCTCAGTCATTCAGGACCTTTGGTTTCTAATGCTGAGCTCAGTTGAGTCAACGCTCTTCTGGATAAGGTTTAAAATAAGCCCCTGTCTTAGAATAGCTTTGGCAGGTCATCAAGCCATTATAGTGGTTAAAATGTGTGTTACTTCACCTAAATCTACTGACACTTCTATGAAAATGAATAAATTCTTGGAGAGATATAAATTAACAATAACACAAACAATTTGTGGTCATCTTTCAAGATTCCTCTCTCTTTTTTGACAGGGGGACCAGGTATCATTGATGATCTAATCAAAAGCACTCTAATTCAGCATGTCAGAAATAATGAAGGATTGGTCAACAAAGTATTGTATATAGTCAGTGATGCTGCTCAACTTATAACTGGAACAACATGATGGTGGTTCATGGCTAACTGGTGGCAACAGCTTTCACAAGATATCCAAAATAATGAAAGGTGGATCTATAATACAACCAGCAAAACTGTGATATTATTCAAAATTGCTCATGGATATGTTGCCATTTTGAAATAATCGGAGGTTTGTTTTGTTTTTGGTTTTTACCAAAGATGAAATGAGTATTGTTTAATGAAAATGGCAAAGAAATCTAGAAATTGCATTGAAAAAGTACATAAAACCTAATCTTATAATAAAGTAATTCTAAAATACTTCACAACTTGTTCTATTTTATATTTGCATTATGCATGTATTGGAAATATTCAATGATTTTAATGCCATCTACATATTTAGTAAAATCCATGTATGCTGGTGATTCGGTATCTGGTGAACTTTTTCTTGACCTGGACAATTATATATTATAGGTAATAAAGCATAACATCAAAATGTTACTGACAAGAGTAATCATACCTACTTGTCATTAAACATAAGAGATTACCCAGAGAGGAATAAAACATTTTTCTCATGCAGCTTGTCATAACCAAAAATTGAGTAAAATCATCCGTATGATAATCCAAAGGTTACTCCGCCATCTTATGTGAATTGGGCTATAGATCTACTGTTGATTTATCAAAAATATTTACGGAGTTATGGCCCCCTGAAGATTTGCAGAAACAGTTTCTGCTCAATAACTTGAGTAAATTTCAATGGATTAATTTGAAACTTTATGAGAATGTTTATTGCCATAAAAGCTCAGATGGAGTTATGGCCCCTTGTAGATTTGCAGAAACAACTACAGATTATTCTCTTTCTTTTTGGTTGTGCAGTTTTTTAGGGGGATCTCATCTCAAAAGACATTGGGCAAAAATAATTACATTGACGCTGCATTATTCACCACTGCCAATTCGGCGGAGTGAGCATTATGGTCTGGGGTGGAATTACAACATCTGGAAAGATCCTTTGGTTATAGTGGAGGGAAATTTAACTGACGTACGCTACGGTGATGAGATTGTACGTCAGCATGCAATTCCATTCATTCCAGCGTAACGTCATTCTGCAGCAGGACAATGCTCAACCGCACGCGTTGATAGTAACTATCTACAGCAGCAAAACGTGAATGTGCTACCCTGACCTGCAATGTCACCAGATTTATCGCCTATAGAACATGTTTGGAATGAAATGGAATGAAGTCTACGTTAAGAGTCACACACACACACCCACCCCCCACCCCCACTACGTCAGATGCTTTGCATCGTTCTTTATTGTGCATATGGTGGAACAATCCCCAGGCATTTCTGCATAACTTGATTCGTTTAATGCGTCATAGGTGTGAAGAATGTATCAGTGCAAATGGCAGTTATACACTCTATTAAACTTATGAAACTTTTTTGCACCCCTGTTACTTTCAGTGGCTGTTCGTATAAACTGTAATGGACATAATCAGTGATTTGATGTTTGAATTTAAAGACAATGCATTACATTAGATAATGATACATAAGGCAATATAATATTTTGTATATGAATCTATATATCAAATTACTAAATAACAGTTTCTTTTTTCTGCTTGTAAATATTTCTACCAAATGTATGCCAGAGACACTACATAATGTGTGTTATTAGAGACATATAGTTGTGTTATAGGTTAAGCCAGAAACACTATATAACGTGTTACCAGACATAAAGCTGTATTATAGCCTAAGCCTGAGACACTACAACATGTTATCAGACATATAGCTGTGTTATAGTCTATAACACTTTATAACATGTGTTATTAGAGACATATAGCTGTGTTATAGCCTTTACAAAAGACACTATATAACACTTGTTACCAGAGATATATAGCTCTGTTATAGGCTATGCCTGAGACACTATATAATGTGTTATCAGAGACATATAGCTGTGTTATAGTCTATGCCAGAAACACTTATAACATGTGTTATTAGAGACATATAGCTGTGTTATAGCCTATTCCAGAGTCACTATACAACATGTGTTATCAGAGACATAGCTGTGTTATAACCTTTACCAAAGACACTATATAACACTTGTTACCAGAGATATATAGCTCTGTTATAGGCTATGCCTGAGACACTATATGATGTGTTATCAGACATATAGCTGTGTTATAGTCTATGCCAAAGACACTATATAACATGTTATCAAAGACATAGCTGTGGTATAGCCTATGCCAGATACACTATATAACATATCAGACATATAACTGTGTTATAGTCTATGCCAGAAACACTTATAACATGTGTTACTAGACATATAGCTGTGTCATAGCCTATGCCAAAGACACTATATAACATGTTATCAAAGACATAGCTGTGGTATAGCCTATGCCAGAGACATTATATAATGTGTATTAAAAAAAGACTGTGTAATAGCCTATGCCAGAGACACTATATAACATGTGTTATCAAAAGCATAGCTGTTTTATAGCCTATGCCAGAAACATCATATAACTTGTGCTATCAGAGACATATAGCTGTTATAGCCTATGCCAGAGACACTATATAATGTGTTATCAGAAACACATAGCTGTGTTATAGCCTGTGCCAGAGACACTATATAACATGGTATCAGAGACATGTAGCTGTGTCATAGCCTATACTAGAGACACTATATAACATGTATTATCAGAAACATATACCTATGTTATAGCCTATGTCAGAGACACTATATAACATGTGTTATCAGAGATATAGCTGTGCTATAGCCTATGGCAGAGACACTATAAAATATGTTATCAAAGATATGTATCTGTGTTATATAGTCTATGCCAGAGAAACTATATACAATGTGTTATCAGAGACAAACAGCTTTATTATAGCTTATGCCAGAGTCACTATGTTATCAGAGATATATAGCCTAATAGCCTGTGTCAGAGACACTGTATAATACTTGTTACCAGAGACATATAACTAAGTTATAACCTATGCCAGAGACACTATATTACATGTGTTATCTGAGACATATAGCTGTGTTATAGCCTTTGCCAGAGACACTATGTAATACTTGTTACCAGAGACATATAACTTATGCCAGAGACACTTTATAACATGAGTTATCAGACATATAGCTGTGTTATAGTCTATACCAGAGACACTATATAACATGTGTTATCAGAGACATATAACTATTATAGCCTGTCAGACACATTATATAACATGTATTATCATAGACATGTAGCTGTTTTATAGCCTATGCCAAAGTTATCAGAGACATGTAACTGTGTTATAGCCTATGTCAGACACACTATATAACATGTTTTATCATAGACATATAGCTGTGTTGTAGCCTATGCCTGAGAAACTATAAAATACTTGTTACCAGACATATAGCTGTGTTATAACCAATGCCAGAGACACTATATAGTTGGTGTTATCTTAGACATATAGCGTATGCCAGAGACACTATATACCATGTGTTATCAAAGACATAGAACTGTGTTATGGCCTATGCAAGATACACTATATAACAAATTATCAGACCTATAGCTGTGTTATAGCCTATGCCAGAAACACTATATAACATGTGTTATTAGTCATATAGCTGTGTTATAGTCTTTGCCAGAGACACTTTATAACATGTGTTATTAGATACATATAGCTGTGTCATAAACTATCGTATTTTATGGCCTATAGGTCGATATGGGGGATAGGTCGAATGGCCGATTTTTGGCAAAATCCAGGTTTAAGTATTAGATATGTCGAAGTGGAGGACAGGTCGATGTCGGCAGAGATGGAAACATGAATGGAAGAACATAAAAATGCATCGTTTATGTTTAAAAATCAAATCATCATTAAATTCTTTATGCTGTTAACACAAGCGACCTCAATCCTTGTCTTATCCTTATATTGACCTAAATTATTATGCTGCTGCAATTGTCAAATAATTAAATACTCAAGGTTTAGTGTCAATTAATTTATGTAACACTTTTTCCAAAACTTTCCCAACTTCAAAGACTGCCGCGCGATCCTTATCAGTTGAAGGTCACGTTCCAGTGAACACAGCTTGTAGTGTCCTGAAAGTCTGAATGAAGACTTCAACTTCACAGTGGGGTGCCGAGATAAGGGAATCATTCAAAAGTATAAACTGTCCGGTATAAATATAATGTAAACAATTTATTTTTATTACGCAGTTTCTGGCAGTCTTGAATCCCAATTATATTGTAACTTGAAAGATAATTATTTTGTCACTTGATTATGAACACAGTGCATTACGCACACACGAAGTCACATTTAATAGTCGTATTAAGTGTAAATACAAATGAGTGTTTGGAGTAGGCCCCTAGATTATCCTGTGGAAATTTTTGAATTACGATGTTAGAATGAGGAATTGCAGATACAAGTTAAATATTTCACTATTTTTTTAAGATAAGTCGATGCGGTGAATAGGTCGAGGTCACAACTTTAGAGAAAAAAAATATCGACCTATAGGCCGTAAAATACGGTATATACAATGTGTTATCAGAGACATACAGCTGTGTTATAACCTATGCCAAAGACACTATATAACACCTTATGAGAGCCATATAGCTGTGTTATAGCCTATACTAGAGACACTATATAACACATTATCAAAGACATATAACTGTGTTGTAGCCTATGTCAGAGACACTATAACATGTATTATCAGAGACATATAACTGTGTTATAGTCTATGCCAGAGACACTATATAACATGCATTATTAGAGACATAGCTGTGTTGTAGCCTTTGCCAGAGACACTATATAATACTTGTTACCAGAGACATATAGCTGTGTTATAACCTATGCCAGAGACACTATATAACATGTATAGCTGTGTTATAGCTTATGCCAGAGACACTATATAACATGTGGTATCGGACATATAGCTGTGCTATAGCCTATGCCAGAGACACTATATACAATGTGTTATCAGAGATATATATCTGTGTGATATAGTCTATGCAGAGAAACTATAGGCCCTATACAGTTTGTTATCAGAGACATAAAGCTATGTTATAATTTATGTTAGAGATTTTGGCACGCAATTTTAACCAAAACCCTGCTATACCAGGAGGTATCTATGGGATAATAGGCTGTTATTTATGGGATAACAGACTGTATCTCTGAATATCAACAGGTATTCAGGGTTACGGGTCAGGTATCCTATAGATACCTCCTGGTATCTATGGGATAACAGGAGGTATCTATGGGATAGCCGATTTGTAATCCTGAATACCTCCTGATATTCAGAGTTATTGATACTTAATTCATAGATAGCCAAGGTATTAATGAAATACTTTGCTCTAACCCTGTATACCTGCAGATATTCTGAGATACAGGGTTGTTGGTGCGCCGTTTTAACCAAAAACTCTGCATTCCTATTGCAGTTCATGTATAGCCGATAGGCCAATAAAAACAGCTGTTACATTCAACCGTCATGTATTAAATAAATTTTAATATTTATTAGTGTTGTTTTCAAAATATAGGATATCATGTAAAATAATATTGTTAAAACGGTGCACCAACGACCCTGTATCTCAGAATACCTGCAGATATACAGGGTTAGAGCGAAGTATTTCATTGAAACCTCGGATATGTATGAATTAAGTAGCAGTAGCCCTGAATATCAGGAGGTATTCAGGGCTACAAATCTGCTATCCTACAGATACCTCCTGCTATCTATGAGATAGCTGACCCGTAACCCTGTATACCTGTTGGTATTCAGAGATACGGTCTGTTATCCCATAGATAACAGCCAGTTATCCCATAAATACCTGAGATATCTATGGGATAGCAGGGTTTTGGTTAAAATAGCGTGCCATAAGAGATACTAAATAACATGTGTTATCAGAGACATAGGCTATAGCTGCGTTATAGACTAAATCAGTAAATGTCTCTGGTGTTATATACATCTATAACTGTAAGACAACTAAATGTATCACCTCTTGCTCCGAACTGAATTTGACAGAGTTTCCCAATTTTGACTGAATTTTAGGAAAATGCAATTTAAATATCAATTTTCATAGGATTTTGTTGTAACACACTACATCGTGAGGCTTTGAATTACAATTCGTGACATTAAACATTTCTGTTGCAAGTAGTTTGATGTTTGATCAGTTTTGGCAAATTTGGTTTAGGTTGATGGATAGTGACGTTTAAAACAAACACAGGTAACCGACACCTGACCTGTCAGGTGTATACATCAGATTCACTGATATGTGTACATCCGGAACAACTCCGGATTTTTAGTATTGCAATGTGTATCTTATCAGCTGTCAGTTGCGAGCTTTACACCGGTCATTTTAACGAGTACGGTGTCGCTGAGAAGTTCGCACGACCATGTCTCAAGACAGTAGTCCACCAGAGCAGTGCATTGAAAACTACAAATATGTTTTCAAGTCGGATCTATTAAGGTAAACGCTTATTCACGTGTAGATCTCGCCTACATTTGTAAATTACACAAAACGTTATAATGCTCGACCCCATTGATAGAAAGAAAGTAAGACTGTGCGTGTGCTTTGTAAATTGAATGTCAAATGAAATACAAACCCTGTTTAGTGTTTATTTGTAATGGCTTCTTTAACTTATAGTTCAGTAGTTTTCATATTTTAAAAATGTTCCAGCTCCTGTGCTTTTTCATAGAAATGGGGTAAGGCTTCCATTTGTACCCGCCACTCAAATATTACCTTAAACCAGCGATATATAAAGCTTTATATATCGCTGCTTAAACATTTAATTTTCTGGATATATTTTCTTGATGTAATTTAAGGAAATTATCAAACAGATTTATACTCTTTTTAATCATTAATGTTTTCCGTATTTTATTATATTTTGGATAATATTTTAGTAGGGGTGCAAAAGGAAGGCTCTCAATGAGTTTCGTTACATATATTGACCTAGGCTTAGTTACAGCTACAACGAAGAAGGTAGGTCTTACTTTAGTAAAATACCTTCTTTGTTGCAGATGTAACTATTATGACCTACACAATGTCAAGTTGACAATATGGAACGAGATAAAAATCCCAATATCGCGCCTACTTATGTTTTCGACGATATGATAAATTCGACTATTTCATTACATCTCCATTAACATTGGTTCATTCGGAAGGGTACTTAGATCGTCGAAAACCCATGTTGCCGGGGTATATCGAGTAGATACAACAATAAAATCATCAGGATGTAATTTCTTCATCAATCCCTATCCACCACTATCTATGTATTTAAAGATAAATTGTAAAACGTTTTCAATGTTGTTGGCTTTCTTTTTCAGGTCAATCACAAGTAGATTTTAGTATATAATTGTTTATTATTTTTATTCCACTGATTTCAGAGGAAAAGTAGCTTTTATAACTGGAGGCGCAACTGGTATCTGTTTCACTATAGCAGAAGTGTTAATGAGGTAAGTCAACTTACTAACAAATTTTCTAATTTACATTCATATTTTTTATTGTACCATTGGCTGCCTCTTTTTCTCATTAAAAGTATGTAGTGTATCTCTACATACAACATAACATTTGGATCTGTGCAAATATTAGGGGTGTAAGGTATGTTGGTATGCTATGGTGTATCAAGCTTCCTAAATGGTGTATGCAGGTACTATAAATAAACATGATGTATCAAACTCATTTTAACAGTCACAGAGCAAATGCCATTTGAAAAAAGAAAAAAATTAGATAAATGTTTAAGATTGAGCAAACATTTATGTAGTTATCTGATCTACAAACAGAAAGAAAATGAATATTAAAATAACAAAATTAAAGTTTAACATTGTAAAATTAGTTTGAAATAATGCACATATTTCCAGTACTGGAAGCAGGATAACTTGATAGGTCTGTATTAGGCCACTATTCCGGTGTGGATTCAGGAATTTTCAAAGACGGTCATAAAGTTTGTTTTTCTTTTATTGGGGGGGGGTTGTTAACTTTCATGCTTCAGAGTTAATTTTTACTGTCTGGCATACTTCTACGCATTGCAGTCCAAAGGAGGGGTGTATGCCTTTTAAGCGAACCTTTACTATTGGATGATTCAGTGAAGACCACGATCTATATGCAAATAAGTGTTCCTGGATTTTTAAATTTAATTTTTTAAAAACGTTATGTTTGACAGTTATTCTTTATATTCCTTCAAAAATGTTATTTTTAGTAGTATGGTACAAGTAACTTACCCCATAGGAAAGTGTTGGTTATGTTTTGATACACCATGGCCAGTTGCATAACATCACTTGAGGGGCTGTGCCCCTCGTGAACAAGTGTACTGGCATAACATCCATCTCATTATTTAGAATGATGATGATGATGATGCAGGGTTTTTTCTTACCTTTTTGGGAATATGGCCCATAGCACTAGATTAGGGAATTTCGAGGTAGTTAGTTCGCTTAAATTTTTGAATTTTTTGCATAAGGTATTTATTTTGCTATTTGCAATTTTGCAATCTTCCACTAAAATGCCTTGATCAGTTATCTTAAAGTACATGTATTTACACCTACTGGACAATATGTTTACATTGAAGACATGAATGTGACACGGTCATTGTGAGTAGAAAAGTGGACAAATTGAAGGAGTCAGCGGAGATGCTGAGTAAAGCTACAGGAAGAAAATGTCTGCCAGTTCAAATGGATGTCAGAAAGGTTAGTTTAAAATCTTTTATTTGAAAATTTTGTCCAATATACATTTGACACTGTATATGTATTAAATTTATATAAGTATTATGATAAATGAAGGAATTAATAAGTTAGATAAAATACTCACCATGCATTCATCAGTTTGAAAACTTGCTTTGTAATTACAGTTTACAATTTGAGGGATATACCCTAACATCCTATTTGCACGACAGCAGCTGTCATTTTTACGTAGAATTTTGCACTGATACACAACCTGGTCTATGACGTTCTGTCAAGTTAACATGGACATTTTCCTAGCAATTGAATTATCTCAAACTTGTGTATCCGTATTTACACACCACTGTTACTGATAAGTGGAAGTACCTCTCTCATGAAGACCGCCTGTCTTTTGTGACCACAGTCTGAAAACCACTTGTTAAAATTATTCTTTAAATAAAACGCCTTTTTAGAGACAACTTGTCTTGAGAGACCACATACCAGATGGGTCAGTCTTTTAAGACAGGTGTAAGCTCTTGTATGAAATGCTGATATACTTTACACATATACACCAGTGACTAATATATTTCCTGTTTTCTACAGTGTATTAACTTTGGTAGAAAATAACAGAACAATGACTTACACAGAATAACCCAGTTTCATACTTATGTTTACAGCCACAGGACATTATGAGAGCAGTGGACACTGCCCTTGGAGAATTTGGTAAAATAGACATATTAATTAATGGTTAGTATTGCCTTAGTCATTTAAACAACATTAATTTCTGTCATGTAATGTTCATAAATAAACTTTTCTGTACTCTCTTAATGCGTATTCCTATGAACTTTCGACATACTTTCAAAGTCCTATTCCAACTAATTAGTTAATTAATCGTGGAAAACCCCTAACACATTGATCTATTTATAAACAGTAAGGTGTTGCTGGGCATGTGGTGACGCTCTAGTGAACGTTTCCGTTTCACTGTCCAGGATAACCCAAACAAGTGGAACACCAATCTTGTGCTCTTGAACACTGTTCTGGGCAAGCAATTTACCAAAAATGTTACGTGAATTATGTAAATTTTATCAACATGTATGAAATAACTACTTCCTGCCCTATTACATTCGATTGTAACATGTTCTGTGACTGTCCTGGAACAGTACTATCATGGGGAATCAAGCACACCTTTTATATCTAGTTCACCATGGTACATTTCAGAATTCCTACAGAATCCCTCCTAGTAACTCCATTAATACATCAAATTTTTTAAAAAAATTTTCATTTTCATCGATTAGGAGTGCATAGTTTTCTAATGAAAATGTAAAAAATTACAGTAACATCTAGAAAATGACACTAGTAAGCACCTTATTCACCTGACCTTTTAACTGGTTATTCTGAATCTATGAGTGTGGAGATGCTACACTGTCAGATCACGTATAAACAAGTACAAACTGAGAGATATATACCAGATACAAATCATCTAGGCTTAGTTGTGGTTCTGTTGCTGTGTTCTGTTGTAAATTATTGATGTGAAGAGAGCACTTGTTTAATAAGAGCATATCTAAAGGTTCACAAGATTTTGAGATGATAAGAATTGAGATTTTTGACTGAGATACCAGTCTTTTTATAATCTAATTGTTGGTCTCTTCAACAGGAGCTGCCGGTAACTTCCTCTGCCCTGCTTCAAATTTATCTTTCAATGGTTTTAAGACTGTGATGGAAATTGATGCACACGGGACCTTCAATGTCAGTAAAGTTGTATATGAGAAATACATGAAGGTATGAAAATGATTGTGTGGAAATATTTGTACAACATGTATAAGTTACAACATTGATTACATAAAGTCAACAGTACTCTTAATCTTTTACATACAAAGTCAATTTAGAGTTCTAAATACTTTGGCAGTCTGTATTCATAGTATAAAGTCCATAATCATATTGAGCTAGTACATTGTGACTGTATAAATGTAGTAACACTACAGGGTATGCTTGAAAAATACACACCATGTATAAGTGTAGTAACACTACAGGGTATGCTCGAAAAATACACACCATGTATAAATGTAGTAACACTACAGGGTATGCTTGAAAAATACACACCATGTATAAATGTAGTAACACTACAGGGCATGCTTGAAAAATACACACCATGTATAAGTGTAGTAACACTACAGGGTATGCTCGAAAAATACACACCCTGTATAAATGTAGTAACACTACAGGGTATGCTTGAAAAATACACACCATGTATAAGTGTAGTAACACTACAGGGTATGCTTGAAAAATACACACCATGTATAAATGTAGTAACACTACAGGGTATGCTTGAAAAATACACACCATGTATAAATGTAGTAACACTACAGGGTATGCTTGGAAAATACACACCATGTATAAATGTAGTAACACTACAGGGTATGCTTGGAAAATTCACACCATGTATAAATGTAGTAACACTACAGGGCATGCTTGGAAAATACACACCATGTATAAATGTAGTAACACTACAGGGCATGCTTGAAAAATACACACCATGTATAAATGTAGTAACACTACAGGGTATGCTTGAAAAATACACACCATGTATAAATGTAGTAACACTACAGGGTATGCTTGGAAAATACACACCATGTATAAATGTAGTAACACTACAAGGTATGCTTGGAAAATACACACCATGTATAAATGTAGTAACACTACAGGGCATGCTTGGAAAATACACACCATGTATAAATGTAGTAACACTACAGGGTATGCTTGGAAAATACACACCATGTATAAATGTAGTAACACTACAGGGTATGTACAAATGCAGTAGCACTACAGCCAGGGTATGATTGAAAAAAATACGTACGACATGATTACGAAAATATTGCTCAATTCACACTTTGTCTTTCATATAGAGCAAGATTGAGTATTGTCGACAGTTGCCTATTATCGATCCCTTTATCCTAAAAATGCTTGTCGCGATATGTTATTGCTTTATTTATGTTATTAAACACCTTCAATTATCAGAATGTCTACTTCTTAATTCCTTTTGATCTTACTCTGGTTGATATGACAAAGTATGCAGAAAACATTTGTGTCTGAAGAAGAGTTATCGGCATCCGTTGATGCAAAATCTTACGTCATATCAGCCAAGATATCAGATACATCCCCGTAAAACCTTTGTTGTATGGTATTAAGTGTGAATATTTTCTGTTTTGCTGCTAAAACTGACTAAATATAAACTGTTCTGTCATTGATATCACCTTTTTCTTTGCTTTTTTCAAATCTGACCCTGAAACGAAGTAGTCGATAATACCCAGATGAAAATCATAAAATCGGATATTATGGTCCATAATGAAAATTAAGTTCATACAATTTATTTAATACAAAGTCTTCAGTGCCAAAGTGGATGAATGGTAATGTGCATAGAATGGAAAATCTGTGGTCGTGAGTATTTTTTTTTTTTTCGTTTGAAAAGGTGTTGATCCTAAGACTAGTGCTATTACAGTTGTCACAGTTTGTCAAGTGTGGAGACCATTATGCTAGAACTATGTATTGTAGGCAGATGTGAAAAATGTCATCTTGCACATAAAAAGTATAACATACTAAGTTATTGAAGTCCTAAATCACATTGTGGTTGATGATAGCCCAACGTGGTCAATAATTCACTGCCTCATGTATATGAAATGGGAGGATGTATATGGACTATCTAGCATTCTATATGTTGAAACATACGTAAAATGTAGAAAATATTAATGATAGTAAATGTTGTATTTATTGTCATATTTCTAAAATTAATGGTTTTGAGGTGGCAATCAATTAATGCTTAAATGGTCGATAATACTCCATCTTGCTCTGGGCTGTAAAGCTTGAAAAAATTGACAGGTAACTTCCCAAAGCTTTATCCAAAATAACTGAAGCTTGAAAAAACGTTTGATTAACTTATTCACCCCTAAAGACAAATGTGGACTGGTCTAAGTCAAAAATTTACAGAGAGTCCATAGTTTTTCAGGGGTTGATGAGTTAAGATCTGAAATATAACATGGTCAAATACACTTGATTCAGTTTATTAAGATAATCTGAAATATAACATGGTCAAATACACTTGATTCAGTTTATTAAGATAATCAGAAATATAACATGGTGAAATACACTTGATTCAGTTTATTAAGATAATCTGAAATATAACATGGTCAAATACACTTTATTCAGTTTATTTCAATCACAATCTTTATGAAGTAATGCTTGATTCAGATTTAATTTAACATTTTAAGCTTCATTCATATAAAATGTAACACTTAAAGCTTGATTCAGGTTATAAGTAACATTTAAAGATTGATTTAGATTCAGTTTAACACTTTAACTTTGATTCAGATTAAATCTGAACACTTAAGATTAAATCTAACACTTAAAACTTAATTCTGATTAAAGCTAACACTTAAAGCTGAATTCTGATTAAATCTAACACTTAAAGCATGTTCAGATTAATTATAGCACTCTAAGATTGATTCACATTAATTATAGCACTTTCAGATTAATTCTAGCACTTTAAGTTTGATTCAGATTAATTCTAGCACTTTAAGTTTGATTCAGATTAGTTCTAGCACTTTAAGTTTAATTCAGATTAATTCCAGCACTTTAAGTTTGATTCAGATTACTTTTAGCACTTTAAGCTGGATTCAGATTCAGTATATAACTGCTGCAGACAGATTAAATATATTGTTAAACATTATAGATTGGATTTGTTTAGCAATTTGAATAATTGTCAGTTTAGTTTATTTACTTTCCAGTTTATTTATAAATTGTATGATGAAATGTTGTTTTGTGGGTATATTTAGTTAACTTGTTCTTCTTTTATAGAATCATGGTGGAGTGATTGTTAATATCACTGCATTGTTACACGTGCGGGGACGAGCCTTGCAATTACATGCTGGATCTGCCAAGGCCGCCATAGGTATTTAGATTTTTCTTTTTTTTTTGTCCAGATGAAATCTTTGACACAAAAAGAATTTACTAGCCAATATATAGATACAATAAACACTTGGCTACCCATTACTGTATAGTTGTTTATTTTCACGGAGAGAAAATTTCGCTAAGGAACTTATTCACAGGTATTAAATTTTGCATCATGTCGTTTCCAAAACAAGTGTAACAGATGTTGAAGTAAAGCTTATAAACATTTTGTGATTCGTTAATATGATGTCTGGTTATAAATGAATACATTTTGATTGGTTATAACTTTTATAATTTTAATTCTGAATGTATTGTCTTTCTGATACTTCATAAAAAGAAGGTATTATATTCACGGATATCTAATTTTGTGGTATTTTCTTTGACCACAAATATAGCGAATTTAAACATTTGGCTACCCATTATATTGATACAATAAACACTTGGCTACCCATTATATAGGTACAGTAAACACTTGGCTACCCATTATATAGATACAATAAACACTTGGCTACCCATTATATAGATACAGTAAACACTTGGCTACCCATTATATAGATACAGTAAACACTTGGCTACCCATTATATAGATACAGTAAACACTTGGCTACCCATTATATAGATACAATAAACACTTGGCTACCCATTATATAGATACAATAAACACTTGGCTACCCATTATATAGATACAGTAAACACTTGGCTACCCATTATATAGGTACAGTAAACAGTTGGCAACCAATTATATAGATACAATAAACACTTGGCTACCCATTATATAGATACAATAAACACTTGGCTACCCATTATATAGATACAGTAAACACTTGGCTACCCATTATATAGGTACAGTAAACAGTTGGCAACCAATTATATAGATACAATAAACACTTGGCTACCCATTATATAGATACAATAAACACTTGGCTACCCATTATATAGATACAATAAACACTTGGCTACCCATTATATAGGTACAGTAAACACCTGGCTACCCATTATATAGATACAGTAAACACCTGGCTACCCATTATATAGATACAATAAACACTTGGCTACCCATTATATAGATACAATAAACACTTGGCTACCCATTATATAGATACAATAAACACTTGGCTACCCATTATATAGGTACAGTAAACACCTGGCTACCCATTATATAGGTACAGTAAACACTTGGCTACCCATTATATTGATACAATAAACACTTGGCTACCCATTATATAGGTACAGTAAACACTTGGCTACCCATTATATAGATACAATAAACACTTGGCTACCCATTATATAGATACAATAAACACTTGGCTACCCTTTATATAGATACAATAAACACTTGGCTACCCTTTTTATAGATCCAGTAAACACTTGGCTACCCATCATATAGATACAGTAAACACTTGGCTACCCATTATATAGATACAATAAACACTTGGCTACCCATTATATAGATACAGTAAACACTTGGCTACCCATTATATAGATACAGTAAACACTTGGCTACCCATTATATAGATACAGTAAACACCTGGCTACCCATTATATAGATACAATAAACACTTGGCTACCCATTATATAGATACAATAAACACTTGGCTACCCATTATATAGGTACAGTAAACACCTGGCTACCCATTATATAGGTACAGTAAACACCTGGCTACCCATTATATAGATACAGTAAACACTTGGCTACCCTTTATATAGATACAGTAAACACTTGGCTACCCTTTATATAGGTACAGTAAACACTTGGCTACCCATTATATAGGTACAGTAAACACTTGGCTACCCATTATATAGGTACAATAAACACTTGGCTACCCATTATATAGATACAGTAAACACTTGGCTACCCATTATATAGATACAGTAAACACTTGGCTACCCATTATATAGATACAGTAAACACTTGGCTACCCATTATATAGATACAATAAACACACTTGGCTACCCATTATATAGATACAGTAAACACTTGGCTACCCATTATATAGATACAGTAAACACTTGGCTACCCATTATATAGATACAATAAACACTTGGCTACCCATTATATAGGTACAATAAACACCTGGCTACCCATTATATAGGTACAGTAAACACCTGGCTACCCATTATATAGGTACAGTAAACACCTGGCTACCCATTATATAGGTACAGTAAACACCTGGCTACCCATTATATAGATACAGTAAACACCTGGCTACCCATTATATAGATACAGTAAACACTTGGCTACCCATTATATAGATACAATAAACACTTGGCTACCCATTATATAGATACAGTAAACACTTGGCTACCCATTATATAGGTACAGTAAACACTTGGCTACCCATTATATAGATACAATAAACACTTGGCTACCCATTAAATAGATACAGTAAACACTTGGCTACCCATTATAATGATATAATAAACACTTGGCTACCCATTATATAGATACAGTAAACACTTGGCTACCCATTATATAGATACAGTAAACACTTGGCTACCCATTATATAGATACAAGAAACACTTGGCTACCCATTATATAGATACAAGAAACACTTGGCTACCCATTATATAGATACAGTAAACACTTGGCTACCCATTATATAGGTACAGTAAACAGTTGGCAACCCATTATATAGATACAATAAACACTTGGCTACCCATTATATAGGTACAGTAAACACTTGGCAACCCATTATATAGATACAGTAAACACTTGGCTACCCATTATATAGATACAGTAAACACTTGGCTACCCATTATATAGATACAGTAAACACTTGGCTACCCATTATATAGATACAGTAAA
Source organism: Atrina japonica (assembly GCA_030159075.1). Classification (NCBI taxonomy): domain Eukaryota; kingdom Metazoa; phylum Mollusca; class Bivalvia; order Pterioida; family Pinnidae; genus Atrina; species Atrina japonica. The sequence continues at coordinate 847,741 of BROG01000031.1, read as the reverse complement.
CAGTTGGCTACCCATTATATAGGTACAGTAAACAGTTGGCAACCCATTATATAGATGCAATAAACACTTGGCTACCCATTATATAGATACAGTAAACAGTTGGCTACCCATTATATAGGTACAGTAACAGTTGGCTACCCATTATATAGATACAATAAACACTTGGCTACACATTATATAGATACAGTAATCACTTGGCTACCCTTCATATAGATACAGTAAACACTTGGCTACCCTTCATATAGATACAGTAAACACTTGGCTACCATTTATATAGATACAGTAAACACTTGGCTACCCATTATATAGATACAGTAAACACTTGGCTACCCATTATACTAAAGTAATATTTGGCATTGTTAACATCACTTACATTCAAAAATTTTATAAAGCTAAGATAGTCATTTTTTACAGTGGGTACTTTTAGATGGATTTCGGCTATACTTTTAGAGATATTATTTGGCCTTGTATAATACCACTTTCTCTTTAGAAAATACACATAACTTTTAAATTGGAGCTCAACTGATGAAGTTTAATTGACAGAAACGATATTGTCTTGAGCATTATAACTTTGGTAGTATGTTTATAAAATAAATATACAATAAACACTTGGCTACCCATTATATAGATACAGTAAACACTTGGCTACCCATTATATAGATACAATACTTGGTATCCAGTACAACTTGATCTATGTTATATACCTACCTCTCATATAGATCTTTTCTCAGATGATACTAAAGTATATTAATGCAGAAGAGGTAATAGCATTCTACATAATACACATAACTCATAGGGGACCATGGAATTCAAATTCAAAATTTTGTTTGTTCCAGAGGCAATGACTAAGCATTTGGCTGTAGAGTGGGGAATGAATGGTATACGTGTTATGTGTGTAGCCCCTGGACCAATAGGAGACACAGAAGGATACAGAAGACTAGGTAAGCTATTGGCATCGTGTTGGTAACTATTCATCCAATGGGATGTACAGATTACAGTATCTCTGCTAGTTTAGAAGATTGGTTATGGTCATGCATCTGCTACTCATATAACAATTAAACTTGCATGACTGATGTGTTTTATGATTCTTAGCACATACTATGCTTAGGATTGAAAGTACTTAATCAGTCTTTTTTGCCAAATTGACCCTTTTTGGATTTGAAGATTGGTTGAAGTCAATTAGTTGAGTCAAGTTTCATTGGAATTTGAGTCATGTGAACTCACGACAACTGTTACCAGTCAACAGAGAATGTTTACTCCTCCATGGCAACTGATTTCACCCCTGGATTATCAGAGGTCCATGTTTTTCCATTATCACCAGATTTGTGTATATTTCATGGACATCCTAAAGAATTATACTTTGGTATCTGAGATTTTATATTGTATCAAGTTGGGGAAAGAAAAATTTGTTGTTGTAAGGTAAACTTTGTAATCAGTGATTACTCAGTTCTTATGTAAAACAGTGTTTAACTAATTTTCTTTTTCTGTAGGGGGAAATTCTCTAAATGAAGATATGATAAAAAGTATTCCAATTCAGCGTGTTGGAACTCGTGAAGACATAGGTAACTCAGTGTTGTATGTTGTCAGTGATGCAGCTCAGTTGTTGACAGGTACCACAATATATGCCGATGGAGGGACATGGTTAACTGATAGCAATAGCTACTATGAACTCTCAAAACTACTCAAGGGTGGAAATCTTGTAAGACCATCAAAAATGTAAAATGTCAAATACATTTGGTTTTTTTATATAGAATTCCTGAAACAAAAATCTACATGAATTAATTTGATAAAAATGGGACCAAATCTGAAAAAAAATATTTATCCATTCTCTTTGTGATAATAGTCATACCATACCCCTGATTTATATTTTATGTTTCTATATTTTGAAAAACATTTTTTCATTGATGTTAATTCATAAATTGTATTGATTTTGTTAGTGATCTGTCATAAATTGTATTGATTTTGCTAGTGATCTGTCATAAAACAGCAGCCTTTTTATTATTTTTATAAATTTGTTGTTATACTATTGATTTTTGTGATTTATGGTGCTTTGAACTTTTACTTTACACCAAAATCACATAGATAATGATATGTCTTTAGTATAAGTAATCTTATGAAATGTATCTGTTTTACATGAAGTAAGGTATAAAGACTAATTAACAGGTGCTGTATTAGAATAACAAAATCATTGTAAATAACATTTGATGGTATATATGTCATTTAATGACAGAACACAGATTTTCCGTTTGTGTGCAATATATTGTGTGATGACACAGTTAAAAATAAAGACTACACATATTTGGTATTTATTTTGTTTTTTTTATTTGCAGAAAGCTTGTTGGATAACAAATTTTGTCTTTCAGGTCACATTATTACAAATTGATACATTAACTTATTGGAAAAAAAGAATTGCCATTATGAGTGGAAATTGTCATGTGAAAATTGTAAATTTGTGATAAATTTTGAAATAAACTGTTATTGTAATAGCTATAATTATAAAGTATTTAGACATTCAGATAATATCCAAGACTCTGACAATATGACAACAATAAAATTGTCGCAGAAAGATTTGTAGAGATGTTCGGATTGCTGGTATTGTATCGACAGTTGTGAGAATGAACAAAGTGAGGGGAATAAACATGGAGTCCGATTTTGCGCTGCCAAGAGATTTTTATTACCATAGCACTGAAGGTATGGTTACTGGAATTAAACATTCTCAGCAATTTACCAACCAGATCAAAACAAACATGATGAATAGCACCAAATACTTTTTTGTATCTATTGATAAGCAGTATTACATTCAATTCACAAGATATAACAAATGGAAATATTGTAAAAATGAATCTTAAATAAGTAAGTCCTCAATAACAAAGAGCTGGCAAGTGTATTGTCAGATTCTGATAATCAGTTAAATTGCTCTATCATAACAGGTCAACCGTATCTGGCAATTTGTATTATGATCTGTAATATAAGACATCGGAATTTGAATAATAGTGTTTTATGCCACAATCAACAATTTTTCAGTTATATGGCGACGCCCAGTTTTTAATGGTGGAGGAGATAACCCGGTTACAGTGTACCCGGGAAGAAACCACCGGCCTTTCGAAAGTAAACTGGCAAACTTTCTCACAAAAATCAGCTTAGCTTCCAGCAGGACTCGAACATGTGCTTACAGGAAGTGAGAGACTTCATGGATTAAAGCGCAATGATCTAACCATTAACAAGTCTTGTTAGTTTTTATAGTCTGTTTGCTCTTCATTGAAACTGGGGTTTAGTCATTTTTTGCAAAATCTATATAATTTATATTTTAAATGTTCATCATTGTTATTTTAAAGGTTATAGATAACTAAAAATGAATTTTAATTGCATCAAGCAATTCAAGGGGGAAAGTCTCCCATTACTAATAATGCAAGATTTCTTTCAAATTTAAATAAACTTTATGTGGGTGTAAATCCAATACATTGAACAGCCATAATACTGTAAATATAAACAGTTTTCAAACCACATGGTTACCTAAAAATAGTCTATATGTCTGCACTTATATGTAATATACCTCATCTATGAAAATATATAAATCCTAATATCCAAATGATGCATGAAGCAATCTTTAATTCATTGCTAAGATTTTCACAAAAGTCTAAGGGTATTAATGATATATGGGATCTTTCAGTTAACAACAAATTCATGAATAGATATGAATTCAAATCACCAAACCTCGGTGTTTATATTTTATTTCATTTGTATTTAACTATGAACTGAAGGTGTATGTTGGGTTGACAGGGAATGCTCACTCCTCCATATGACACCTGATCCCACCTCTAGATCCTCTGAGGTTCGTGCATGTAGAACTGTAAGTTTCTATGTGTTTATGTAGAGAACTGTTAAGTGTCTTTGTTTATGTTATAGCTCTTTTTCACACCTTAAATTTTAACTTGTGACGCACTTCTAAAAACAATGCAATACTTTTCAGTTAATATTTTTTCTTATATTAAAATAAAATGATTAATAAAATTTTATGAAATTGAGAGAAACAAACAAAGTAAAAATGAAGAAGTACACATGGATAATCGAAACTAAAAATCCATTAGATTACAATAAATTCGATAAACAAATAGTCTCAACATGAAACACAATTGCGAATCCCAAACGGGATGAGACTAGGTGTCCGGAAGGAGTGGCGTTCCCTTCCAGCTTGCCACACCTGCCACAAATGCTCCAAAAAACCTTCTGAGGTCGTTGAAAAGGCCAAGCTCAGTGAAAAGATAAAAATACTGTATTCAGCAAATCATTAATATATAATTGGCATGACCTATTTGTATGCAATGAAATGGAACCCGTGATGTCTAAATGTGTCGATGTCAACAGGTCCTAATATGACTGACTCTACATGCATCTTTATTAAGTCTTTAGTTGAAAAACTTCATTAATAAACTTGACAGTGATAAAATTTCATTATCGTCGTACAGTTAAAAATCGTTAACAGGTGTTAAAATATATATAAATGTTCATATAACATATATTAAAACATTTAGCATTATCTTTAACTGATAAAAGTACTCTTCATGCATGTAGATCTACATGTATACTCATTTGTGTGTATGTATATATCACAGCGTGGTTGGCTTTTATCACAGCATGGTTGGCTTTGATCTAGGCCGAATTTTCTGCCCCGATTTTAGTGATATTTTTGTGATTTTACCACCAAAAATGAAAAAAAATCGCTTAAAATCGGGCCAGAAAGTTCGGTCTACCTTTGATCCAGCCTCTCTGTCCCTGTTCATCTAATTTGGAAATGCATTTTGTAGGGACCTATGCGTTTAACAACTCATTTGAACTTTGGTGTGGTAAGAACACCGGTCACATACTCCATGCGACCTTCAGGGCCCGAAATGTAATGTATAAATGAAATACTCTTGGATTTGCGATGAAATATTTGTATCAGGTACGATTGTTTTGAAAGAAATGCTGCAATTATTTTTCCATCCAATACTCTGAAGGAAAGGTAATCGGATATCCGGGTCCTCGTCAGTAATTTGTATAAGAATTCCATTTTGTATTAGGACTCTGTTACACTCTTGCAACATTTTACAGGCTAATTCGTTACCGTCATCTTTTGATTTTAATAGAGAGTCACTAGTTCCTTTGTCAATGATGACGTGAAATATGCCGTCTTTAAATGGAAGATTACAGACATCGGCCATTGCCAGCCAGTAGTTAGACAAAATATCGCCAAACTCGGCTTTGGGATTCGATAAAAGAGTTTTCTGCCACTGAAGTGCCCCAATAGCATAATCAACACAATACATTTTGATAGGCACTATACTTCCTTCCAGTAAACATAATGGTAGCTCGGAAGTGCCACACCCTATGTCTAAAACATTCAGTCTAATATCGTCTGTTTCTCCGTGAATATTTTCTAACATTGGCAACACGTGCTCGGACACATTCTCTGCATCAAGCAGCCAATCAAATTCGGATTGTTTCTTCCAGTCATATCGCCTCCGCCAATAATCTCTTTTGCTTAGATACGAATCTGCAAGTATAAAAAGTAAATTTCACGAAAATTAATAATGATATTGTATAAAAATTAATGGGTGTAACTGTGTTGTCATAAAGGGTGGCTAGAACTCCGCTGGGACATTAGCTAGTTTTGTGATAAAGTTTATCCGCCATTTATACAAAATAACATTTTTAGGCTTATTTACAAATGAAAAATTATGTGGCGTAAAACACTTGATACAACGTGAAGAATACTGGATTCGACAGCTTGGCACTGCATACGCCTATGGATGTAATGATAATATCCAAGGTGTGGGGAATTTGTCGAGTCCACAGTGTGGTAATGTCAATGTGATGGAACTTTTTAATTCCAACGTAAGACGTAAACGAAGTCCCGGACATCGTTCATACAACAGACCCAACATACATGATGTCGCTTCTTCGTCTCTTTTACCCTACGTTAACAAAAAATTGGGTCTTCATCACATTCCCAGCAAACTTTATTCTATTCCATTTAAACTTCTTCATGAACTTTTCCAAGAAGCAAGAATAAACAACCAAACGGATTTTTCAACCCCGGAATACACACTGTACTCCGTTATAATGGACATTGCTTATCACAGACTGTTCAAGACTACAAGCGTTACTAGCCATAACTATTCTGAACAGACACGCCTTTTCCTTAAACTTAAATTTACAAATAAAGGTATAGACGCTTTAAATATTAGTAATGTTCGGAATCACAAAACAATCCTGTGTTCCGCCATTTTTTAAATTGAAGACCACGCCTTGCATTTCATATAGCTATACACCCAGCATCGCATCCAAGCTATTCCATTACAAACGGGTTTTTCAATGCCTAGACATCAACCATCTTCTACATAACACCGCCACGTGTTCATGTGCATCATTTCCCTTCAAAGATAATCATATCGGTCATGTAATCACCGGGCACATTTCTATTGTTGAAAATGAAAACCTCAAAAATCTTATTTTAAGAGGTTCAAAATACCGCGAAGCCCGTTCTTTTAATTGGCTACAGAATTTCAGTTTAGTTATGAATTCTATTAAAGATTATGCCAGACAGTGGGCCAAACATAAAGACGTGGAACCAGACACTTTGTCTGAATGGCTAAAAGCTATTCAGTGGTTAATAAAATATCGTATTCATAAACATGAACCATGAAAACACGTTATCCCACTGTATTTATTGATCCAGAATTGGTAACCGAGCTGGATAGATTACATGACCAATATGTACTGGTCCCAGTAGATATAAATAATAATATAGTTTTTATTTGCAAGGCACATTACTATAATTGTTTATTAGAAGAAATTGGGTTTAATACGAATTCTGGAAATCCTACATACACACGTAGCTCACTTTCAAAGGACGAGATCCTTCAAAATCCGTATTACGCTCATTTGATAAACCTACAACGGATACCGATTTTGAGCTACCATATTTATATCGGACACATAAACTTCATAAAACCCCATATAAGCAAAGATACATAGCAGGATCCAGCAAATGTTCTACCAAACCTTTATCTTTACTCCTTACCAAGATATTGACAGCCGTTAAGGAAAAACTTCAACAATACTGTACAGTTGCTTATTCCAGAAGCGGTGTAAATCAGATGTGGATACTTAAAAATTCTAAACAGCTTTTAGAAAATTTTAAGGCACACAATTTTTCTCGAATTCACAGTATCAAAACTTATGACTTCTCTACTCTTTACACAACAATTCCACATAAAAAAATTAAAGGAAAGACTTTTTAGCATCATAGACAACTGTTTTTTCACTAAAGGTGGTACCCCAAAATTTAAATATCTAGTAATTGGCTATCGGGATACTTATTTCGTCAAACACCACTCTGATTCTACACATAAATACACTGAAGTTAATATAAAAAACATGCTGGAATTTCTAATAGACAATATATTTGTAATGTTCGGAGACGTGGTCTTTCAACAAACTGTCGGCATTCCTATGGGAACTAATTGTGCCCCTTTATTGGCCGACCTGTTCCTTCAATCACAGGAAGCAGACTTCATTCGAAACTGCTGAATCAAAAGAAGAAAAAGTTAGCGGTGTCCTTTAATTTGACATTTAGATATATCGACGACGTTTTGTCAATTAATAATGACAATTTTCATACATATGTCAATGCAATATATTCCAGCGAACTAGAAATTTAAGACACAACAACACATAAAGCACACACGCTTCGTACTTAGACATTTTACTTACTATAGACACAGACGGGAAATTAACAACTAAGCTATACAACAAACGCGACGATTTCGGCTTTCCGCGCATATGGAGTTTATATTTCACAAATGATCCGATATGCCAGGTCATGTTCAACATATGCACGTTTCATATACAGAGGTAAACTACTCACTGACAAATTATTGACACAGGGATATCGAAAACCGCGTTTATGACGAGGATTCGTTCCTCACGTATTTCATCTTAATTTGACTCTGGGCGGGTGTGACCGGTCGATAGGGGATTCTTACTCCTCCGTGGCACCTGATCCCACCTCTTGGTTTCAAGAGGTCCGTAGTTGTAATTTTTTTTACCAGATTTGTACCTATGTCCTGGACATATTTATATTTATATTTATGATTTATATTTTGGTTTCTGAGATTTCTTATATTCACACATCTTTTTGACGAGTGATGGTAGAGCAGGCGTAGGACATAAACTTGTCGTTTCGTCGGATTACATTTTTGAAAAATCAAAGCTGTGATCATCATACTCTGTTCTAGCTTACAATCAAAACACAGTTCTCGTATAAAAACCGATGGAACCAGCGTTGAAGAACAGATGGCTATATCAAGGGAAGCAACACTTTTGTTTATCAAACTGTACAGTGAGCAGCACACGATCGCCGCACTCGACCTTTATATAGTCTATATTTACCATCGATGTATTTGCAACTCAAGGAACAAGTGATTAATCTCTTCGTTATATTGCCACATAACGCTGAGTTAAAAACACTGAAGACGAGTTTCTTCGGCAATATCGATACCATCGTTCCGCCTGTACGCTGTCAGTTTGAAACCGGTGACATGGCAAAAGAAAATATATGAATATAATATCCGGCCAACGTATTTTAATAAACGTAAACTAGTTAAAACCTGTTTTTATTTTATTTTAAAATGAGCAAAACATCACACATTTATTCATATCCTTTACCATTTATACCACATGCCAGTACTGATGATGTATTTATTATACTGTTATAACACGTACAAGACTTCATAGATACAGCGATATATAAAGCTAGATATATTTTTTTCTATGCGACAGAATCCACCAGTAGCACTTTTAATCTCAAGAAGAGTGTCTGATCGTGTGTATGTGTATATAACATTCTCCTGAAAGCTTCCCAACATCAAGGACCATCGCGAATATATCATTATGTCCAACTTCACATGTCTACCATTACAAATCAAAGTACTGAAATCATGGATACGAGTTGATGGCAATCGTAAGTTTTACTGAGGTATAATACACGAAGTAAACTGAATACTTTTTAATTCGGTAAAATTAGGTTTTACAAACAAAAAGCAACTAAAATCGGATCAGACATTTGGACTAACGCGAGTACTGATGGCTTATTTGTTATGCAACAAACTACATAGATCAGCGATATGATTATAAAATCTTGTGTGTATAAACATAGTTTCATCGATATTAAATATCTGCGACAGGGCAGTATTACCTTTACGCTATACTCCCGATCAGTAGCCTGAAATTTGCAGATCAATACGTGTACATGTAAAACATTTTCCCCAACTTCAAAGATTGCCGCGAGTTTCTCATCAATTAAGATCACGCGAATGAGGAATTACGCAACTTCACAGACTGATCTTGCCAATACATAGTAAGGGAAACTTGACCAAAACTTATTTGCATATTAATCGTGCGCAAGAATTGTTAACAGTCCAGTCTATCGCTTTGAATGTCAATTCTATCACAATAGTATAATGGTAAAAATTAATTGAAAAGTAACATTCTAAAGCAAATTTATAATGTCTTACAATTCATAAAGGACGCCGAACTGACCTTAAATACCATACATTTCAACAAGTTTTGTAGATGTTTTTCAGCGAATTGTTACTATATTTTCTTCCTTTTAAAAAGCAAAAACATACGACTAAAAGTGTGATTTGTAAATTTCAATCTTGAAGTTGAGTTTATGTTGCTGAAATGCATATACATGCGTAATTTTGCGTCAATATAACGTGTTATTAACCCCATACTGCAAAATGTGCTTTGTTCCCAATAAACAACTTAGCATAACAAAACTGCGTTGATGTTCCATCAATTTGTAAAAACAGATATCAATCTCGTCGTGTTATAATGGATATGAGTTTTGATGATTAGTACTTCTTCAATTTTACTTAAAAAGATCAACTTAATGAACATGGTATGATCTGAAAACCACTAGTCTTGAAATTTTCATACGGCAGCCGTGAAGACGGTTTACTTATTCCAGCGAGGAGAAACACAAGATGAATGGACTGCTTAACCCATTTGCGTATTACAATAGCATAAGAAATGCAAAATTATCAATTTTCTTATAATTGCACAAAGTTAAAACTTATTGAAACGTAAAATTTTCAAACAAGTACCGTATCTGACAAAGGACGCTACAAAATTGCATAAAAATGAGGTGCGCGCTTATTGGGGCCAATTAATAGTCAAATTGAGGTAAAACTGTTTTTATAAGGCACGGTGTATTACCGAGGACACAGGTCTATCAATATTCTTCTGTTGCTGGGGGTTAGATTGTAACGTAAACGGTTATTCGGGTCCACATCTCGTCAACCGACTAGAAAAGATTCTCAATTGTGTAAACTAAAAGGAAGGGACGCTTACAGGGACATGATTCTTAATATGTCGAAAATAATAAGAGATGTCACAAAACTCATAAAGCACATTAGACTAATTTTAGCAGACATTTGGGCATGTTCTCTAGACCTATGTTTTAAAGCGCCGTGATATTTTTTTCCCGAAATTCTAAACTCAAATACAATGTAACTACATGTTAAAGTGCAATTTGAAAATCATTGACGTTGATTTTTTTGTTAATGTTCACATTTATTTGCAAAGTTTCCGTAATTGTAAATCAACTTTATGCTGAAAATGTGCTTTGACTTTTCTCTGTTGAGGCTGTGCCATATCATATGACAACATATTAACAGAGTTGATGCATCAACTGGTAAAAAACGAACAAAGAATACAACAAGCTACACAACACAGAAAATTGTAATTGCGAATACATGTAAATCTAAACATCTTCTGTGCATAGATTTTTATATTATCAGCGATATTTCAAGAACAATTTCATATTTACCGACAGGGATTATTTATAGATATATCGACGTAATAGCATTTGTAATAATTTTGGAAAACGTTGTCTTTGGATGCAATTTAGAAGTCTCTGAACTATAAAAGTACTGAAATACATGTATATCAGGTTAAGAATACCTTTTTCTTTTTACCAAAAGTTTTCGTTTCCTGGTTGTTCTATGTAACCATTTGTTGTTGACCTTAGATAATGAAGTATCTGTATGCTTTGTTGTATTTTTTATGAAGTTTGCCCCAGAAGCATTAAGATGACACAAAATGTCAACAGAATACCAAAGTTAGAGGTGTAAAAAGATGGAAATAAATGTTCAAAATAAGTATCCATCGTTAAGACTTCATGTCCATTGACCTCGAAGACTCATAATACCGATAGAAAATGATGGTTTGAGACAAGGCCAAAATACTGGAATCAAATGTGTCATGTTATATTTTTTAATGTACTTGGTAGATGTAAACACAAAAATTGTCATTTTTTTTATATTTACACACTTCAGGGAAATTCAAAATTAATATGATGACAAATGTTTAAAGATTCTAAGAGTGATCACTGTAAAAATGATGACTATCTTAGTTTTTGTGAACTTTATAAGGTATTATCTATACACAACAGATATTTTTAATATAAAATAATCACCTGGTTATGCGGTACCAGTTGTGACAGTTATAAAATAATCACCTGGTTATGCGGTACCAGTTGTGAGAGTTATAAAATAATCACCTGGTTATGCGGTACCAGTTATGACAGTTACTGCGTTTATATTTAGCATATGAAACTTCCAACTGCAATGGAAATAACAATGTAACATGTTTTATCAGCTATGTATCTAGTGCCCTACAGATTCCTTTTTTTCAATGACAAAGATAATGATGATGGCAACCATTAATAATATACATGTATCAATAAAAATAAACAATTATGACAATGAATTGAAATCACCATTTTATTGCTATAACTTTAATTAAAATTTAATCATTGTACAATCAAATTTAAGTTTCATTTCATTCATCAAATTAAATACATGTATAATAAATAAATATGAACTTTGACTGTAAAGAAGACATTTTATAAATATACAATGATAAATACTTAAGGTATGACCTGATGATAAATTACATTAATCAATAGAATTATCCTCCAATACAGCACATGAACAATAAATGTGCTTTCACAAATCATTTTTATTTACGGAAAAACAACATCCAATACCGGTATATTGTTTGAAAACTGCATGCCTAGCAAAGGCACACATGAGTGACTACAACACAAAGGCACACATCAGTGACTACAACAAAGAGGCACACATCAGTGACTACAACACAAAGGCACACATCAGTGACTACAACACAAAGGCACACATCAGTGACTACAACACAAAGGCACACATCAGTGACTACAACACAAAGGCACACATCAGTGACTACAACACAAAGGCACACATCAGTGACTACAACACAAAGGCACCATGTGAGTTTCCTTTATCAACTATCGGTATATAATCCTGCAGAATATTGTCAAACTAAGTAACAGGCTTTCCGAGTAATTATACGGACTATGTAGACATGTTCAACTCAAGTAATTTAACAAAAACATGTAGGCTACAGCAAAATGAAATTCTGATCGTGAAGACTAGTCTGTTAAAGAGTTAAATAAACATTTTGTGTTTGTGTGTGGGGCGTGTGTGGGGATGTACTGTACCATCGCTAGACACCAATACTGTTTATATTAACTTGTCATTACTAACAAGCAGCAGTCAATGCTCACACTTGCTTCTTGATTAATCTATTTGTGGTGAAACAATGTTTCATTTGCTTACTTTGAAATTCTGATGCTGGGTCAATGTTGTCATTGAAGTCTGAGAATTTGTTTTGTTTTCTGACTGTATTGATTTCTCACTGACATCTTATTCTTGGTGGAGACGATCTTGTAGAATGCTTACTAACTATCTTTCTTTGTAAAGACAACCGCTTTATCTGACAAAAAACTGCTAAAAGATCAGAAAAAGTTATCAGGAGTCGTTGGACATGTTTATAATGTCTAAGATTTAAAAAATTAAAGCATTCCATTTAAGGCTCCTATATAGGAAAACATAAACTGTAATAACTTAATGTACCACACCTAACATGTTTAAATTTAAGTAGATACCAACATGCAGCGAAGTTTGTATGGTGTTAATACACATACACAATAAACAGCAGACATACACCTCTTGAACATCCATAAACAGAATCAGGTGTCATTAAAAGAGTAATGCCCCTTGACAACCAGTTACACTTGAAGTTACTCCCCAGTCAAATAAATATCAAAACAGAAATTATGAGGCTATTTGCAATATAGTTCAACCATCACTATCAAAAGTGTACATTTTAAATTAACGTCAAATAGTGAAATTTGATGCTGGCAAAAAAAAGCCACCAAGATCATAAAATAGTTATACACAGAACAGGCTCAGCATACAGAATCATTTGGGCAACATAAACACCATTAATAATATGATGCTAAAAGACAATGAATATCAATGACAGAAATGGTGAAGACAACAGAAGTTCAACAGAATGGTATTTGTAATATCCATAATGTTAGGTTTGGAGTCCAAAGAATCATTAAATTTTATGAATACACTTTCCTTGATTCTTATGTCTTCTGAGAAAGTTCATAAGGTATGGTATTACATTGCCTTTCAAATGCCATTATCTGTATAACATCAACACAGAAGCAGGACAGGCTGTTTGAAATATACATTTAATACTGAGTATTGACCCATGCAAATTGTAAATATCAACTTTTGAAAATGCATAATGTGAAAACATATCTGGTAATAAAACCTACTAAATTTATAGAACACAGATGCAGTCAAATACAACTTTATATATACTTACAGTAAAAAATATCAAAATATGGTATTGTATATTTATAGAAGAACACCTATGTATTGCAACACATGTATACAATTAAATACTATTCCTGCAAGTATATTATTTTCTTTTATACCAGGAACAATTCATGTTTTTGATCATCACACCTCTAACCCTCAAAGACACAGGATAATGCCTTATCTCCAAGTTCCTATCTGAGCAAGATGAAGATAATATATTTTACAAGTGGACTTTTTACAAATGAAGAAAAAGGGATGATTAACAAATAAATATTAACATATTGTTGCAAAAACCAATGAATTGATGAATGTTCCTTATATTGCAGCATATTTGCTGTGTCGTAGACACATTCTGGCCAGAAAAGATAATTACCAGACACGTCATCCTTAAAATTCAGTAACACAAAATGAAATCCATTAAACTCTAGTAAAATATATGAAGAGACTTAAATTCCTCAATGCCCATTATAATGCATGTATGAGTTGAATATATTTTAATACAATTATACATGTCATTAATTATTATTTTAATTACAATTTATTATATTATCAACTGAATTAAATATCAATGAGGCATTCTGTACAATTTTTTAAATCATTGTCTGTTTTATAAAAAGTTTTAAATAATCTGAAAAAACACTTTTTACATTCTCTTATTTTTCTTCAAAAGCTAAATATAAACACTACAGTTCAAAGGAAACTTTTGGATTTGATTACTGTCCTAGGTTTACATAAATGATCAAGATATCAATTAACCAGAATTAATAATTACTTCAGGACAGCTTAGTATTTAGTGCAAATCTGAGTGAAGCAAAATTTGGAGTCTACAACAGATTTGTAAGCTTAAAAATATTAAGTTCCAAGTAAATAACCAATGACCAGCATTATTGACGTCAAGAATACAAACAGAACAAGATCAATACTGGCAGAATTTACATATGACGTATCTTTCTATTCAAGAATACAAACAGCACAAGATCAATATTGGCAGAATTTACAGATGACGTATCTTTCCATTCAAGAATATAAATAGTACAAGATCAATACCAGCAGAATTTACATATGACGTATCTTTCTATTCAAGAATACAAACAGCACAAGATCAATATTGGCAGAATTTACAGATGACGTATCTTTCTATTCAAGAATGTAAATAGAACAAGATCAATACCAGCAGAATTTACATATGACGTATCTTTCTATTCAAGAATACAAACAGAACAAGATCAATATTGGCAGAATTTACAGATGACGTATCTTTCTATTCAGAAATACAAACAGAACAAGATCAATATTGGCAGAATTTACAGATGACGTATCTTTCTATCCAGGAATACAAACAGAACAAGATCAATATCGGCAGAATTTACAGATGACGTATCTTTCTATCCAGGAGAGTCATTTTAATGCATAGAAATACAAATGTACAGCTTCTCTGACTTTTACATTGTATCAACTTTACAACACACAAGTGTAGAGTTGGAATCTGAAAAAAAGAAGAAAAAAAAAAACCATTTTAGTTTATCTTTGAATTTGAATGCTGTTTTACGCCACACTCAGCAATGTTTAAGATTTATATTGGCGGTCAGTTTTTAACACAGAGGCTGTAAGTTATGCAAATGTATCCTTTAACGACCCCCTGAGTGTAAATTAATAAATTTCTGGGATGCGTCAAAGTTTCAACCCCGAGTCCTGCAGGACGCTCAAGACTTTGCCTAGGATGTTTACGCCTTTAATCAATCCCATAACTGCTTGTTGATTGCTTAACTGAGTCATCCTAGTACCTGTGCGTCCTCAAAATCACTGGTCATAAAACAACACCCAGGTAGTTACCTGTGCCACTGCTTATGAAAACACATGTATATGTTTATCTGTTTTATAATATTGTTTGTTGAGCTTCACGCTGAAGAAATATTCCAAATTAAGCATACCTGCAGATAATTTTTATCCCCCAATCAATATCCATGGACAATGAATCATAATTGATAATCCTTTAATTAGATTTGAAACCCCGAAAGTCTATCCACACGTCAACATGTCAAACGAAGAACTGATGAACGGGCCGCTTATATCATTCAATTACATTGTACAGCTCACTTTACAGTTATCAATAGTAATGTTTAAAACAAAAATTGCATTAAAGAGATACAAAATAAAATTGTCAATGCCTTTTAAATAAAGCAGAAAGAAAGATAATGTGCGTTTGATATCATTTACACATACATAGATGAAGTAAATAACGATGGATGCTTGGTGCTTATATCAAGGAAGAAAACAATTTTATCAGCAATAGTCTTGTCTCTTGAAAATATTTTGATGTTATGGATAAAAATATTTTGTTTGTGAATTTTAATGCAACATTTGATTTTGTTAGAGTTGGAAAATAGGATTGGCAAATTATTAACCTGATTGTGATGAGTAATTTTTGCCCCCACCCCATCCTTTAAAAAAAATTATCATGGAATAGAACTTCTAATTTAATAATGCATAGCACATATGAAGTCATAAAAAATATGACTCATTAGGACCCTGCATTACAAAATTAATAATACAAATAAAAATACAGTTATTGATAATTAAAAAATTATATATATATATATATATATATATATATATATATATATATATATATATATATATATATATATATATATATATATATATATATATGTATCTACATGTAGAAAGATAGAATCTAGATCTAACAGATATGAACAAAATAGGTAGATAAATGAAGGGAAAACCAAAAAAATTGATTTTGACAAAGACTTTGAATAAGTGGACTCTTCATTTTCTGGATGGAACTCCCAGATTTTGACTCTGGGATCACAGGGACTCTCAAAAATTTTGCTCTACTGAGAGCCCTGAATGTGACCTTCACATGTAATCAAACTGACCAAAGGCCCTACGTGGAAGTAGTATCAGGGGGTCGATAAGGGATACATTTGCATAACTTCAAGTCTCTGTGGTTTTTAATGGTGGAGGAGAGGTCAGTTGCCTTCCGCAAGTAAACAGACAAAAATTCTCACAAAAAAGAATCAGCTTAGGTTCCAGTGGGGCTCGAACCTAAGCTGACCTCAAGATTCAAAGTGTGGTGCTCTAACCACTTGGCCATGGAGAACCCCAAGAACTATATTAAATCCTGTAAATAAAAAGATAATTAAAGTACCATAAACATACAACACTGTGATACATTTTTTTCAATGCATACTAGCTACATATAATTTTATCTTACAGGTCAATGGACA
The DNA here is from genome assembly GCA_030159075.1 of Atrina japonica. Taxonomy (NCBI): domain Eukaryota; kingdom Metazoa; phylum Mollusca; class Bivalvia; order Pterioida; family Pinnidae; genus Atrina; species Atrina japonica. The sequence continues at coordinate 830,730 of BROG01000031.1, read as the reverse complement.
TGAATGTTTTTGCACATATAACCAACAATTCAAAATAAGGTGACTGAAACCCACTTAGATATGAAGATAATTTAAGCAGCTAAAAATACATATGCTCCAATCAGCTGACAGCTGATCTTAGAGCACTTGATCTGTGACATACATATGGTTATATCCACCTTTACTCACTTATGTCAAAGCAGTAACACAAACTTGTGTATATGGATTTAGCAATGATTTATTTTATGGCATTGATGTGTGACATACATATGGTTATATCCACCTTTACTCACTTGTGTCAAAGCAGTAACACAAACTTGTGTATACGGATTTAGCAATGATTTATTTCATGGCATTAAGATATACCGGGTAAGTTTAAACTGGTGGAAATGGATTCAAGTCTGCTCTGTCTGATAAGTGACACTATAGGTCAGGGGTCTACATTAAGGATTTTGTTCACTTGTCCCATTGGACAAGTAATATATATCAAAGTACCGAAAGTACTGAAATGGGTTGTTATTTTGGCAAAATAGTCATGGGATTCAAACTACTTCTATCTAACAGATATGAAATGAAAAGAAATCAAATTAATGTAGATCTAAAAACAAAAAAAATTCAAGTTCCAGTCTCTAAATAAATTCAAAATTAACATTCAAAATCTTATTTGTTGTATCTTCCGCACCTACTTTAAACAGAATCTATTGTCTGCCATGCATTAACACTCATTTCAAAATAAAACGTGAACATTCATGGGATCAACTTGACATTGTGAACAGGTCAAATAATTTTTTTCATAGCAAAAACTGACTGTGATTTAAAACAAAATTTAGGGCTTGTAATATCAAATGCAAACAATCCTATTTAGGACTATTACCGTGGTACATGATATACACTGCCTAGACTAAATAAACAACCTAACAACGTTCTCTGTCTTGTATTAAATAATATAAATAACTGTATGGGATGAAAAAGACAGTTTACCTAATGTTTATTGTAAAAGAAATCATTTTTCACCAACATTATTCATGCCTAAATTTACAATGTAGCAAACGATCTATCACCACTTTCACTTATAGACATCAACGCTTTCGGCAATGGATAAAAGTTTGTTTTTTTGTTGAAGACATCGTTTCTGTTTGAAATCCATTATGGACAGACTGATTACACAAAGAGTTTAGGTTTATACATCCCAATCTAATCGTGATTAACTTAAAAAATTGTGAAAATTGTTGAGTAAACACCCGACAATGGACATGGCAATTTTCCCTAACTTCCGTGGAAACGAGGACAGGAAATTGTAACATTCAATGTTCAAGTTACCTCCCTTTGCGATATCACTACACACAGTATGGTGTGACCGCCTGCTGAAATTGAGCAGTTGCTGGTTATGTAAGGCATGTGATCGCCATATAGGGTGTATAAATAAAGGAAATATGCATGGGAAATCTCAATAGGGCAGGTTAAGTATAGCGATTAGTCGACTAACATGTTAATTTGATAGCTTTAAAATTGGACAAGAACTTATTGGTAATTAATTTCACGTGCTATTTGCATAACAAGCACCTCCTACTTGATGCTATACCCTCTAATCTGCTTTTATTTTCATTTTTCTGTGGACTAGAAAACATAAATATTCTTGAGAGTTCAATAGAAATTGATTTAGCTTTATGTTGGTATCAGTGATATGTAATTATTTCTATTTACAATTGCTGTATGATTGTAGCTGTCCATATCAATATGATGAATGGCAGAGTGATACTGCAAGGCAGGCTCAACATCACACATCACTGGAATCTTATATAGTGGAATTCCATATTTTTAAAAAGATCAATGACATTTTGTTTAACCTAACTACAAATCCTACTGTACAATTTCGAAAGGCAGAAGTAAATAGAATTATGTGGTATTTCATTTAATGATTATTCAAACTAGACTTAATTTCATTTACACCAAAATATTTGACTTTTCTGTAAAGGTTGAATTCTTGAGATGGACTATATTTTACAAATGCAACCTCCATGACCTCTTCACTGCTAAAAGTATAGCCCTCAATGATGTAAACCCATTATAGAATGTTAGTACATAATAACTAATAAAAAGTAACTTGTCCCAATCACAAATCCACTTGTCTATAATTTACGTAATTTAATAAACAAGTTTAAAAATAATTTTAAAAAATTGAGCCTACTAAATAAGAGAATATTCATCAGACGACAAAAATTAAAACAAGTCGATAGAAATGTATTCAATGTTCCCAGACACACAAAAGGCTGTGTGAATCATGCAGTTTCATCACAAAATACGCACAAAATCAAAATACACCACGTGCATTCACACATAGTAGATGCTTATCACATTATCATTTATATAGTCATTATGATGGTAACCCTACAGCAATGTCAGTTCCTTTTGTGGTATCCTAATTTTGTAAACATCCTCAAAATTGAGTGTATATGTATGTATTACACTTTTTCCAACGTCTATCTATGTTTATGCATAGGAAGATAAAACTACCACGATGTTTATCTGAGTAATTCAAGCTTCACTTTTGAATTAGACATTAAATGGACACACCAATTTAGCTGAGGCGGCGATTTATAAAGTCTGTTAGGCTTTATATATTGTTACTCAGGGCTCAACATTAACGTCAAAAAGAACTAGACCAGTTGAACCAGGGTCGGTCAGACGTGCCTTAGTGTTGAGCCCTGCGCTGGTTGAGGTTTGAAATAACAAATTATAAATATTGCTGATTATTGCAACTTGTCCTCTAGCTAGCTCGGACAAGTGCTTAGGAAGATTTACTTGTCCGAGCTAATTTTCATCTGGACACAGACAATTGGACAAACATTACTGTCCAGCCCTGTAGGTAAACACATCTGTACACAAGAAACTGCGAAAGATATTCCAGAAAGAAATATAATCAAGTCTTGCAGCAGAGTCATATATAGAGCTTCATTATTACATCACTAGTATTAAAAAACCACCATCCTACATCAGTACATGTATGTACGTCAGCTCCAGTATAGCACATCTAGTGGGACATTTGGTAAAGTAGAACTTCTCTTTCTACCTTTACATCTGAGTACAAATTTTCACCTGATATTGTAAAAATTCTTTGTATGCACTGAATTTTCATGTCTGTTCAAGTTTAAATCATTTAAAATATCACAAATTTTCATCCTATCTTCATTCCTGAAGGATTACGAGTGAAGAACTATAGAGATATAAATGTGAATCAGCAAATTATTGGAAAGATCATCTTTTAAATAAATGCCATATACCAGGAAATTTTTGCCCCTGGCTATTTTTTCCCTGGTTATTTTGGCCGGCAGTTATTTTGGCCCTAGGTTATTTTTGCCCCAGGTCAGAAAACATATCCAGCCATATTAAATTTGCCCTTAATCAACACAGTCTCGTGGATGACATGTATGTCCATGCTTTAGCTTAAAAATTTCGATTTCATTTTAAATTTGCCCTCTCATCCAAGGGCAAAAATTTGCAGGTATACAGTATTTATACATACCCGGGTAGAGACAATCTGAGTCATGGAGGCAAGAAACAAGCCAATCACATGCATCTGCTGTGTCTAATCTGAAATAGAAATCAGTCATCTTATAAAAACTAGTATATCTATTACCAGAAATCAAATCAAAATCAGTCATGGTAAATATTCAAATTGAAATCAATGCTAGAAGATATACAAAATCTATCTGTGAACAAATATCTCTCTTTTTTTTTTTTTAGTGTTGTTTAACGTCCCACTCAAGAATATTTCACTCATATGGAGACATCACCAAATGCTGGTGAAGGGCTTCAAATTTTGGCCTATGCTCGGCACATTAAGCTTCGCACTTATTGTGCCGACACATACTGTGACACGGGACCTCGGTTTTTACTGTCTCATCTGAAGGATAGGAAACCAACCTGCCGCCAGCTGGACTCGAACTCACGACCAAGAGTCGAGCGCACTACCGACTGAGCCAGGCAGGCTCCAAGTATCTCATAAACACTTTTAAAAATTTTTTTTTAAACTTTTAACAATTTCATCAAGACTCCTATAACATAATCAAATTGTCTAAAGCCATAACCATCATCAGTTAACATACCTATGTTCAACAAAATACTTACTTAAATCTGCCCATTGAGTTATTGCCTCTCTTCAAGATTTCACTCTCTATCACAGTGCCACATGATATAATTATATCGTGAAGAATTGAGAGATCACAGTTCAAGGGCAGGCCCTCTATTTGAATTATATTGCCCTCAGTCAGACTCCATTCTTGCTTGTCAGAGTCAACAATCAAAGACTCAAAGTCACTTTGTTTTCCATGGTAAATTCTATTGTCAGATTTTACTGAGGTATGTGTTGAATGATGATTCAAGTCAGGATAATTTGTGCCTGTATTACATTCTGGCGACATTGGGCGGATGTTATATAAATTGGAGTCATCACGTTGAACTATTTTAGCATTAACCTTATTTTTGCTTTTTTGAGAGATGGGAATATCAAAATGATCTAATTTACTAATACCTGACCTCTTGTCTACGTGAGAGGGGATAGAAATATCACTTTTGTTGTTTAACCATTCTATAACATTAGTTTGACTTTCTTCATAAGAAAGAGAGAAATTTTGTGGATTTGTAATTGTTGCTTCATGATAAACCTCTGAACAAATATTTAGTGATTTATTTTCTTCTTTTTCATGAAAATCTGTGACATTCTCATCACATGAACCAATTTTACTAGATTGATTTTTTTGTGATTTTTTCTTTTTCTTGTTTTTACTCCGTTTGACTCTGGAAATTGCCAAGAAGGATTCAAGAGTGCACTCTTTACGTTGTGGTTGCCTGTATTCTCCAGAAAAGTCGCCATTATACACTTCATAAAAATCATTTCGGAAATCCTGATACTTTACTGGTGGTGTTCCAAAGCCTCCGGATGATCTGACTGACTGGTTATCCGACTCAATTTGAGACAGTTCTTCACTTAAATATAAATCACTATGTATAATACTGGCCATGTCATTTACCAGGGAACTCTCACTGGCGATAGCGGGATCCGCAGATTGTGTTAGTTGTTGATACTGGGCCTGCAATAGGGAATTATGTGTTTTATAGTCAATTATACCTAAAAGCTGGGACTTCCTGGTGCTGTGAAGCTGAGAAACCTCAAATACTGCTTATGTTCAAACTCAAATAGGTATCTTTATTACATAAATACATCTATGATCAAAAATAAAAATATCTATTTAATAAATTTCTTAAAAATAAATTGAGTTGACTCAAAAATAATGATAGAAAAATCATGAATTAACAATTTGTCCCGGACACTATTCAACATGCGGGTAACAGTATGACTCGTAACTTTTGGCATCTCTATTGAAAGATTCAAATATTTGTCACTTACATGCATACTTACACGTATATGGGTATTTATAAGGAAGTCTAAAGCCATAATGTTAGTACATTTACAACAGGAACATGTACTAACAGTACTGATTAAAACTGCACATCACACACTCATATTATGATAAGCAACTACCCTCCATATATGATGATTGTCATAGTTAACTTCCAACTTGAATAACGGTGTACTAACAGTGTACTTCTTACTTTCACCTATAATAACAGTGTACTAACAGTGTACATCTTACTTACATCTATAATAACAGTGTACTTCTTACTTTCACCTATAATAACAGTGTACTAACAGTGTACATCTTACTTACATCTATAATAAAAGTGTTCTAACAGTGTACCTCTTACTTACATCTATAATAACAGTGTACATCTTACTTACATCTATAATAACAGTGTACTAACAATGTACATCTTACTTACATCTATGATAAAAGTGTACTAACAGTGTACCTCTTACTTACATCTATAATAACAGTGTACATCTTACTTACATCTATAATAACAGTGTACTAACAATGTACATCTTACTTACATCTATAATAACAGTGTACATCTTACTTACATCTATAATAACAGTGTACATCTTACTTACATCTATAATAACAGTGTACATCTTACTTACATCTATAATAACAGTGTACATCTTACTTACATCTATAATAACAGTGTACATCTTACTTACATCTATAATAACTGTACTAACAGTGTACATCTTACATCTATAATAACAGTGTACTAACAGTACATCTTACTTACATCTATAATAAGTGTACTAACAGTACATCTTACTTACATCTATAATAACAGTGTACTAACAGTACATCTTACTTACATCTATAATAAGTGTACTAACAGTACATCTTACTTACATCTATAATAAGTGTACTAACAGTACATCTTACTTACATCAATAATAACAGTGTACTAACAGTGTACATCTTACTTACATCTATAATAAGTGTACATCTTACATCTATAATAACAGTGTACTAACAGTGTACACCTTACTTACATCTATAATAACAGTGTACTAACAGTGTACATCTTACATCAATAATAACTGGTTCTCAGAAACTGCCGCACGCAAAAAGAAATCGCTGATGAAATCATTTTATTCACATTTCATAAAAAAATCACAGCTGCGCGGCAAGTAAAAATGTCAGTCATTTCAACAGGCTTAAGTTTCGAAAATGATCCATTTCCTTCTATTTGTACATGTAGTTCAAAATGCATTTCTAAAACCCAATTAGAAACTAAAATAATTGTTTTATTGACAATTCAACATGTAAATCTTTACCTCATGCCCGAAAATGTCACAGAACACAGTGTGTTTTCGGCTGTTGCTTGCAGTTTATGGAAGAAGTGGAAGTTGAGTTCTGAATGAAAGAACCGATACCGAACGGAACTGAATTTCAGGATGTGTTAAAATAATGATACATGTAACACTTTATAGTGTATAAAAGTTTTAAAATCTGAGTTAAATGTAGGTGAATGATAAAAGTAAAATTAGTTACTGTAGATAAAAGTTTTAATAAAATACATAAAAATGGATAGCTATTGTTTTCAAAAATGAAACTTGGAATTTGCATTGATTTTTAGACACATAGTACATGTAGTTACATTTTGTACAGCTTTTTTAAATAGTAATGATAATGATTGATGATAATTATAATGATGCATTAAAAATTAATTTTCTTGTAGTTTCAAAACATTTTTATGTTTTGATAAATATATAATCTTTTAGCTATTTGATATTTTTGATATTTCAGTTTTAAAACCAAGTGAACAAGACAATCACACAACTTTTTGTTACAATTTATTGAAGATCTCAATAAAAGACATTTTTTTGTTACATAAAGTCTTCTTATTTTCTTGCCTTCAAGGTATATAAACAATAAATTGGAAATAAAAATAAAAATAAAATACCTACCTACCTTGCCCATTTTGGAAGGCTAATTGTCTGAGAACCAGAATATTTTTTTTACATGGCCTAACAGTGTACATTTTACTTACATCTATAATATGAAGAATACTTGTACAGGGAATATGGCTTACTGTTTTTATATAGTAGCCATCTGGTAGCCCAGCTAAAAAAGTATAAGCCCAACTTTTATTGAGGATAGCAAAAGCAGTCTGAATATGCTAGGGGGGGATTAGGCGGCATGCCCCTACCCAAGAAAATTTTGTACTTTTAAAGCCAAATCCTGCATTTGAGAGATCTTCTGAAAGAAATAAAACAGTTACGAAAACAGATTTTTTCCACTCATATTTTAAAAGGATATGAGCTGCCGTAGGTGAAAAATTTTACATGCTCATTTTATGTAATATTTTATCCCATATACATGTATATATTTCAAAGAGACCATCTGGTGGTTAGAATAACAAATGCATGTGTAATATTGCAACAATCTTGCCAAAAAGTAACTCGTAATATCAGTTTTTGCTTGTCCGCCATTACTCAGAGCACTGCAAATTAACTTTCGGTAATTTTTACAAAGATTACCAAATGTCCAATAACCATGTGCTATTTGCATTTAATAAATATTCTATTCTTATTACCCTTTGCATTTATTTTCGTATGTCATCATTTCATACCTAAATTGGGCAAAGTTGGTCTTTTTCATTGTTTCAAAACACTCTTTTTCTGAAATTGTCCACATGTCAGGTATATTGGGTGATCTCGACCCATTTTTAACTTGTCCCATCACATTCTCGGCTTTATCAATTTTGACACATATGATCATGAACTGCCCTATTCCACCGGACATGGCGGCACGATTGTAAAACATGAGGAATGCATACATTCACAGTTATATTGTTTTGATTTTGGCAATATCACCCTTCATTTCAGAAAAATTCTTTTTAGTGACCAGATATATTTATTCATACATTCATCAGATTTTCTTCAGGTATTTAAAAATAGCATTGAAAAGCATTTTAAAAGTAAATATAATACATAAAATTGGCCGAATTTAACATAGTCAGAGAGCGTAAACAACCAAGATCCCCAAACCACTAAAAAAAATGGCAGACTTTAATATAGTCTGAGCACACAAAGGACCGAGATCCCCTGACCGAATTACGAAGTACATTTTATATGGCAAAAGAGTCTATCCGAAAGGTCATTGTTTACGAAAATACAGCTGGATTTTTAAGGTACGAGAAAACTTAAATTCTAATAAAACAAATAACTTCGAAAATAAGATCTTTTACAACATTTCATGTGTTTGATAATGTATTTGAACACACATTTTATCATACCGGTATTCTCGATTACATGTCAGGGGACAAAAATAATCACTGTGACAGCTTATATCGCTTTAAGTTTTGATTAGTTTTTTCCCTGATTTGATAAAAACAACCATATTTTTCAAATTCTGAAGAGAGGAAGAATAAAACAAATTGTACAATGACATTGACAGATTATATATACAATGTATAGTCTCTGAATGATACGTGTACATTTAAATTAATTGTTCATACATCATTATTATTATTGTGTATCAGTATAAAAGTAATTATAATTGTTCACTTTGTTAAATAAAAAAATAGTCATCCATTTTATGTATTTCATTAAAACTTTTCTTTACAATAACTATTTTCATTTTTATTATTCACCTACACTTCATTTTCACAACTTTCATACAATGTATAATGTTATCTTCATTTTAACAAATCCTGATATTCAATTCCATTCTGTATCGGTTCTTCTCTTACAAACACAATATCCACTTCCTTCCTTCATAACTTGCATCTAACAGCAGTCAACACACGATGTGTTCTTTGACATTTTCGGCCATGATGTAAAGACTAACGTGTTTAATTGTCATGAAATAATTATTTTAGCTTCTAAATGGTTTTTAGAAATTGATTTCGAAATACAAATAATCAACTTTTATCTAAATTCTTTGCATGAAGAATACTTGTATGATAAACGCCAGCAGGGCGACGATACTGACTATTTTATGTTGCCAAGCACAATTTTTACTTGTATTGGTGACTGGGCAACAGCTAATCTTATGCCATGTTGTATAAGATAAACACAAACTATATAAAGTCAATGTTAGAAAAATCAACTTGACATAATATGACAGTCACAACTGTTTTATTAACCAGTAATACATCAACAGTGGGAGGTACCTGTAGGTTGGTAAAATTTGGGGACTTCTGACCAATCAGTGATGACTTATCTGCATACTGCTTTAGTAGTCTTGCACGACCTCTTCCTCGGGACTTGTTGTTCAAAGCACCTTGACCACCTAAACTGCATAATTTTTCGAACTCTTTCTGCAAAAGATCATGTAAAGCACATTACATTAGAGAGACAGGTTAGAATTGAATATTTCTGTCTCACTGGATGCTTGGACTAGTTGGAAATAAATTTTACCAGTCCTATGACAAATAAACTAGCCTCAAAGTGGTAAAATGAATTACCAAATTGGCATGTATTTACTAAATCAGTACTAGAATTACTGAATTGGCAGTTTTAGTAAGTTATCTATCTATCTATCTATCTATGTGTTTTTATATTTTCTTGAGTCTAAGCTATGATCTTAGCTCAAGTTAATAAAATAACAAGCAATAATTGTAACAGGGTACTGTTACTTGATGTCCCCTGAACGGTGAAGCAAGTTGTGTTATCAACCAAAAAATATGCAATTGTTCTTCACAGGTTTTGAGGAATAAAAGCCATAGGGATGAAATTGCAATCGATGATACCAGTCAATTTTAAATTTCATCAAAATAAGACAATGTTTAACATTTTGATAGAAGCAACAAAACCGATACTATTGAAATTGCAATCCAATTAATTCCAAATTTCATAAAAATTCTGACAATTTTGAAATTTTGACCAATCAGAAGCCTCAGTTTGCTGTAGATGGCAACTAAACCCATGTTACTGAAATCACAATCCCTTGATACCCATCAATTCCAAATTTCATCAAAATTGACCAGAAAGAGAAAGAGAAAGAGAGGAAGCCCTGGATCACATACACCAAAAACAAAAAGAAAAGATTGAATTGATAAGTAAAAATGCAGTGTGCATTTAGGATCAGAAACAGAGTGTTGGAACATGCTTTGAGGAGGGAACTCAAGCTGAAAACATACCAAGAATTAGTCACCCTACCATGTATTTCCCCTCAAGAGACCTCACTCCCTTTTACAAGTATATAGCAGTTGTTCTATATTAGAGTCATTGTTTATAAACTGGTCAGAGAACACTATTGCATGTTTTCTTTTCATCTTTTCAACTAGGAAGTGGTTAAGGTATACACACAAAAACACAATTTTTAATTTCCACAATGTATTGACACAGTTTTCTACGAAATACCTCCAACAAATGGACGTAAATCCATGTTTGTGTTATATCCCTATTCATATTGTATAATATAACATTCCTGAGAGGGTTGTAAACTTGTAGTGGAAATTGTTATTCCTTGGAAGTTATCCCTTGAGAATTGTTGTTAAAGTATTTTCTGTAAGTGACAATTTCCACCATCACATGTATGTACACTCTCGGGAACATTTTAGTTTTATATAATGACAATTTTCCTGTAACGTGATATTGAATTACCTGTTTCTGATTTAGAATGTTAAAATGAGGAAGCCTTGGAAAGTCAACATCCTTCATTGATTTTCCTCTCCCATAACAAGAGCAAAGTAATTCTTCATTGTGGAGGTCTTCATTATAGGATTCACTGATTTCTGGAATGTCTGTATAAAAATTGTGTTCCTGCATGTGCCATTTCATCATATCTTCTTATAAAGCTGACCTCCAACTGTACAAAAAATATATTTGGTCATTAAAATATTGTTCATCTGAAGGTGGAGAATAAAACAAAATTCAAAGACATGAAATACTTAAAATAATTCCACACCTTCAGACTTACCCTAGTTTAATAGCCGATACATCATGTTATGTTTTATTGTCATTTTATTTGATAAAATAACTGTCTCAGATATTTTGAAATAATGAAAAAAAAATTACTGGTCAACCAGACCAGTATATAAAAGAATTTCAGTGGTCAAAGAAACTTTTTTACTGGTGTGTATATATATACATGTATATATATACCCAATTGAAATGAAATGGAAAATTACTGGTCATTTGGACCAGTTATCAGATACATTTCACCAGACTTTTGCAAAATTTACCGGTTTTTCTGGTATGACCTGCGAATTTCAAAAACTCTGCTGTTTGCGTTAAATTTTAAACTATGTTTTAATAATTTTAAGTATTCATTTCTAATTCAACTGAGATGATACAGTAGATTTCATTATCAGCATTCTGAAGCCAATTTTGCAATAGATTTTGACATTTATTTGATATGTTAACTGAATCATCTAAACATTTAATACAGAGTGTACCACTAAAATATATCTGTTTAGATCTACCTTATAACTGGACTGCATTTGGTTTCTGTTCTTGAATTTAATTATCAGTGAAATTGGTAAAAAAAAGATTTTGAAAGCATTTTGTTTATGCATTTTTGAAACTTCAAAATAAGAAAATATGTCAAAGAAAATTTTTGCTCATCACCCGCTCAAACTAAAATCCAGGACAAGTTCATTTTTCACTACCTCTAAGTATTATTGTTTAATATTATATAACTTCATCAGAAGACATTGTTTACCTATGTTTACCCATAGCAAGGAAGTTGGAGAAGGGGTGGCAGGGCACCCTCAATAATTTTTCAAATAAAATAAAATAAATAAATAAGTAAATAATAGTTGAATACAGGTAAATGAATAAATAAACAAAATGAAATAAAATCATGATTTTGTAATGCAGGTTGCCAGTCATCAGTCAAGGGGTTTTGTGACCATTGGAGCAGTGAGGTGTGTCTACATACAGCTGTGTAACAGGGGTGTTGTAAACACACTTCAATATATAATGGAGTTTTGATAATCAAGCAACAAGCCAGGTTTACAATACTAGTGGAGTTTCAGGATTTTAGGAACATGTAATCTGTTTTGGATTTCTTTGTGCAATGACTGCTTCAACTTGATTAACCATGGTGAATTCTGGTATACATGTAAAACCTGCTTTAGTGACCACCTGTGTATAAAGACCACCTGGTCACAAAGACCATTTTTTGCTGTCCCCAAAAGTACCATTTGTGTACAAATCAACCTCTATATAATGATCACCTCCGTATAATGTCTGGTTTTCTTGTGCCCTAAGGAGGTTGTTATATACAGGTTTCACTGTGCACATAACTGGTACAAGTAATACTTTAACTATACATACTGCCCCCCTTCCTCCATTTATATTGGAGGACATGCATGCATCTTAAATATTATCAACATTTTTATACATGTATACAGCTGAAGCAAACTACATGTACATTTGTAAATATATTATTCATCATTTACTTTAATACGATATTGCAAACACGTTTTATCTCCAAAAGTATATACATGCATATCCATACATTACCACCTTAGTTTAATATTTTACTATAACATACATGTGATAAAAATCAGTTCAACTACTATCCCATAAATGGAAATTTTTTATTTTTTAGCTGGAGATTTGGTCTCAAAACGAGATTTTTAATCAACTTTTTATTGATGTTTTGTTGTCATTCCCTTTTTTTTTTTTGCATGTAATAACTTTTGACCGATTTCCTTATATTGATCGATTATTTAGCCAAGACAATTCAGACCTTGAGGTAAATGCTTTGCATGCTTGATTATAAATAAAATGATAAATCTTTTTGGTCATCTTTTTAGTTGAACTACATTACAACTATCTTTTGAGACTGTAAGAAGTTGTAATAATTATTTTTGATGGCTGGAATCGTGCTTCTAATCATCGATGATCCAAGCATGTGTCATATGACATACACAAACTCTCTTTGACTTACTGTAGTCTTATTACCAAATAATTTAATTTTTTGTAAAACACCTCATTAGGTGAAAATGAAAATGCTAGGTTAAATCTGTGTAACCTACTTTGCTATGATGCAAGAACTACGTCAACCGTTGCTACGACAACAGGTGCACTTGTTCTTGTTCTATACATCATTGCGCTTCATCATCAATTGTTGTTGTATTTTTTAAATATCGTTATAAGAATTTAAAATTTAATTTAAAAGATTGTATTTTTCACTTTTTATTAAATTATTAGGATAAACATTAACTTTTCAGTTGTTTACTGAAAAATAACCAATGTTGAGGCAGAGTACACCTTTTTGTATTGTGTTATGCGCAATATACAAAGTGTTCTCTGCCTCAACATTGGTTATTTTTCAGTAAACAACTGAATAGTTAATGTTAATCCTTAATTAACTGCCAATCAGAGGACTGGACCATGTTATATAATCATTAACACCCTCAATAATTAACATGCCCACAGGTTATTTACCTGTAAAACCTGCTAACCAGACATTTGCTATTTGGTAATTACATGTATGTATGTTTCGGTACATGAAATTTCCAATGACGGAAGATTCAGAGACATGACAGGAGGGCTGCAAGGTACATGTATCCTAAAAATCGAAAGATTTTTCCTCCCAGCAGAAGAATCACATGTACAGTCAAACTTGCCTTAGCAACCCCCATCATATAACGACTTCCTGTCCATAACGACCGAATTTGGACTGCCCCTTGAGAATTACTATATATTTTCCCCCTATATAGCGACCACCTGCCTTACATGACCGGCAACCGCTGTAATTTGTCCACCTGTGGTTGTCCTACTTGCGTATAGTGACTGCTTATACACTTACTACTCTTGGAAGGGAGATAACTCGTAGATAATTCTCGCGGGACAATTTGAGACTTAATCAACAACAAGGCGCAATAAACGATGCTTTGACAGTCACAACATACCTGGAGGAGTCAATTAACGCCCCGGATAGTAATTAGGCACTCGGACGTGCTCTATGACAGGGTGTTTTTACAACCAGGAACTAACAATCATCGCTGACAGATAGATGTTTTGTTTTCGATCATCAATTTATGACCAAAGTTTCCGGTGATGATTACTTAATCGACGAAAGACTAAGACTTAAAAGAAAAAAATTCAGAAAGGACACACTTTGTGAGAAGGTGTTTTTACAAACAGGAGCATTTAAATATCATGGCTGAATGATTGATGATTTGTTTTCTCGTATTCTGGAATGCTGTAACTAATCAAACATCACTTGATTAGCAAGTCAACATCTCAATCCAAAGTGTAAAATCGTTGGCGCTCGTAGCATTGGATTACGTCTAATAAAATGATAATTAAATAAAATTCAACTATCTACATCTTTCTGTATATTCTTACACTTCTGACTCGTGTGACTTAACAACACAGACCACCGACTTTGAGCACATTTTAGATATTTGTTTCAGTTTTAATAATGTGCCGTATCGATGTACACATATAATTCAATTACATCATCAATTAATTTAAATTATTTAAAACATTGAATTATTTCATTGTTATTTTTTTTTCATTATTTACATGTTATGCATGTATTAGCTACAGGGATTTTCTATGACTATTTATTCCTAATGACCATAAAGCAATTACGATACCAACCTGCTTTGATTAGGTGATTTGTATCATGATTACTGTATATCCCTTGTAATTACTGTTTAATGATAATTGATATTAACTTCATTATATTAGTATCAACGATCAAAAGAATTCAAAACTTTTTATGGATCGACATGTACTTACCGACCTGTTTTACACCAACACTAATGTGACATTGTCAAGCTCAACATTTAACATGATGTGTACTATAATATGCTATTGTTTGTATTATAGGAAATTGATGAGACGTATGTCTCAAAATAAAATGAATTGAATTGGATATTATTTTCTAATTTACCATAGGACAGATACTGCATCGACAAAATAAAGAATTAAAATAATCATGATGAATGCAAGTAGATTCTACATTTTTTAAAAATATAGATCAGCCAACACGAGTAAACATAGTCATAGTGTACCGAAACGTCCTTGTTGAAGTCGTACCCCCCTCCCTCGAAAAAAATGTAGCTGTGGAATGACGTATTATCGTATACGACAATCATAATTGACTTGTCATGTGTATACCTATATACCATACACAACATATAATATAACCAATACAGAGCTTCCGTACATTCAGTCTGGCACAACATCAAGACTAGATTAGAGTCTCAGTGATCGCCAACTACGCTATTTCAGTTTCGCGGTCATGTTCAGAAGAAAAGACAAAACCGATGACGGAGATTTAAACCGCGTTCCGCTAAATTCATCGCTTTTTAAATAACCTAGAAAAACTTTATGATACATGTCAGTTGTTGACACATACTTAAGATGGATACCGTAACACAGTTGTGCATTGAAGGTAGGAATCATGGCACACGATAGAATGTAAACACGTTTTATTAAGCTCCACATGAAAAAATAGAAACCACAATGCATATCCGATAGGTCTAGAGAGTTTATATATATATATATATATATATATATATATATATATATATATATATATATATATATATATATATATATATATATATATATATGCAAATAAGTGCCAACATACCTGTTCTGTATATCAACAGAGACATATATTACAGTCAGATTACAAGGGTGTTCGACTGTGTATCCCGATGCTTGCTCCAAATTAGTCATAATTTACCGCCAAATTGGCTGATATCAGAAACATATAGTGCGTTACATATGTCTCCACTGATATCGGAGTCATATAGTGCGTTACATATGTCTCCACTGATATCAGAGTCATATAGTGCGTTGTATATGTCTCCACTGATATCAGAGTCATATAGTGCGTTACATATGTCTCCACTGATATCAGAGTCATATAGTGCGTTGTATATGTCTCCACTGATATCAGAGTCATATAGTGCGTTACATATGTCTCCACTGATATCAGAGACATGTACAGTAGTATGTTATATATGTCTCCTCTGATATCAGAGACATGTAGTATGTTATATATGTTTCAAATGATATTAATGGTCTATGACACCCAACCTTACAGTAGCAGCTGTGACACATACGACACCCAACCTAAAGTAGCACCCCTGACAAATACGACACCCAACCTAAAGTAGCACCCCTGACACATACGACACCCAACCTTACAGTAGCAGCTGTGACACATACGACACCCAACCTACAGTAGCACCCCCCTGACACATACGACACCCAACCTTACAGTAGCAGCTGTGACAAATACGACACCCAACCTACAGTAGCACCCCCTGACACATACGACACCCAACCTTACAGTAGCATCTGTGACACATACGACACCCAACCTACAGTAGCATCTGTGACACATACGACACCCAACCTACAGTAGCATCTGTGACACATACGACACCCAACCTACAGTAGCACCCCCCTGACACATACGACACCCAACCTTACAGTAGCATCTGTGACACATACGACACCCAACCTACAGTAGCAGCTGTGACAAATAGGGGCCCGGAGTCACTTACTAAGTCACTTTACTAAGTTATCAAGCTCAACTGACATTTCTTGATTTTAAGGTTAAAAAAAACCCTAAAATCTATGCTGCAACTGTAAGCTGACTGCTTCACTTGGTTTATAGTCATGTTTACATATTGATAGCATTAGCGATATAGTTTAACATAAATGAATGATTTCTCTTTTAAACCGGTCGGTAAATTTCAGATATGCTTATTAAAAATTGTTTGAGTAAATAATCTGCAAATTTTAACCATACCGTACTCAACGTATTTATTCATTTTTACAAGAAATCCGTAGGCTTAAATGCAATCCGAATTTTATATGAATTATGAAAAATAATAAACGACTATACATTGTCAAAATAAACTGTAAAATAATTGTTGAGCTTGAGTACTGAGTAAATTAATGCTTTATGTATTACATATATATCTAATGCATAATTCTCCTTTTGTTACCAGCTATACTATATTCATTTTTAGATGCACCACTGTGTATTTATTTATTTATCTATTTTTATTAGCTCATACGGTCACTTTTAATGGGTTGCCCTGGAGTCCCAATTTTACATCAGAGTGCCTTTCAAACGTAACAATTCAGTACAACTTAATACTACTTGAATACATGTCATTCCGTTATTTACTCTTCAAAAAATTATTAAATCTTTTCATGAACATGAATTTAATTTTTCTTACTAAGTGTTAAAATATTTATGAAATTGAACACATGTCCAAACCTGCACTAAGGTGCTGCATTCTACATCACTGTGTATTTATGTGTTTTTTACGCATTGCCACAGAGACGGATAATCAAGCAAATGTATATCCGGCTCCGACTTTTAAAAATAATTTGCAAAGCTAATTTCCTGCATTTTTCGGAAGTTGACAAAACAGATACTGTGATGAGACTGGCCAGCAATTTTTAGCTCTGAAGAGATGTAATAAAAATAAAGCCGTTTTCTAGAAAAGAGAACCAAAGTAAGTACGATTTTAACCCGTGGTGCAAAGTGTGAAAGTTAAAATTATGGGCAGCACGATTTACCCGAAAAGACACACACTGGTATCCTCGATTTCTACAGTCTGTTCCATATGTGGTGATAACGGGAATTAGAGCCAACCACCCTCCACCCTGTTAATTCTCCAGTGGTTCTTCTGTTTTGGAGGTGTATGCTGGTCTTGTTAATGCGGTGTAGCCAATCTCAAGTTCGGGAATTTGTGAGGTTTGAGTCCCCTTCCAGGAGGGAACCATCTGCTGACACCGCACCAGCAAGTCAGCCTCTGATTGACACCAGTTCAGAGGTGGGTGATGTGATTCTGTTGAGGGAGGCTGGAGCTGAAGATTTATCTGAATCTCATTTAGATTCCGAATCGGAACTGGAAGTTCCTAAGGTCTTCGACAGTCATTTCCATTTGGATCGTTCCAGTTTGAAAATCTGGAACTCATACAGTGGTCATACTGTTGAGGATCTGATTCAGTATAGCTTCTCTAACAGAGTTACTTATAAGCCAGCGATACCAGTTAACGTGATTGGTGGAATCATTGTGTTCAGCGAACCCAAGACCTATCCAGATGTGAGTTTCACACTGAAAGGACCTTGGAGGGTAGCTGTGGGGGTTCATCCGAAGCACTTCGATACCCTCACAGTGGAGCGGACACTGGTTCTCCAGCGTTTACTTGGTCATCCGAAGGTTGTTGCCTTGGGGGAGTGCGGATTGGACCGTACCATCCCTACTTCTAAGTGGTCTCGACAGGAGGACACTTTCAGGTGGTTGTTGAGGCTTGCAAGAGCTAATCAGCCCCTGGTGTTACACCTGAGAGGTCCTGTAGGTGATGAGTATGGTTCAGACGTTCATTGTCGTTGTCTGATGATGATGGAGCTATTGTGTGACTGCAATCAGCTTGTTCATGTGCACTGCTTTAAGGGGAAGGCCGAACTCATTGAGATGTGGCTGCGGAAGTTTCCCAGAGTTTACTTTGGTGTTACTGCTGCAGTCCGCTCATTTGATTCAGATCAATTTAATGGGTTGCGAGCTATCCCCAAGAACAGGCTATTGCTGGAGACCGATTCTCCATACTTTCCCCTAGGTAGTGCCAGAATCAGTACCCCGGCGTATTTGGGAGAGGTAGCCGCCTTAGTATCGGCTCACCTTGATACCAGGCCTGTGGAACTGATGAGGATGACGCTGCAAAATGCCCAGACTTTGTATGGCATTCACAGGGCTTAACTATCATCTTTATTGGAGCCAATTTTTGACTGGACTGTTGAAGGGAGGATACCTTTTTCTTATAGAATATGGATCAGAGCTTTTCTTAGCTTTGTGAACGTGCTCTATATTAGAGAATTAGTGTTAACTCCATACCAATGGTTCAGTCGCTCTAATAACGTGGTAACCTGTTGAATTAAACGGGGAGGAGTGTGGTGATAACGGGAATTAGAGCCAACCCGTTATCACTTGTAAATAGAGTGGCTCTGCGCCTGCGCCTAAGAGTTCCCGGGTATTTTAGATCAACCCAAGTAGAACAGAATAGACAGAACTCACCTACCGGCCGGACGCAGATTATATTACTAGTTTTATATATATATATCTGTGAGAAGAACAAGTTGGTAAGTATAAATTTACTATACATATTAGGTCATGAATTTCAAAATAAATTTGTAAAGCAACCAATCGTCAAAATAAAAATATTTAACTGATATAATTAAAAAAGAAAAAAAAATTATCCTATATCTCTTCTACATACTTTTTTTTTGTTTGGTCGCTTCAATTTTTGAAAATACTCTTCCTACAGGAATCTCTGTGTTATCCATTTGAGTAATCATTAATATTTTTCCACCTCTCTTGACAAGAGTTATATGAAGGGGAATAACTCCCAATATATATTGTTGTCGTAAGGAATCAGTGATTGTTTCTTAATAAATCAGTGTCAGCCAGGCTAAATCAGTATGACCAATAAACGTTCCCTTTCTTTTACTTCGGCTTTCAAACTTCGAAAGATGACCGCCATTACCGGTACATTATGTAAAATAATTTAAGTGCGAATATCTAGTACAAAACGGATTAATTTTTATTTGTCATGGGCATGGATAATAAATGGAGTATGTATAGGATACCGCTACCTTAGATTTAAGTGGTAGGTATCAAACATTTTACTTTAATCAGCCAAAACCAATGGACAGAAATTACTTGGGACAGACTATAGTCGATCCGTCCCCCAGTACTATCCGTCCATAATCAATTCGTCCCCAGTCAATCTGGCCACAATCACCGTAGTCGATCTGGCCATCATTAGTTGAATATATATACATAATCGCTGGTTTCATAAATGATATATTTCTACTCAAGATCAAAATTGTAAGACAAGAATAAGGATTTAGAATTTTAGATTCTTATTTTGAATTCTGTATTGAAAAATGCAAGTACAAATGAGTATGAATAAATATTGTAATAATAGGTTTGCGATATTAACACAGTGAATGTACCAGTATATCGGTATATTGCAATATTTTAAAAGATGACCATATACATTTGTGTGTCACGATAGGCCTACTTGTTCTTGTACACAAGATGCACTGGTGAAAATTCGATATACATCGAAAGAAAATCAGTTCAATGAATATCGCAAAATATTGCTATTCATTTTTAAAATTGGTGCAAAATTTTGGGTTAATGCATGCGCAGTTTATTCTGCATATCAATCCTTTATTTGGGGAATATCTGGATAAGATTACATTTTCAATATACATGTATATCCAAGCATGGAACTTTCAGAGTAATACAATGGCTCAGATTATACCTGCAGGTGTATTTTATTTTTTACGTTTCTCCCTTATTTTGTGGATTATCTGAATAAAAAGAAATACATATTGTTGTTCTAATAACATTGATCTATCCAACAATGATTATTTGTTTACAAAGTAATACAACGACTCATATATTTGTAGACTTCTACATTTCCATACAGGCGTATTTTAGTAGTATGACCCAGTCTACCTAATATAGATATTTTGCTTTAGAAAACATTTTGTCAATTTAATAGCTGGACAATTGAGAATGCTAATTCGGATACATAATATGATAGTATATCGTTGCATTATACGGGGCTGGATTGACTGGGGCCGGATCAACTGGGGCCGGATCGACTTGAGGACTGAACGACTTGGGGACGGATTACTTTGGGGACGGATTGACCTGCTACCGGTAATAGCACTTTTCATCGCTTATGGTGTCCAATGCCACTTTTTTCTGTCGTTTAAATACTGGAATTTAAAAAGAATGTCCTTTCCAGTCATTTAATGTTTCTATATTGATTTGTCACAGGTTACTTTTTTTTTATGTTTCCGATAAATTTGTGATCTTCTCTTGTCATCAAAATGGCGGGACCTGTTTTCGACCTAAATAAACTTTGGCCCCAAACATGGACATGAGATGATTCTAAAATATGAAAATTTGTGTTTTCAAAGATCATGGTTCTGGGAATTAAATAAATAATAAAAAAGTACATTTAATAGCATGCAGTATAAAAAATAGGAATCTTATAGCATTGGTGAATGTTTATTGGGGCTTCCGAGCATATGGGTATTTCTCGAAGCGTCACCAGTAACAGACATTTCTGGGGTGAAATGTCTCTTGACAACAAGCTTACCGAATGGGATATTGACATAATATAAACAAGTTTATCAGACATAAACAACATGTTTTTATATATTTGACTTTGTTGGATCGCTTTTTCATGATTTGTATTTCAACATATCTTTACTAAATAATTAAAAAAAAATGCACATTAAGTTTATGTGTAAAGTAAAAATAGTAATTGTTGTGGTAAATCTACAGGTTTTTTCAGTCATTAACCGATTAAGACATTTTTTCACTAAATTATTTAAGTTGCAGAATTACCGTGTAGGCCTATAAATAAGAAATTATTAAAACAAAAATGAAAATGACTAATTTTAGCGATGTTTATTTGAAGAAAAAAAAATATATATCGTTAAAAGTTTACGTGATTAGAAAGTATTTTCAAAATCAATCGGACATTTGTTCAAATATGAAAATTTAGGAAATGATCAAGTTTTAATTTCATAATTTTCCGTTTTAGTATTCTGTAAATTACATGTTATTTCGAGTTATGATTATCATAATTCGCCTTTGTCGTCATCATCAATACCTGCAACAAATAATCAACCATTTATCAACCACGCAAAAAATAAAATATTTTAGCAATATAAAATGCCTGTGATACTGTAAATATTGTTGATTTAATAAATTATCAACAATATGTCTAATCATGGGACCCAAAAAAAGTCAACTTTCAATTTATAACCTTTTCCTTTTCATAAAGTCAGTAGGATTTATTTTTATCAGTCTATTTTATTTTAGCATCTACAGTGATAACATTTTAAACAATGAAATATCAACTGGGTATTTTTTTTTATTTATTTAAGCTATTTTTCAAAATCATCTTCAAATACTTTATTAGGAAATGAACAACGGTCTTTTTCAGATAGGTCAACAATAAAGACAACTCAGTATTCACGCTGCGGCGATTTTCACACCTCCGTCCAGTTTAGGTAAAGGGTCCGGAGATACAAGATGCCGACAAGCTTCGCTTACAGTATTGTATGACTGTGTTGGGTGTTATACATGGTCCTATAATTAAAACACTAAATACTTATTCCTACCAATGCAAATTGAAGTAGAATATTATAATCGTTGTTGATAAAAAACGTTGTTTTCTGGAAACGCAATCCGTTGAAAATTAAAACTAAGGCAACTCATAAAACACTTAATTTTTATTGTAAAATTACAACAAGTTTAATATTCAATATATAGAATTAAACATTCCAAATAACCCAATAATAGATTAATGTTTTACATTTCGTTTTTACTGATATAATGGTGATTGCAGTAGCAGTAATCGTATGTAAACCATGTGTAACCATTGACAGTTTCACCCCAGTAGTAATGTGTGACGTCACGCCGGATCCCCCTATGTGCCTGAATTGTGAGTATTGTCGATATCTTTGCCCTCTGGCTCTGGGATTCAAAAATATACACATGGATTTTTAATTTTAAATTTAGTTTTAAAATTGAGATAAACTATAATTAGCCCAGACTGTTTTTTGTTTCTTTAAAAATTTTTAGTAGTTCATTGAAAAAAAATATCCCAGTTGCTAATTTTATATAAGAATGATGTTAAATTCAGTGTGCTTGTTTGTAATAAGTAAGACCAATAACCACATCAAAGTCACATGACCTGAAGATTTGGTGTCCGAGATGTGGACAACATAGCTGTATTCCATGTAACCCTTTAGGAATGTTTGTAAACAAACAAACAAATATATCATATTTATGACGTTAAAAAAAACCATAGCTGAACAGGTATATTTGATAAAAATTTGTTCAAACTTCTTTGAAAGACACTTTAAAAATGTCCAAGTATAAGTAGTGTGTAGATTTGTTGTTAGTCTAATTATAAAAACTTCAAAATGCATCATAAAAAAACGTGTGCATGGTCGATATGGGTGAAATATAAATAGGTCGAAAATAGGTGATGGTCGAAAACAGGGCATCTGACGATACTTGTGGACGAGACCATCTAAGTGTGCCTTGCCCATAACTGCTTGAATTTTTAGTCTATATTATTTATTTTTTTCATCAAAACATATTAATTTTGGGATATACCAAGAAATATGGTCAACCAACAGACTTAAAGCCAAATGTGGTTACACCCTATATATAACTATATACATGTATATACATTTATAAAAAGAAAATGTAAGATACTTCTCATTGTTTACTCTGACAATGCAAGACACCTGTCTTGTTATAATCGCCTGTATTTTAATTTAATAAACACTTACCTGTTTTGTCTTTGCCTTCCCTTTTCTGTAAAAAGATTATCCTCACTGAAAACATAAGTAACATTTCACTCAAGATGATATAAAAGACATAAGTCCCTCTGTTTTCGTTCAAATGTGATCATGTACCCAAAGCATAGAAGTCAACTTGTTCCATTGCCCTTTTTCTGTGTTAAGCTTTTTGTTTCAGTCCATTCTGGGCAAAGAACTGCAGCTACAGCCATGAAATTTCACTTGCACATTGTCTAGGATCATTACTCAACAATGCAGGGGAGTTCTGTTTGCTGTGGCCTAATTTTGACCCAAATTTTAGCTCACCTGGACTTACAAATTATAGTCATTTACTATATAAATAGCACTGCGTTAAACTTTTTGTTTTAGTCCATCGTGGGCAAAGTCCTGAGCTACAGTCCTGAAACTTCACATTGTTTAGGGTCATTACCATAATCAACAGTCAACAATGCCGGGAGATGCTGGTTGCTGTGGCCTTATTTTGACCCAATTTATGACAAACATATAAAGGCGAGCTATATGGTCTGCTTTCACAACCAAATATTTTTAAGTTAATGAAGTCCTGCCTAGAAATATCAACTTGTACACAAGAAATTATCATTATTCTGATTCTAGCAAGAATACATGTAATTAATGTATTGATAATTATTGTAAATGTTTGATATAGAAATTATTTTGTCGGTAAAATGCAATTTTGATACAATTTCTCCGTGGGATGTGTAATGAAAAATTGGAAAGTTATCCATTTTATGGCCTGGAGCTTCAAAATTTATCTTCTGTGATTTTATGATAAATGTACATATACATGTATTTCAGTCTTATATCATTAATTTATGATGCATAAATGTGTAAACATATGCATGAACCATATTTCTTTTTTCAGATCATACAGTTCTGTTTGTTGTTTAGAAAAGTATATACATGTTTTTAACTGGTAACACATTGCTGCATGATATATTCCTTTCGTTTTTATTTATTATAGCTTAGAAAATGAATCCAAATACATGTAATAGAGATAAAGCATTCTATGGAAATATTGAGATTCAAAATCTAGACGATTTTTTAGGAAGAGTTGCATGTCAACTACCAAAACCCATTCCAGATATCTTGAATGCTGCTAAAAATCAGTATCAGTTGTTAAAAGAGAACCAACAGTCGAAGCAGGTAATAATTAATAAAAACAAAATAAATATCAATTATCAATTTACAATAAAATATATGAGTTAAGCATTAATTACCTCAGAGCTTAAGATTTGTTTTCAAAATGATTTTCCATAGAGTAATATATAAGACAAATACTGGTAAAATCACTGTAATGGTATTTTTTTTCAGCTTAAGATAAGTCAACTTTCTTTACTACATGTAGCTGTATATGTATCTTTGGTCCATCTTACATTGTATATTAGATTTTGCTACTTTTGTGTTTCTTAATGTCCCTAAATCAATTTTCCTAATATATTTGACTCCTATTTTCATGTCCAGGTAGAAACAGTATGTGCTGAAAGCCTTCATGATGGTTGCTTAATACATGTATGAGTGTAATGGTGTTAGATTTAAAATGCTGTTAGCAACATATGTATCTACAAATTCTAATGTTATTCCCAGAAATACATGTATGAGTGTAATGGCATTAGATTTAAAATGCTGTTAGCAACATATGTATTTAAAAATTCTAATATTATTCCCAGAAATATCTGTCATACTCAAAGCAAAACTGATCGCATTCTTTATAGATAAATATCAGTAATTGTAACTACCGGTATGTTTTTGGATTACAAGACTGAATTTAGTTTGGAGCAGGATCAACACAGGTCATATGATCTAGGATGAACAAGGACATACACGTGAGGCATTTGAATTGGTTGACACTATATACACATGTACATAATACAAATATCAGATGATGATCGCCTTTGTCACTTTGTAAGGGCCATAAGGTTAGGACCAAGTGGCATGATAATTTAGCAATTTCATGACCTAAAAGAATCAAACAAATGGGATTGGAATGAATATAGAATTGGCATCTTAAAAAGTTACTTCAACATTATATCCTATTTCTACCAAAAGGGCCACATTACAGTTAAAATGAACAGTCCACTCCCACCAAATATAATTATGACTCAACTGCTATAAAATGCAACAACATATAACTAAAATTTTATATACTTTCATTTGAAAAGGCAGTCCATGGTTTAAAGACTCAAATAGTGGTAAAACCTGGCTTGTATGCAGAGTTTAAGGAACTTGACACTGTTATACATAAGGCAGAGAACTATGATATAAAGGGACATAGAGGAATACGAAAGGATTTTGAGTTACTTCTTGTTGGGTACCAAATGTCGCAACCAAGGAAATCGCAGCAGGTAATTTAGATGTAGAAATATCATTTTTAGGGTAAAAACCATATATCTTTGTTAACACCAGTCCTGTCTGTAGCATGTGTACTCATAAATATTTATAACTAATCAGATTTCTTTAGTAGAAATTGAAAAGTTTATAGATGCAATGTAGAATGCAAACTTGCCTCTGGGCTAATTTCAATCAAACTTGGCACAAAGAGTGAAGGAAATTCAAATCTATTTAAAGGAATGGCCAAGACCTCTTCGAATTAAGAATACATTTGTATGTAAAGATATGATGGGAGTATTAAAAATAATGTTTTTTAGAACTACTTACAATATCATCCTAAATCATTATATAGAACAACATACAGTTTGATCATACTATGATCAGAAACCCCTGGGGTCATTCTGGGTAGAGCTCATTTCGAACTGGTCAGACATCTTTAATACTATTGAGATTTCCACACCAAACTATACACTATATTTTATTATTTCTTACATTACATCAACATGATCAAGTTCATTGGTACATGTACAGAAACCTCTTGGGGTCAGTCTGGGCCCTGCCCTTTCAGAAGTGGTCAACTGTCACTAAGCTGCTGAGATCCCCACCCAAACCATGTTTTCTTATTGACTCGCCTGAGCTGTTGATGCCAGTGAGCTTTCCTGATCAGAGTATACATGTATCTACTGTTGTCAGTGTCATTCAGGTGAACATTGCAACCTCTGGGCCCTTGTTTAACATCATGTCCTATAGATGATTTTTGGATTTTTTCTTTTGCTTTTCCTGAAACACTCGGGTTACCTATCATGATATGTTGTCACCAACCTTTATTCCTTATATAAGTGTGCATTGCTTGTCAAATTTTAACATTTTTCAATTTTAATAGAGCCAGTTCTCTTCAAATTTGATCACCTTCCTTATGTCAGGATTTTGAAGATAGAATTAGGTCTTTTTTTACCAATACTGCCCTTTTGGTTTCTTCTATTATTTCTATTCTTTAAATACATTGTATCTGGTAATTATCTCTTCTCAGTAGAATTAGATGACATTGTCTCTTATTGATAAAATTAAATGAAAGAACTACATTTTCATGTAATGTACAATTTGCAGTCCTCTAATTTATTACACTTTCATATGTCTTGTAAAGTTTGTAATATAGATTCCATATTATGGAAGCCCATTGATGCCATGTATGATATTTTATTTGGTGGCCATCAGTGGTGGGAACCATATAATAAATAATTAACATGTGGCTAGCACATAGTTATCATATTGGACTATGGTCACCATTTAAAAGGTTAATTTTGCATGTGGTCTTAACTCCAACTTTGTTCGTGAACAATATGGCAGTAGTCAGATAATTATATGACTGCCACTAGCTAAGAACTAGGCCAATGTGGCTCTATGTGACCATATAACATGGATGTGTATCCTGGTGCTACCATATAAGATATATTTCATTGTACTAGCTTCAATACCCAAGTACTTGATGAATTATTAATTAAATCACTTCTGTTTGTAATGAGTGAATGATGTAGTAAACTTGCTTAACCTTTCATCTTTTGTTTGTAAATATACTGTAAAACAAGGAATTGTTTTTTGTTGAACATTTCTATAACCATATTATTAAAGGGGAATGTACATGTATACATGTGTTTTAGTGAACATTTGAGTACAGCGATTTTCTGACATTCACATGATACTTGCACTGAATTTTAATTTGTGCTAGAACTTGTGAATGAACATAAACACCAACACTAATCAATAATTATTTAGTTATGTCCAAAGTGCTAACTTTAAGCTACAGGGACAACATTGAGGTCCACAGTTACTATATATGTATGTATTGATTGTACCAAATTAAATTGCCTTAACCCTATAAAAACTGGCTGGTGTTGTATACATGATAAATTCTTGTATGGTATATGAAAACAAACAAGCAAAATTGATTATGTCAATCATTCTCTTCTTTTTGATTATTAATGAAAATACCATTATGTTAAACAGATTACAGTAAAACCTGCTTTAGCGACCACCTGTGTATAAAGACCACCTTGTCAGAAAGACCAATTTTGTTGTACCCAATAGTACCATTTGTGTTCAAATCAACCTCTATATGAAGACCACCTCCCTATCAAGACCGGTTTTCTTGTGTTCATAAGGAGGTCGATATATACAAGTTTCACTGTATTTACCTCAATAATGAAATTATAAAATGTTGATAACTACATTGTAGGTTATAAATATATCTATCTAGTTTTTACATGTATTTGTCAAGGGGAATTAAGAATATAGAAAACACTTTTGAATTGTTGCAGAATTTAAATCTTACCAATTTGATATTAAATTTTATTGATATATAGAATCTGGCTGCCACAATGCCACCTTTACAGTCATCAAAGTTTGAACCAAAGTTTGAGTCTGTTCCAAACCAGGACGTTTTGAAACAATTGGCGAAAACTACAATCACATCCAAATCAGTTGTAGTTGAGAAGACTCACGATACGACTTCTGAACGGCCAATATCTCCTACAAACAGGGGTACATTTGTGTCCATACCAAAGGAAGAATATGATATGCTGGTGAAATCAGAACAGATTAATAGAGCCAAAATTGATGAACTGGCTAGCAGGTAATACACATATACCTGAAGGAGGACTAATTTAATTAGACTAATATTGATGAACTGACTAGCAGGTAATACACATATAGTAATTTAATTAGTTTGACTAATATTGAGGAACTGGCTAATAGGTAATATACATCAAAGAGGACTAATTTGAATAGACTAATATTGATGAATTGCCTTTCTCAGTGAACATTGATGTTTTCACAGGCATGTTGTTCTTTTAATTAATTGATGAGTAGAAGTAAAAGCAGTGATTTATAAGAGCTGTGCTGGTCAAATCTAGATCTGTTATACATGTATGAAAAATATGATTTCCCTTCGGCATATAAGTCACAATGATTTGGAGAAATCATATATTTTGGTCTGTCGCAAACTTCTTCCAGTCATGACCTAAATTTTCAACAGGATGCCGGTAGCATGGGGCCCAATATAGGGTGCCTGTAGCACATTGCTGTTTGAATCATAATTAAGTTGCTTGTTAAAGCTATTTTTGTATCTAGCCATCACTGTCTGAATTTTGTAAGTGACTAATATCATTTTCAAACAAGTTACATGGGTGAAAAAAAAATTCTACGTGGCTTTCTAATGTCAGATTTTGAAATAGATTTTACACATTTCCTCCCCCATAGCTCACCTCTTGATGTTTGCCAACTTGTAGACCATCAGTAATACATGCTTGGCTCGATTTTACCCATAGCACTGACCAATTTGAAAACAAAATTGAAACTGATATCGTCTATTGGTAAGAATTATTTATTATTTATTTGAAGTGTTTTTGAAGCTGTAGTTTATACGATTGAACTTTCATTATGGACACCTGTTACGACACTTGTGACAGTCAATGTTGAAGTTTGTCGGCAGTAGGCCTAATCCAGTTTGAATTGTTTTATCTCAGATCCCCCCAAAAGGCTAAAAGAACAAAATTATTTGAAGCAATAAACGATGTTGCTATTTCAATCATTGTTAGAATTACTTACAAGACAATTTGTAAAACTTTTATCTATGAATTTACAAAGTGTAACGACACTTTCTTCCGCCATCTTTTACATTGGTAAAACATTGGGGGGGACATGGTATTTGTCCGTATGAGCGAACAAATCTGGATAATCGGTGTCCAGATAATCGGTGTCCAGATAATCGGTGTCCAGATAATCGGCGTTAGACTGTATTATGTTACGACATAGATAGTCCAGAAAAAGTAACCACTTCTTCTCAAGTACATATCCTTGCATTTGTAATGCTTTATATCATAACAAAGAAGAATAAGTTAAGATTTTATCTATTTATATCCTGGCTCTTAAAAAAGCTTGAAAGTATCAATCAAATGAAAATTGATAATTTGAGAATTTACACATTACTCACTATTAAGCACTAGTTTTTGGAGGTCTATTTGTTGTCTGATAAAGATGGAAAATATGTTAATAAAAGTTTGTTTTTCAAATTTTGGATATCTCCAAGTACATGTAGTAGGGGCATACAGTCCTGTAAATTTTGAAATAACGATGAACCATGTTTATATTTAGTGTTGTTTCAAATGTGCTTTGTCCAGTTACGTACTTACTACATGACTTTAGAAAGCTACCCGTATGTTTTCTGTCCTTATTGTTTATTATTCAATCCAAAGGATAGCTAGCTACAGGTACAATGAGTTATGGTATGCACAGTCAGAGTTTTTACCTTTTGTTTTGTTTGATTATTCTTTTTTTTCAAAGGTTGAGTATGTTTGCCAGTAAGCAGCTTTCAGATCAAAACCCAAACATTGTTGATCTTAGTGACAGAAACAGACCGACGAAAATTGGAGAAAAATTTAGTGAACTCTATGATAATGAATGGACAGACGCATTTGAAGAATTGAAAACACAAAACATGTCTGACGAAGATATCATTAGCATGTTATCAAATATTGTACAGGTATGATCAGAGTGATTTAGGAATATATCTGTGTACAGTATTATAGGTCAGAATTACCCTAAAGTATGCCAGCAAAAATCAAGAACAAAGCCAAGTAAATTTATGAATTTTATTAACAATAATAAAATCTAAATCTAAATGATGGTTTACAATAATAAGAGTCAAAACTCACAATATCAAGTGCTGTAAAATATATATCTGTAGAGGTATGATCAAAGTACTTTATAATTATATCTGTACAGGTATGATTAAAGTGCTGTATAAATACATCTGTACACACAGGGTTTTATCCAGGTTTTAAAAGTAAAGTCCTTATTTGATAACTTCTAAATTTTTTGGCCGGGGTCCAGGGGCCAGCTAGGCCCTGGAAGCTCTAGGGTGTCTGGTGCTCAAAATTGAATTCTCAGCCTTTTATTGGCTTTAAAAACATGTCAGTATATGCCCTGTTTTTTAACACACTAAACAGAAATTCTGTAGCCAAGCTGGAGTGTAGCAGTTACACCCCATTCCCTTCAGAAAGGCATCAACCAGATACCAATACAGAGGCTAGTCAGATTTAATCTTTGAACAAACACCATGTTATTCCTATCATATGTTTTACATGAGTGAATATTCTTGACTATATCTGCTTTCCTCCATGGTGATATTTTTATCATATACTGTTAATCTACTATGAATTAAATGATTGATAATGTGAAAACATTGTAATCACTCTCAAGGCATGATCTGAAATTCAAGGGCTTTTAATGATATACAAAAGTTTAGCAGAGAAATCTGACCATTTTAAAGTTAGTACTGTCACTATCAGTATTCATAGTAGCACTGTCAACGCCATCTGTTGCTAAGAAAAGTCGCATCAAGAGCACATCAGACTTTATAGCTAGTGCCGTTAGTGCACAAGCCTGGGATCCTGGCTTATTGACGGTAATGCAGATTGGGCCAGGAACCCAGGCTATTAGTGGACATGAGGCTTACAGGAATAACACTAGAGTGACCTCCCCGGTATAACATTGTGTTATGGTAGGACCTACCAAGGCTCGTGTAGCGGTTGGGTTTATTTTTGGTATATTTTTTTAAATTTTATTTTTAAAATAGAATCATTTGATTGTTTTTCCAATAAAATTCATTTGATCTTTTTAAGGTCCATTTGATCAAAGTGCTGTAAAATATATCTATACACAGGTATGATCAAAGTGCTGTATAAATATATGTGTACAGGTATGATCAAAGTGCTTTATAAATATATCTGTGTACAGGTATAATCAGAGTGCTTTATAAAAATATCTGTACAGGTATGATAAAAGTGCTGCATAAATATATGTGTACAGGTATGATCAAAGTGCTTTATAAATATATCTGTGTACAGGTATAATCAGAGTGCTTTATAAAAATATCTGTACAGGTATGATAAAAGTGCTGCATAAATATATCTGTACAGGTATGATCAAAGTGATGTATAAATATATCTCTGTACAGGTATGATCAAAGTGATATATAAATATATCTGTACAGGTATGACCTAACAACATGGTTTTCATCTGAAGACTATGAAGTTCAGTTTATAAATGTACTAAATTTTTTTATTGTTCAATACTGAATGTGAATGACATCGTGAACATACATGTAATTGGAAATTTTTGCTCATAATTAAGAAAAATTAATAGATTCTTTATTTTGAATTGGTCCTATTACAGGACTCATATGTAGATGATATTAATCACATATTGATATTTACTATGGCAGTATTAGATATTGATATTTACTATGGCAGTATCAGATATTTATATTTACTATGGTAGTATAACATATTGATATTTACAATGGCAGTATCAGACATTGATATCTACTATGGCAATATCAGATATTAATATATGATATGATAGTATTAGATATTTATATTTACTATGGTTGTATCAGATATTGATATTTACTATGGTAGTATTACATATTTATATTTACTATGGTAGTATTCCATATTGATATTTACTATGGCAGTATCAGATATTTATATTTACTATGGTAGTATTACATATTGATATTTACTATGGTAGTATTACATATTGATATTTACTATGGCAGTATCAGATATTGATATTTACTATGGTAGTATTACATATTGATATTTACTATGGCAGTATCAGATATTTATATTTACTATGGTAGTAGTATTACATATTGATATTTACTATGGTAGTATTACATATTTATATTTACTATGGCAGTATTACATATTGATATTTACTATGGCAGTATCAGATATTGATATTTACTATTTCAGAGTCAGATATTGATATTTACTATGGTAGTAGTATTAGATATTGATGTTTACTTTTACTATGGTATGCTCCCTCTTGAAGATAACTTTTTTACAGTTAATTTGCTTCCTTACAAACAGCTTATCCAATGGAATTGTGAAGAAATAGCATCACAACAGCTGAAAAGATTAGAAGGGTATATGGAATTCCCAATGAAAGAAGTTAAATGGAGCCCAAAGTCACTGGATAAGGTATCAAACATTTTATTTTTAAATACACATGTTTGCTGTAGATTGCTCAGCAGAGAGTGTAAATCAGATTATATTAATGCAAGGTAAGTAATAGTCCAAAGTAAGGTCCGACATCCATCAGGTAGATTTCTAATATGATGAGCTCTGAACTCGCAAGAAAAAAATTTGGGTTAAACATATACAACTATGAAAAAGTCAGTAGTTTTGCGTTACTACAGTATATACCCAAGTAGCATGGTTAATAACACATAATATGAGAAAATACTTGAAAAAATACGTGAAGTGCCAGTTTGATTTAATATATTTGTAAGAAAAATGTGGGTAGATGCAATAATATTTTATAAGAATCGTCTACTTTTCAAAATAAATTTTTTAACACTTAAGAAAATTAGTCTATTTAGCTGAATAGAGCATTATCACTTTAGTATTATGTTTATACTATTTATAACCACTAGGTCGTTGCCACTGCTGGTGGACCATTTGAGTCCCCGAGGGTATACAGTACGGGCCACGCGGATTCCGCAAAAGTCACGTCATCGCGGTGGTCATATAAATCTTGCTCAATAAATTCACCGCGAATCCGCGATCAGGCTATTGAGCTCAACGCGGGTCGCCGCAGTTTGCGATGGAAAAAATCATCGCGGCAGTTTGCGATGTAAAAATTTATCGCCGCAGTTCGCGGCTGTGAACAACTTAAATTATATCGATGATTAATTAGGTTATCATTACTTTACATTTGTTAACATTACTTGGAAAATTCCCGTCCAGCATGGTCTGCTAAAGTATTATCGATGTTTTGTCAGCATAAGTTAACATTCTGAAGTAGTATAATGTGGATAGTAAACATCAACTATGTTTTATACTGGACTTAAAAACAATTTATTCCGCTGAAACTGCCGACTCATAATCAATGTGAACGTGTTATCACGGAGCAAAAGTACTTTTATTTTCTGTAACCTACCATAAGTTTGACTACAATGCTGAAACACTGTATCTCGAATCATTAGCATATTCATCATAATTTGACTTTTTTCTTACGCGACTTAAAGTCTCGCCAGTTTCAACCTGATTTAAAAACAAGGAGTTCGCCAACTAGCAACAGAAAGAATTATTTTAGTTACGCAACCTAGTTTTACTAAATATTTATCAATAAACTGTTCATTTGAGAATAATGCTTTATCTCACAAATAAGTGACGCGAGTCTCATTCTTTAAAAAAACGCTTACAGATACAAACGTCGACCCGCTTCTAAACTATCGCTGAAGCTGAGAAAAATAGAGCAATGAGAAATACCGATATCGGAATACGATGGTCATTGTCATACTTGACCTGTTGGTCCCTCGTGCAGACAAGTTCTTATTTTTGATTATAAAAAATAATCTTCTAACACGTGATATTTGATATGGCTTTCATGAAGTCCCGCCTTTTCGTCAACGTATTACCCTCAGGTGATTATTTTACCCGCCCCTACCTGTATACGTAATTTAGTTTGGCGGTTTATCTGTCAATCATCGTATCAATTCATGAACCTCTGTGGGTCATATATGAGAGAGAAACAATTGAAACTAAATGATATATTTCCAGACCAACCTCATCTAATTGATGTTTTTATATTCGCTACTCTGGGAGAGTGAGATTGTTTGCCTTTGATGGAATTTTCCGTTTTAAAAATTAATTTTGCTTTATCCCCCATGTAATCTAATTATAAAAACCCAAAATGACCTTGATTAATTCCCGGAGTAAAAATAAAGATATGTCACCCGTAAACAAAACTAAAACTATGATAAACGAACTGTAGAATATTCACCCAAAGGAGTCGAGTTCATTAATTGGACAAAAAATGATCTCGGGTATTAAAATTCAAAGGATTGGAACTATACCCACAATCCAAATCGTAAGCGGCTGAGATTGTTCTGTCATGTTGTAAAATTTTACTTTACTGGGAGGAGGTGAATACAAAATGGCAGTTCTGTGATTTATATTTGATAAAATTATAACTTTTAAAGTATTTTTGACGATTCATATTCGCAATATATTAATCAGGAAAACGATCGCTGACAGTGAATTTAAAAAAAATCGTTTTGATAAATTAATTATTTTATACTTCCCACTCAGTCTGAAAACTGTTGCACTATTGTTAAAAAGATTCTTAACTCCAATAAAGATTCCAAAATATGAGTAAGTCAAGAAATTTTTTTTCTGATATTTAAATCTTAAAGAACGACTGATCCAAGCTCTACATATTTCTTTTCGAAAAAAAAAAAATCTATTGCTGCCTCCCCAGAAGATCCACTGTCGTTAAACAGAATCCACATTATTTGACCAAGTTACAAATATGGCTCCTCGATCAAGACCGCAGACCAAAGCTATTACATAACAGGGACAAAATATCGATTCTGAGTGAACGGAGTATCCTTACTTGAACTTGAACCTTATCGACAGCGTCATAAATCACTGTCAAAAGATAACTCGGATGATGTGAGTGTATATAAGAACTTACATCGACGCATGTATGCCTTCATTATCAGAGGGCATATCGAAAAAAACATTTTGGTAATCATAAAAAATACTAAAAATTAAAAAGGATATATGCATTTAATATCTTGTATGACAGAAAATAAAATTCCATGTTATGCATTTGATAATATATTTTCTAAATGCCCATCATGTCAGTCACAGTAGGTGTCGGCATGTTAAAGAACCTTCACTGCTCAATGGTCGTAAGTGCCGAGCATATGCAAATTTTTGGTGACGTCTCTATATGACTGAAATATTCTTTAGTGGGACGTTAAACAACGATAAACAAACATAGCATCTGTGTGAAATATATTACACACGTAAAAATTTTAAGTACAAATGAAATGATAATAATAAAAATCTAAAATTCTCCGTGATTCTCTGTTAAGAACTTTTTGAATTTATTTTCCAAGTTTTAAAAAACTATATACAAGTTGCAGAAAAGAATTTCTCCAGACTGATTCAGAATAGATATACTGAAAGCATAGCAATATATTGGTAAGATGAATACGCGTTAAAATGCATGAAAAACTCCTTTCATATTCGACCGGTAGTTTAAATGAGGTAGAGGCGTACATCCTTTACGCCATAATAGTCAATTCTTTCAGTCATCTTTCAAACAATCATATTGATAGTGCAGGCAGTATAATGATGCTGTAGCGTATTTCGTGTCACCTGATGTGTGATTGACGGAATTCATCAGTTTTATTTTTGAAACTATAAACCTCCAGACATTGATTGAATTCTGACCTCTTAATCGTTAAAAATATTTCGTTGAGAGCCCGATGAGGTATCCATTTCTCTATGATCCAACTGTGTTTGCTTCGCAGAAATGGTAAGGTATAAAAGCCCACTTCACAGAGTTGCTTATCACATTGCGACTCGTCTTTATTACGGCCAAATATTTCATTTAACAGACACACTTATAAGGTACAAATCGAGGAATTTTCAAGGAGAGGCGTGGAGTTTATTGTGGGGATAAGATACCGCCATACACGTGGAGGGTCATGGATTCAAACTTCGCCGGAGACGACTGGCCCCGTGTCACAATAGGTTTCGGCACAATGAAGAACCCTCAAGTGTCGAGCATAGGCCAAAATTTTAGTTTAGCCTTTTTGTGACGTCTCCATCAGTTTGACTTTCTAGTTTGGCTTTTTCATGATTTGTATTTCAACATATATTGACAAATTGAAAAAAAAAAAATGAAAATAAAGTTTAAGCGTAGAGTAATTATGGTAACTGTTACGGTTGATCTACGTGGTTTTTCACTCAAGACATTTTCCCCCACTGAACTACCATGTAGACTTATAAATAAAACAAAATATCAAAACAAAAATTATTAAACTAAATATATCTCTAAGTAATTTTCAGAGATATAAAAAGGGCTATTGCAATAAACAAGGCTATGTCTGTGAGCATCTTAGCGTTTAAGACTAAATCTTAAAGTACGTTAATCCAAATCTGGTGTGTTTGTAAAAAATCTATTACTCCCCCCCCCCCCCCCCGAAGAATCATCTTCGTTAATCAGAGTCAACATTACTTGACCAACTTACAGTTATAATGGCTCCTCGTTGAAGACCGCAGATCAAAGCAATTACATAACAGGGACAAAACATCAAGTCTGGGTGAACAGGGTATCCATAGTGACGGGGTCATAAATCGCCTCAAGAGATAAAACTCGCATTCCATACGCGTAAGTCAAGAACTGTATCTAGTTATATATATATATAGCTAATTAAAAAAAATGATATCGAATCTATTATCAAAACATCGGGGATATTAATGCTACATGTATATTTTACCAATTTTATAACAAAAAACATGTATACAGTTGTCGTTTGGAAAAATGCGCTACTAAGTTAGGGTGGATGCAGATTATCGAAAATTTTTTTATTTTAAACTGTTAAAATATAGCATGCATTACATAGGCGTCGGAGCCGGGGGGCTATGGGCGGCTAAGCCCCACCCCCCACTTTTTTTGGCAAAGATCGGCATAGGTGACAAAAAACTTTTCTCGCGTGTGTGTGTTTTAAGTTGTTTTAGCCCCCCCCCCCACACTTCTGGCGTGTGTGTGTGTTAAGTTGGTTTAGCCCCTCCACATTCAATTTGCTTCCGACGCCAGTGATATATATATATACGTAGTCGATACTTTCAACCATCTTCGACCCAGTCATTTGATTGTTTAAGCAGTATTATGCTGATATATGATTGACGGAATTCATCAGTTTTGTTCTTGAATATGTATGTATTGGCGTGATTTGCAACAATCATGACTCCCTTGTGATTGAAGATTTTCAAAGAGGGGTTGAGCAGTCTGTGGACTGTAATTAATGTCAATCTGATTTTTATTATTAATTGTAATATACAAGTTTAAATCGTGTTGTACATTTTATTAAAAAAAAAAACGCCAGTCAGACTATTTACCCCTGTGCGGTAGTTGACGATGACCAGAATCATAATTCCAGATTAATTGGCATATGAAAAATCAGACACGACTTGTTAATTTTGATCGGATATAGCTTGTTACAGTACATGTTTGATCGATGTTGAAATCGATTTTCAAACTAAGGTTTACTTGCGGGAGGCCTGTGGTCTCTCCCCGGGTACATTTTGAAGATATATCATAATAGAGTTTTTTACATATGCATTTTTGTTTTGAATGAGTAGAATATCCCAACGATTGCTATTCCTCCAAACCTGTAAGAGTTCATTTGTTGGTGTTAAAATAAGTTTTTGAAACCTGGGAATTTTACTTGTATAAGCATCGAATGGTAAAAACTTTTTAAAAAGACTTTGTAAAAAGTTTTACCCGCGTGAATGAATTGTATATTTCGTATAACGAAATCGGGTACAGATTTCCTTGAACTTTTGCTAATACATGTCTGTTATTCGTACCACTTTTAATCTTAATTAAAAAAAAAAGTGTACACAATTGCACTATACTTTAACTGAAGTTCATATTAAAGTCGGGTAGATAAAGGTATCGGCAACCCAAATTCAATTACATTAGCTTTAGTATATCATAAACGTCCGGTAGTTTAAGTGGAATGGTCAGAAGACCAGGAAATTCTATACCTTTATACTAGTATCGCATACACGATAATTCTATTGATGTAAACTTTTTTGTGATTTTAAAGTCATGATGAACCTTGATATTATATGCAGCAGGCGAAGAACTGATTTAAACCATTAAACCAATGAACCAAAACAGTACCGTTAAAATATTGGGAATGAGAAATATATCTTTTGACCGAGCAAAAATACATGTGTGGAGAGAGAGAGAGAGAGAGGAGAGAGAGAGAGAGAGAGATATTTCAGAACTTCGAATTTTTAAGCGCCGTCACAAATTTGGCTTAAAGTTTTTGTTTGAAAATCTGTTTTATAAACCAGATACGTAGATAACTAAACGTAATACGAAGTAGGTAGGATCGAAAGAAAATAAACCTCGATAGGATTAGTCGAAGTTCCGTTATTTCTTTTTGTCGATATTTTAATTGATGTCACAAAATTTGTGTAAAATTGACATACGATGTCTAATATCACGGTTATGGATAGTTGAAAAAGCGATATACGTGTAAGGTAGAAGGTCCCACGTGTCCAACTCTGTGCAGAAATGTGATTACACTTCACGCACGGATAACTTTGACTTGACGGCTTGGGTAATCAATTTCATTACATGACGTAGAAGAACTTTGGAGTTTGATGCAATTGAACAAAGTGAAAGTCGGGGGTTTTTGTTTGGTTTGGGATCAATTCGAAGGTACATATTTCGGGTATTATAGAAGATAATTGTTGCATTTAAGCGAATAGTAATATATTTGTTTATTTAATCAATAGATTTACCTCGCATAAAAAAAAGAAAAAACAAAACAAAACAGAATTCCGTTCGAAAATTCCAATAGTATACGGAGATCAGCAGCCACTATTTGCGATGGTTTTCAACAGCCGCGATTTGCGACGATTTTCAACAGCCGCGATTTGCGATGATTTGATTCATCCCCGCGATTTGCGAGGAATTTCAACCGCCGCGATGACGGCGACCTCGGTAAATAGCCGCGATTTCATCGCGGACGACTGCTCATAACTAACCCCGCCGCGATGACGTGACTTTTGCGGAATCCGCGTGGCCCGTACTGTACATAAACCTAGTACCTGGTATTTCAGTACCAGCTGTTTATCTTATTTAATATAAGTAATATTTGGCACTGATAACACCATTTAAATTCCAAAAAATTTCTAAAGCTAAGATAATCATTTTCTTTTTACAGTGGTTACTCTTAGACAGATTTTAAATGTACTTTGAGAGCTATTTTTTGCCTTCTATGATACCACTTTCTCTTTGGAAAATACACATATTAAAGTGGAGCTCAACTGATGAAGTCTAAGTGACAGAAACGATATCACCTTGAGCATTATAACTTTGGTATTATGTTTATATTATTATAGAAACTGAGTTAACATCAAACAAAAGCACATTGCATGCAACAGGAATCCCTATATTATTAAGCATTTGGCATCTTATGTCGCTGTACTTGTACATTCAAGTAGAAAATGAGAATAAGATTCTATTGCACATGAAGCACATGAACAATATGGATTGGGTTCTAAATTTGAAAGAAAAAGATGTTGTTTTAGGCTACTGCATCGCATATGTAGTGGGCATGAAGGGTTTGACCACGTATTATAGTACTGCCAAACTGGGACCAAGTTATCATTTTTAGGTCACCTGAGCCAAAGGCCTATTGCGATCGTCTTTCGTCTGTTGTCGTCCGCCGTGCGTTGTGCCTTGTTAACATTTACACATTTTAGACTTCTTCTCAAGAACCAGTGGGCCAATTTTAACCAAACTAGGTACTTCTCATGAACCAGTGGGCCAACCAAACTTGGTAATAGCATCCCCATGTGAATTTGCATAAAGTCTGCGAATTAAAATGGGCTAGGACCCATAGGTGCCTCAAAAGTTTCCAAAATGGACCAAAACTTGGTACATCTTTAAAAATCTTCTTCTCATGAATCAATGATCAGATGACTTTCAAATTTTGTATGCATGATTGTTAAGTCAATGTCTACAAGTCTGAGAATGAAAGTGAAATCTGTGTATAAACAAGCCACTAGGAGGCGCTTCAGTAACATGGTACAATTGTATTATAAATTGTTTGATAACTCAAAACTAATCAACTTTTTGTATACAAAGATATATGAGAAAATTGTTAGGAATTATCTAAGGATCATATTGAAAAAATTTCAAGGTCATGGGGTCAAAGGTCACAGGCACATAAATAAATGGAAAATGTAACTTTTTTTGGTAAAATTCTAGACATTTTTTACTACTTCACAAGAACCATTGGGCCAATTTGAAGCAAACTTGACAGGAAGTATAACCATGTAAAGCCCCATAAAGTTTGCAGATAAAAAGGGGCCAGGACCAAACATGACTGTCATGGCTAAATGTAGAACGAACGAGTCAGCAGATATTTTTGATTTAATACATGTATCTCCAAAATAAGTAAAGCTAGAGAAAAAACCGTTACCTTAAAATGAGCAGCTTACAAAAATCTACCATTATTTCATTTTGGTGGAAATTGTCTGGTCGACCTTTATGTGAGTTATTTCCCCTTTTTTGTAAATTTTTCATGTTTTTGATGTTTTTTCACATTATCTTGAAAAGTATAACAGATAGAGAGAAAGTGTAATTATCAAAAATGTTCAGCATGGAAAGATTTACAAAAATGTCAATAGGGCTGAGATTGTCAGGTCACCCCTTATGGGAGGTATCCCCCCTTTTAAGTGGATTTTTCATGGTACTGGATGTTTTATGACATTATCTTGAAAAGTATAATAGCTAGAGTAAAAGTGAAAGAAGCAAAAATGATCAGCACAATAAGATCTACAAAAAAAGTCAATAGGGCCAAAATTGTCAGGTCACCCCTTATGGGAGTTATTTTCCCTTTAAATTGATTTTTCATGTTTTTGGATGTATATTAACATTGAAAAGTATAATCTTGAAAAGTATAATAGCTAGAGTAAAAGTGAAAGAAGCAGAAATGTTCAGAAGACAAAGATCTACAAAAAAGTTAATAAGCCTGAAATTTTTAATCCTGGCTTATAGGTGTTATCTCCCTTTAATTTGATTTATGTTTTGAAAATGGATTCTGTCA
This sequence comes from Atrina japonica, assembly GCA_030159075.1. Taxonomy (NCBI): domain Eukaryota; kingdom Metazoa; phylum Mollusca; class Bivalvia; order Pterioida; family Pinnidae; genus Atrina; species Atrina japonica. The sequence continues at coordinate 788,946 of BROG01000031.1, read as the reverse complement.
ATAAACAGTCCACTAGGGGTGCTTGAATAACACAGGGTACACTTGTATACAAATGGCTTAATAACTCAAAAGTGATTGATTTTTTTTGTATACAAAGATACATCAGAAAGGAATTATCTAAGGATCATATTGACAAAGTTTCGAGGTCATGGGATCAAAGGTCAAGTTCACAGACACCTAAGTAAGCAGAAAATATGATTTTGAGGATATTTTTGTTCTTTTTTTATTTTTGTTTTGTTTTGTTTGTTTTTTTTGTTTTTGTTTTTTTTGGTCAAATTTTAGACATTTTCAACTTCTCAAGAACCAGTGGACTAATTTTTACCAGGTGACCGTTAAGACCCATTGGGCCTCTTGTTTTAAAAGGATTTTAATGAAGGAGATTGTTTAATATTTAAAGAGAGTTCATTTCATAGCCTGATACTTGATGGAATACAACTGTTGAAATAGTAAGTAGTTTCACATACTTATTAGGCTGTTAAAGTGTCTAGTACTATAGATTTGTTGCTGATTATGTGTTTGTGGTAATATGTCATTTAGATAGTCAGGGGTAAGTCCGTTTATCATTTTATACATTTAAATAATTTTTTGTGATTTCTGGATTCAAGAGTTTTCTACCTACATTCATTAAAAAGAAGATTTATACTTACTAATTGTGTAGCCCCCATTAGAAGATTTATACTTACTAATTGTGTAGCCCCCATTAGAAGATTTATACTTACTAATTGTGTAGCCCCCATTAGAAGATTTATACTTACTAATTGTGTAGCCCCCATTAGAAGATTTATACTTACTAATTGTGTAGCCCCCATTAGAAGATTTATACTTACTAATTGTGTACTTACTTAAATTGTGTAGCCCCCATTAGAAGATTTATACTTACTAATTGTGTAGCCCCCATTAGAAGATTTATACTTACTAATTGTGTAGCCCCCATTAGAAGATTTATACTTACTAATTGTGTAGCCCCCATTACTATGCGGCTGCCTCGGTGTTTATTTTATCTAGTTAATCACTTTAATATGTTGGACAATTATCAAAAATAATGTCTAGGGCTGGTCTAATAAATGAAAAATAGGTGGTTTGGGGGTTTGTCTGTTTATGTCAAATTTTAAGCTATGTTGTATATTTAATTTTTTGTATGCTTTTTCTAATAAGTAGTCGATATCCTCTCCAAAGTGACATGCTTTATTGAAAATTAGACCAAAGTGTTTGTGGCTATCAACTTCCTTAACAGAATAGATTATCAAAATAGAGGGATGGGTGATTTAAGGGGGAATGTTTATGCGATATTAAAAGTGCCTCTGTTTTTTGGGGGGTTGAAATCAACAAGCCAAGTTTTAGACCAGTTATGAACACATTCTAAATTTGTATAATGGATTAGACTTTTTGTTCAAGTTGTAATCCATAGTAAGTCATCATTTCTAACAGTTGCATGTATAGTTCTATTTGGTATCAAGTCCGAAGCTATATATTATTTCTAAAGTTTATGTAAATTTTTTGACAATCGTTTCAATATTAGTTGTTGATGAAAATAAAGATTTCCATTGAAAATTAGAAATATCTGACCACAACTTGTCATAATTTCCCTGATTACAAAGCCACATCTTACGTTTTGTGGAATTTATTTTCAGTTTTCAACAAATGTAATAACGCAATTATGGGGCGATGGTAATGTAAGTTAACTTGAAAGATGGTTCTGTTACTGCACTATAAATCATGTTCTAGGAATTATTTGTTAGCAAGTTTTCAGTGATTGAAGTAGGTTCAGTAATAAGTTGATTAAGACTAAAACATATCTTTAATTCGTGTATTCCCTACATTTAATTGATTTTCATTAAAATCTCCAGTTATTATATTGTTTTTAAATTTTGTATCAGATGCTCAAGTGTCAAGTGCTTGCTCAATATGTTCACACACTTTTGCACTACTGTTCAGGGGTCTGTAAAACATACCTGTCAAGAATTTTTCCTTCTGGTGATTTATCTCAATCCACACATATTATAGACCACTTATTTCCAAATATAATCATCTCTTACTTGAGATATTATTTTTAGCATAAACTATGAGCCCACCACCCATTCTATCTGACCTATCATGCCGAAAGGGACTGTAACCGTCAAGAAAAAGATCATTATAAATTATACGAGGATCAAGTCAACTTTTCGTAAAACATAATATGTCAAAACTCTGTAAATTTCTACATACAATATCAATTTTGGAACGTATACTTTGGACAATCAAGTGAACTAGAGAAAGATGAGATTCAAGGTACCATGTAAAAAAGCTTTCGGTAAACGACGAGTCATAAATATATCAGTGGATGAGCTAGAACTTAGAGAGGGACCCGGGTTGGTTTCAATGTCACCACAAACAATATGTTAAAGAACAAGTATGTATATAATATTACATGTAAGAGAAACAATATGTGCAAATAACTGATATACATGATCTACTATTGAACATGCCTATCCTGGCTCAATAAACTTCAATTGATACGCAACTCCCCCTCCCATGATCAGGTAATTTGAGAGTCTTTGGTGTCAAAGTATCGAGTAAGGGTAAGTGTTACATAAGATAGGCAATAAATCAGCGTCAAGTATAATGTAAGCTTTGGAATTCGTAAATGAATTAAAAAAGGTATGATTTACAAGAGACTGAAAAAGTGGCATTATGACATGGCATCTCACATAGACAGATATAATGGAACACATTGGACAAGGTAACAAAGTCCATATATATCAGGAGACAGTAAACTTTGAACACAATAATGGGTGCTTATAAATGCACAGAACAGCAGAAAAACAAGAAAATTATGAAATTTTAAACAAACAAGAAAAACTATTGGGATGCAAGTATGAAAATGAGTGGTAAATATAATAATAATGAATTAAAACAGAAGACAGGGAAAGATACATCCCAGCAGGTGGCCGTATATGGAATTGCATAGCAAAATGCCCAAGTTTCATGTATGTGGACAAATTGAAATATTCTTAGATTAAAGATAATCTGTTATGATGCAGTTAGACTTTACATGATAATACAAATACAATACATATCTATGCTATACATAGTATGAGTCTATGACACAATATCTATGCTACACATAGTATGAGTCTATGACACAATATCTATGCTACACATAGTATGAGTCTATGACACAATATCTATGCTACACATAGTATGAGTCTATGACACAATATCTATGCTACACATAGTATGAGTCTATGACACAATATCTATGCTACACATAGTATGAGTCTATGACACAATATCTACGCTACACATAGTATGAGTCTATGACACAATATCTATGCTATACATAGTATGAGTCCATGACACAATATCTACGCTACACATAGTATGAGTCTATGACACAATATCTATGTTATACATAGTATGAGTCCATGACACAATATCTACGCTATACATAGTATGAGTCTATGACACAATATCTATGTTATACATAGTATGAGTCTATGACACAATATCTATGTTATACATAGTATGAGTCTATGACACAATATCTATGTTATACATAGTATGAGTCTATGACACAATATCTATGTTATACATAGTATGAGTCTATGACACAATATCTATGTTATACATAGTATGAGTCCATGACACAATATCTACGCTATACATAGTATGAGTCTATGACACAATATCTATGTTATACATAGTATGAGTCTATGACACAATATCTATGTTATACATAGTATGAGTCTATGACACAATATCTATGTTATACATAGTATGAGTCTATGACACAATATCTATGTTATACATAGTATGAGTCTATGACACAATATCTATGTTATACATAGTATGAGTCTATGACACAATATCTATGCTATACATAGTATGAGTCTATGACACAATATCTCTATGCTATACATAGTATGATGCAATATCTATGAATGATATTTTTGCAGTAAATAAAAACATTTTATAGTAGAAAAATGATAAATAATTGATGTCAGTTGAATTATTCTTGTACAAATGTTTTGTATGATTTTAGGTATACACGTGTAAGGGACATGTCGACCATAAAGCTTTCAGTTATACCCACAAACATGCTAAGGACTACAGAAAAGCTACAGCAGCTGCTTCTGTGTCAGCAGTATCTGAGGTAGGTCAAATGTCACTGTATATCAGGATACAATATGTCTTCCTTACATTTCATGTCATACTTCTTCATGTTCTCATAAGTTTGTACAGCATAGCATTGTGGTCCATTACCCGCATATCAGCATAGATGTATATATACAGTATAACCTGCTATGGCGGTCACCTCTATATAAGGATTACCTGTTTATAAAGGCCATTTTTTTCACGTCCCTTGGATAGACCTAGCCGAATCTATTCCACTATCAATGCTGAGACAAACAAAATCAAAGATTAAAAACCAACCATTAGCATTCGTTACAATTTTAATAAATGCAACCCAGTAATATTTAATGAAGCATATAAAAGTTTAGATAATTTATAAGTAGATGAAAAACTAAATGAAATTTTAAATGAAATGAAAATTATGAAATGTAAACAACAACCTAAAAATCTCAAACAATTACTGACTCGTGCCCACATTACAAATAATGAACATTCTAACATCGGGGGTGTAACTAAATGCAAATATACAAGGTGTAAAGTATGTGACATCATTATTGAGGGTCAAACATTCAAATTTAAATTTCCTGTTCATTATTTTATATTAAAAGAATTTTAAATTGTAATTCTAAGAATGTAATATATGTAATTTTATGTGAAAATTGCAAGGAAGAATATATTGGATGTACTCGGTCACTAAACCAAAGAGTAGCTAGACACAAAAGCAATATAAAGTTACCGCATAATGATAATTTATTTGTTTCTAAACATATATTTCAGCGTAGTAAAGGGAATTTCAAAATCATGCCAATATATCAAACAGATGACTATTCGAATATTACACTCAAAGAGCAAGATTTTATTGATAAATTCAAACCATGATTTAACAGAACCTAACCCACACATTTCATATAATCTTATGCAAAGGAGTGGCCTTCTTATCAAATTAACTAATTTGTTTATTCTTTGCATTTAGCCCTACATTAGTGTTATCTTATCTATTTCATCAACATCTTATACCTGTATTTACTTTACCACTATGAGACTTATATATATTCAATACATTTATGTTGATGGTCATTGCCTGATGAGCGTTTGTAACGCGAAATATGTGTGGCAATGTAAGTTAATAAAACTAAAAACTGTTTTGTGGTGTGGCATTCTTTATTTTGATATTTAATTTCTTTACGTTGGACTTTTAATAACTTGTGTATGTATATATATCCCCTATTTTTACTTACTTGTATAGTCAAATTCCAGTTGAAGCTAGTATGTGCATATATGTGTTCAATTTGGTTTGAAAACTTAAAATAGATTTTTCAGATTTAAATGTTTTTAAGTTTTGTGAATCTTTACATATATTTATTCCTCATGCTGATCTAATCAGATTAGATAATTTTAAGAATTTGCCTCTAAATATTCAATTGTATTATTGGCTGGGTTGCATGGACTGCAAATCCGGGTTATAAAATGGTGATTGTCGTCCTGGCAGCGTATGGGCAGGGAAAATTTTGTGTAATCAAATCCTCCTACAGTTTTCCACATACAACGATGAAACCTGGTATGATGTTTGTATATGTATTGAACATGGGCACCTCCCCTTGTGGATGCATTAAGCAGACGTTAGTGGATTTTGGCATTTTGGAAACAAAACCATTTTTCTGATTGGTTGAAATTTAAACATTGTCCAATTTTGATGAAATATGCTATTTAGGGGTATTAAAGGATTGCATATTCAGTGGTATGGGTTTTTTGCTATAGGAATTATTCAGAGGCTTCTGGTTGGTCAAAGGACCATTCCAAAGCTTTTTAATGGTATAAATTTCAACATTTTCCGATTTGGATGGTATTTAGGGGTGTCAAGGGATTGTGAATTTAACTGTATGAGTTTATTTGCTATGGAAAGCAATCCGAGGTTTCTGATTTTCCAAAATTTCAGTATTATCAGACTTAAATGAAATTTCGTATTTAGGGTTTTGTTGCAATGGGAACCAATCTTAGGCTTCTGATTGGTCGAAATTTCAGTATTGTCAGATTTTGATGAAATTTGGTTTTTAGGGGTATTAAAGGGATTGCGAATTCAACCGTATGGGATTTGTTGCTATGGGAATCAAGCCAAGGGTTCTGTTTGGTCAGAAATGTCAACATTCTCCGATTTGTATAAAATCTGGTGTTATGGATGTATTAAGGGATTGCAAATTCAGCTGTAAAGGTTTCGTTGTCATAGGAATTGATGCAAAGCCTCTGATTGGTCTAAATTTCAACATTATTAGGGTCAACTGTGAGGGCATCTTTTGTTTGCTACATTTGGGGGGTTGGGGCACCCTCTAACAGTCGCTGTTGCAATTAGACCTTTTATTAGGATTTTGATTTTGTTAAATTAATGTAAATTTGTCTAGAAACTGCATTTATCCATAAAGCAAGTAGCGGGGAGACATAAATTTAAGTGTACTTTTTGTCTTTAATCAATTCCTGCTACAACAGTGACAAATTGCTGTGAATATGAGGATATAGAATTTTGTTTTTGCAAAGCAAATAACTTTTATAATAAATATTCTGAAATATCCAATAACCTTGCACTGTTCTGCAACCCGGCCAATTGTGGCTTTGCCTCATATTTCTGTAGTATATCAATATTTTGCAGATATTCAAGTGAATTGTGAAATATTGGAATGTATTGCAAATGATATTCAAATGTACTGGTATTTGGTATTTTCACACCATATAATAGATGTATTAGTGTGTAAACTAGGTATTTTCAATTATTTTACAGATGTTCAAGTGTCTTGTCTTTGATGTCAGATACAAAATTGATTTACACAAGTTGAAGAACCTGAATCTGTACATAGATGGATGTGTAGAATGTGTTTGGCTAATGTGTGTTCAAGACCCTCGCATGAACTTAACCTGGGTAGAACCAGGGGATAAGATAGACACAGAAATATTTAAGTTCTACAGGAAAAAGGGAACTGTTGCCAAGCATTGTGTTTGGCCAGCTGTATTCTTGAACAAAGGTGGCGCTTTAGTTAGCAAAGGCTATGTGTATCCACAGTAAATCTTATGTTTCCTGTGCTTTATAGTGTACAATTGTTATCTTCCTCCATAGTAAGGACAAGCGCAAACTGGCTGCAAGTTTGTTTTACATGTTTGAAACAAAGTTTATAGATTAAGTAGCGTCAAAGATCTGTTTGATTTGTGAAATACTTTCCCTGAATTCTGTTTTGTGAAGGATTCACTGATGCTGTTTATCATGTATACAAGTAAGGATTATTTATATGAAATAAAATCTTGTTTCTCAGAGTCTGACTTTTTACACAGATAATTACAGCAAATTCATATTTTTAGTTGTCAAGCTTCGATTTCTCCCAATTCATGATAGATGTTGATGTAAATTGCAGTAAATATTTCATAAAGGCCATAAGTCAAACTGTTAGTGGAGTTTATTGATTAGAAATATTTAGTTTTTAGCGGAAATTTAGATATTTTCTGCATAAATAGCAAACATAAAGGTTTGTGCCACAGACCCAGTTGGAATTATACCTTGATGTTTCCTTGGGTTGTACAGTATAGCCTATATTGCACAATTTTAAAGCAGGTTCTTCTTGCCAAATGGAAATGAAAAAAATTAACTAAGCATTAAAAAGAAAAACATTTTAAAAATTCATTCACTGTCATGATTGATCTATGCAAACATTTTCCAAAAGTATTATAAAATATAGTTTGTTGAGCATTATAACTGTGGTATTATGTTTATAATATTTCTAATTGATTGAAACTGCCATACATGACAGTGTATACCTATTAAATGTGTTAAAGCGGGATTAGCGGTGTTTTTCCCTCAAAATATTTTCTTTCCTTTTTAACTACCTACATGTAGATAGATATACAAATAATTTTGTTATATAACACGACTTAGAAATAATTTATGATTAAAAGTTTTATGAGTCAAATATATCTATGTTTCGAATAAATGTTACGGTAATTCAAAGTCAAAATTCACATGTCCATCTTTAAAAATTGTATGATTATTTTGGTTATCATTCTTTAGTCAAAGTCCTGATGTTTCCAACTGTTGTAGATGGTCTCTTGAACTTCAACTCCTCAAAGTTTTACGTTGTGTGTATATATATTGATATATAATTTCAGACGAGTTCGCATTTCGTAACCCACGGTTCCTTATTTACAGAGTTATTGCCCTTTGTATATTTCATTGAAATATTTCTGTCAGCACTCTAACAAGTTTATTTCTTGACAGAATTACCCGAAACTTCATATGATTGTACATGTTGTAGGTTTGGATGTGCACAATGTAGGTTGTGATCATAAAAAGATGGCATCTATGGCAAACTGGGGCGTCTGTATGGTCGAAATTTAAACATTGTCTGATTTTGATGAAATTTAGAATTTATGGGTAGCGAGGGATTGTGATTTCAGTGATATAGGTTGTGTTCCTATCTGTGGCAAACTGAGGCCTCTGATTAGTAGAAAATTAAACGTCCGATTTTGATGAAATTTAGAATTGTGATTTCAATGATATGGGTTTTGTTACTATCAATGGCAAACCGAGTCTTCTCATTGGTCGAAATTTCAACATTAATGGGTATCAAGGGATTACGAATTCAATCATATGGGTTTCGTTGCCACCTATAGCAAATAGAGGCTTCTGATTGTTCAAAATTTTAACAATGTCAGAATTTGATGAAATTTGGAATTATTTCTCAACGGAACTTTACAAAACTTCCAGTATACAGGTATAATACAATATTTCCATTGTGAAGGGATTAGTATCGCTTGTGGTGCCTTGTTTCTTTTTGTACATCAATCTGAGTAGTAAACAATATTTTTCTTTTTGGAAAACACAGCTAATGTCCCTTTAGATAAAGGGAGGGTGTGAAATGTGTACTGTTCTGTTACTGATTTGTTTTTTGTGATTTTGTCAATACATGTATTGATAATGCATACTCTACAGCATGTTTGTTGTTTTAACAATAAATGAAAAAAAAATTAAATACATTTATTAGATATTGTACATGTTATGCAGCAAAAACATACCCTTGTTATTGGCCATCATTTTCTAAATGACTCACAACATTTTGTTAATATTGAAAGTTAGTATAACTGACATAAGATTTATGAAAGCTCGGCATAATTATAAATTCTTTTATATATAATTTTCTGAGATAATTGTACAATACCCACATTCATACACCTTTCAAATACCACACTTTTCATACAAGCATTTACACAAGCAAAGAAAGAGCGACAGTGTGGTGGGATTTATATTATATTATATCACGAGATGTTGAATCCTAATATAGCGGTAAAAGATAAGGTAAGTTGGAGGGAACACATAGGAAAAAGTAACTCTTGTGTCTTCATAATATTATTATAATTTGCTGACTATTAATTTTACATATACATGTACACGTATACTTCATTCACAATGTATAGAGACTTTCTGACGAGTTCATATTCAAACATTTAGATCTAAAGATGAAATTTTTGATAACCAGTATAATCTGATTATACACTGAAAAGTATTCACTATGTTTACTTATACCTAAAATGAGATCTTTTTGGGTTGAAAATACTTTGTTCCCAATATTTTAGATCAACCATGTATTTAAATCAACCAAAAATTGTTGGACTATATTACAATATAGAAAAAATATTATTTATATAAGGAGATTTCATGTTGTGTATATACTTCATCATGGTTATTTATTTATCATGTAAAATACAAAAGTGCACAATTATCATAACTTCACAACAACACACACATACACACTCCCACATACACACACATGTGTTGTGTGTGTTTTTAAGTAACTGAAATATTAATTTTCTCTTGTTTAAGTTTTTTGAAGAGATGACAATTGAGGTTTAGATCAACAGAAAATATCTTGAGTATTAAAATATGAAATAACCTGGTAATACTTTTATAGTTTAGGTTCAGGATATAGATAAATGATTTTACAGTTTTTTTTAATAATAATGCTATATCAGACCTGAAAAATTCCTCACTGGAATTCTATGGTATTTAATTGTGTTGTAGAGTCATTATTACCTCACTGGAATGCCATGGTATTTAATTGTTGACAGGCACATCTAAACCAGAATTGCAAGCAAATTGGTTGTGTGTGTGTGTGTGTGTTTGTGAGAGAGAGAGAGAGATATTCATGTTTTTCACATATTACAGTATAATTGTTATTATGGTTCACTAACCTAGGCGATGCATAGTAAACTCTTGATTATAATACAATTTATAAATCTCACTTTTCGGTAATTCAGTCTTCACAGGTAATGCATGTTATTGCTGTGTGTATTTCATTTATAAGTAATTTACAGGTAGCCATCGTAATTCATTACAGCTAGTCTAGTGCATGCCACAATAAACTTAACTTTGTTATATAAATTCCTATTGAATTTTAATGCTTCAGTTGTCAGTGAGGCTTGGAACTGTTGAATATTTGTATGTATTTAAAAATTAAATTATTTTTAGCAAAAAAGATGTTTTATTTTATTTGTTTAGTTGATACATATTTGTTTTGTTGAATATCAAAGTTTCAAAGTTATCATTCATCTAGATATCACATCAGGATAACCAGTCCATGACATTTAGCTGCAGTCTTCTAAATGTATGACTATAACTTTGCAGAGCTTCATTTGAGTAATTGCGAAAGCTGTATTTTATGTAAAACACACTATGTATCTTGTAAAGATAAATAAATATACTTCAAATGAAGTCTGGTACTTTTCCTCCCTTGACATCTGATTTCACTCCTGGATTTTCAGAAGTTAACATTTGTCCACTTCTTGATAGTTTTCATGTGTATTTCGCTTGTACCAACCATTTTCCATATAAGATTTTTACATATACAATCATTTTTATTTTATCCAATCAAATGATCCACTTTTATGTAAATTTATCAATATTGATAGTGTACACAAACATACCATATTCTGCTAATTTACAGGATGCTTTTTACGGGGTCAAAATTCGATCCAGCTAATGGGAAGTGTTTTTTCACTTTACTATTTTTTATTTAATTAAGCCTAAATGATATAGTGATATTTAAGAAGTTTCCATTAAAATGAAAATTTTGATAAACATGATTCTAAATGCCAGTGTAAGAGCTATCAGAACACATTGGCATATCAAATGTGGATGCAGTTGAGATTTTACTGTCTTTTTATATAGAATATTAACTATATCAACTTCATGTACATCGAGTAGGCAAAGGAGAGTTGTTATAAAAAGATATTTATCCATCAGTACGCATGAGTCTGCTAGTGCTTTGATATGGACTCTCAGGACATGTGTAAGAGTTCAGAGGGTAGGTGGTAGCTTAATTGTCATTTTCATGTCATATGCTTGCTGAAGAGATGCCATCAGAGATGCCTTGATGTATATTCCTTTGGAGGAGTAGGCTGTGCAAACAAAGCTAGTCAGAGTGCACATGACTTACATAGTTTTGGTAACTTCTGCCTCTGTTGAAACCTGATTACATTTTTATCTGTCTTCATAAAGACTTGCAGCCATTTTGTTTTAGATTATTGAGTGCTATGACTAGCACTAGGACTGTGATTGTTTTTCTAGATTTGTTTTGATTTGATTTGATTTTTTGTTTTACGCCATACTCAAAAATTTTTCAGTCATATGATGGCGTCCAGTTTTTATTGGTGGGAGAAAAACCCTGGTTACCCGGGTAAAGACCACCGACCTTCCGCAAGAAAACTGGCAAACTTTCCCACTTAATTCGAAATGACCCTAGCGGGATTCGAACCAGAGATGAGAGGCCGTGTGATTTAAAGCGCAATGCTCTAACCACTCGGCCACGGAGGCCCCCGTTTTTCTAGAAAATCAAGTCTGTTTTCCCGGAATGCCCAGAGAAAGAGGTGATAACCAGTTTGTGTGATGTAATTTTGTGCTCTAGAAACTTTGCAGCAACATAGTTGGTCATGTCAGGCTTCGTCTTGTCACGTGAAAATAACCTGTCTATTGATATATGTGTTATGTTTGTGTCATCTCGGGCCTAATACTGGATAGGTGCTCTTTTATCCATGATAACATTCTCCATTGAATCATCCATGGTTCGTTTTTAATGAAAAGACAGGCTGATCTGACTAACTATCTTACTGCAAAAACTCTTTGGTACAAAAGTAGATAACACAAACTGGCCATCACCTCTTCGTCAGGGCATAACATGGTCAATCAGCTCCATGCAGATGCTTTCAACAGAGGCAAAAATGACTGAAACATTGGACTCTCTGGGTAGTTTTGTCTTTGTAGCCTTTTCCCCAAAGGCATCTTCATCAAGACCATCATCTCCAAACTGCGATGACTTCTCTTCTGCAAGCATACAGCAGAAAGTGACAAGCTACCTCCGAGCTTTGGAGCTCTGATACATAAGTATTTCTATGTGAGATTCTCAGAATGGCTACCACAAGGAGTCCGAGGGCTAGCTGAAACCAAACATGACAGATGCCATTCCGGCTCCAATCGTCATCTTTGATATGGTTAGCTGTCAATGCAAATGAGTGTTCTTGTTCTTCTGTCTTAATATGTTCATATAGAGCAAGAACCTATTCCACACCGATATTGTCAGTATATGCCAGAATGACGAGGACACACAGCAAGTATGAAACTGATGATGACGATGATTTAAACTTTTTCGACTCCTTGATTGCCTAAAAGATTAAACACATTTTAGACAGAAGGTGAATGTCGGTCCTTAATTGACATTTACCTGGTGGAATGTTTATGTCTGATCACTTGTAAAGTATTCAAATAGAAAGGAAAAGTTCAATAAATTAAATTTAATTGGCATGTTTATTTCGATACAATGGGATTTTTAATTAAACAGCAGCGATATATAAAGCTTTATATCGTTATATCGATGCATATAGTATGGGCGTAGGAGAAGGGGGAGTTGGGGCACGCCTCCACCTTTTAACGTAATTTCTTTTATCACACAACCACATTTTTTAAATACTTGATTTTTCAAAGCAGTAGTTATAATTCTTGAATAATTGATTTTCTGGATTCCGTTACTTATTATTATGAAAATTTTCGCTCCTCGCTACGCTCTGCCAAAACAATTACATTACATATACTATTTCTCCCCTGCTGCCCATCATTTAGGTAAAGAAATTTTCGTTTTCTTTTCATCAGCTTGTATGAATATGACCATTTATTTGTAATCTCGACAAATTTAGTATTTTATCAAAATTTAAGTTATATCTTACCAATTATTTACACATTACATGTATGTAGGCATAAGTACCGGGCGCCGGCCAGGGGGTGCCCCTCCCCACTCTTTCTAACATACCAATTTTTTATATACATTATCACCACGTTTGGAATCCAGAAAAAGGCTTCCCAGAACTTTTAAAAATAAAAAAACGCCACTTTTAATTTTACAAGGAAGTTTATAGATTTATGTCGTCTATGCATCCCAAACCACGAAGTAATCATCCGTCCTTCAGGCAAACCATGGTTTGACTCGACTTTACGCAAGGCTTGTCAGACAAACTAAGAACGAAAGCACTAAGCACAGATAACCTATAGACTGGAAAAACTACCAGAAATCTAGAAACAAAGTTAATAATATGAAAAAGTATGCACAAATAAATTTCTTTAGTAATTTAGAGTCAAATGTTGACAAATAAAAAAAATCAAATCCTCGATTTTCATGTCTCAACCAACAATATTAATTCCTCCTCTTGAATACTTGGAATCTGGTATTTCTAAAACAGCTTATAGTGATCACGAAAAAGCTGAAGTACTTTATGATCATTTCTTTACCATATCAAGCATTGGTGACTCTAATACTAATTTACCTGAATTTCTGTGAAAATTCTTTAAGTGCAGTAGTTATAAGTGTAAATGATGTATTTGATATCTTGTCAAATCTTGACATTGAGAAAGCGGTAAGACCGGACAAAATTAGTCATCGTATGTTAAAAGCTACAGTCGGAACAATTGCAACTCCTCTAGCAACACTTTTTAATCGTTCACTTCGTGAATGATCATTTCCAACTGAATGTTTAACCCTTATTTAAGAAAGGTGATCGCCACCTTTCAGTTAACTATAGGCTAATTTCGTTATTAAGCTGTAATTCTAAAGTTATGGAAAGATGTGTTTTTAAATATGTATACAATTTTATAGTGGATAACGACGTTTTTTTTATAAATACCAATCGGATTTCTATGAGGTCATTCAACTGTTTATCAACTGATTGAACTGTTTCATAGCATCACATCTGCAATTGACAGGAAAGAATATTCATGTGTCGTGTTTTGTGATCTTTCGAAGGCATTCGACAAAGTTTGGCACTAAGGGTTGTCAGTACGGAATGAAGGAAATCTACTGTCCTGGTTCTCTAGCTATTTAACTAACCGTCAACAATCTGTTATCTACGGAAATGCTGTTTCACCATTTAAATATGTCACCGCCTCTGTACCACAGGGTTCATTCCTTGGTCCTCTCCTATTTTTATTTTACATAAACGATCTTGTTGATCCTATGAAGTCAATTTCGACTCTTGCTGACGATTCTTCTCTTCAAGAATCCTCTGCCGACTTAAATACAATTGAAGACAATATTAACCATGAAATTCAACGTTTACAAGATTGGTCATAACAATGGTTTATGCGGTTCAATCCAGCTAAGACAAAAGATTGATAAAACGTATGAGGATTTCCCCGACCCGTTAGTTCCTAAAGATGCTTTATTTGGAGGTCGAACGAATGGTACTCGTTTGCTCTGTGAAGAAGGAGACATTCGTTACGTGGATGTATGTTCTTTGTACCTGTTTGTCTTGAAACATGGGACTTTTCCAATTGGACACACAGACGTAATTACTCATGATTTCAAAAGTCTAGATCAATATTTTGGACTGGTACAATGTCGAGTTATTCCCCCTCGTCAGCTGTTTCATCCCGTGTTACCTTATTGGTTTGCAGGAGGAAAACTACTTTTTCCTTTATGCCGTACTTGTGCTCAACAAGGAATCGAACAGGAGTTGGGTATTAGTTATCGATGCTCTCATACGAATCAAGAGAGAAGTTTGTTAGGTACATGGACGACGTGTATGAATAAAGCTATAGAGAAAGGCTATGTGATAGATCGCATCTTTGAAGTATGGCATTTCCCTGATCAGTCCAATACTTTATTTCGTAGCTATATTGATCAGTTTCTACAGATAAAGCAACAGGCTAGTGGTTTTCCTGCTTCCTGTCAAACAGTGGAAGACCGTCGTCAGTACTTCAAAGAGATTGAAACGAGAGAACAACTGATCATACGAGAAGATGTAGATAAGAATCCTGCCTTACATGTCATTGCTAAACTGTTTCTGAACTGTTTGTGGGGTAAATTTGCTAAACTGACCGATTTACCTCAGACACATTAGTGGAGAGTTACGAAGCATTGCAACAGTTGCTTCAAGATGGCACTCGTGATATATTACATTTAGAACTGACTCTAAATGAACTAGACAAGTTGCTGGTGAATTCGAAACCGAAGGATGACTCTGATGAACCAAATGGTTTTAGCAACGTAGTGTTAGCAGCCTTTACTACGTCTTTAGCACGGTTACATCTCTTTGCCAACCTCGAAGGTTTGGGGGAACATGTGTTATATTTTGATACAGACAGTATCATTTATCAACACGATCCACAGCAGTGGAATCTCACTATATTGAACTGTTTAGGGGAATGGATAGACCAATTTGATGACGATTCTATCTTATTCTTTGTCTCTGGAGGTCCTAAAAATTATGCGTACAAGAATCGTTAGGACAAAACGGTGTGTAAAGTCAAAGGAATCACTTTTGATAGTCGTACCACTCTACTGTCAACGTAGTTACATTGAAGCAGTTGTTACGTGGTCAACAAAAGAAAGTGCTTGTATCGTACCCTCATAAGATCATGCTAACGAAACCGCATAAAGTCAAAACACAGTGATGACTAAAGAAGTGCGTGTAGTGTATGATAACAGACATCGCATTGAAAACTTTACCTTATGGTTATTGAAAACTGAGACTGAAAAGTTGAGAAAAGTTGTTTGAAAAAAGTTTACTTTGGTGTTGTTGTTGATATAAAACAGAAGGAGGTGAAGGGTAGGAGTTCATTTACATAATTTGATCTTAAGTGCACGTATCATGGCTACTCTTGATTCTAAAGATCATGATAGTTTTTTTTCATGACTTTACCTAGCGATGCTAGTTTAAAGATGTTTCCTGATAATACCTTAACAGAATTCAAAACTCATTTACCTCAAGCTTCAAGTATGATGGATTGTGAGTAGGAAGTAGCTTTGAGTTAATTGATCTTTCTCAACATAATAGAATCCTTAAGATCGAATGATAATTACATGTACATGGATTTCCTGGTTCCAGTTCACGTTCCTTTGGAATCCATCGTTACACCTTAAGATCCCCGGGACACGTATCCCAAGAAAAAGGAAATGAAATATTGTCAACATGAACGTTTTACTATAGAACTGATTAAGAAACACGTCTCCTTAGATGATCCGCAATTTGTTCTTGTCATCTCTAAAACAGATACGAAGTCGGGGTCGCTTTTGTAGGAAGTATTTGGAGACTTCGGGGTTTTATGCGTCTCCTGCTGCTTTAATAGAAGAGATGAGAGTCGGGTTTTCTAGAGCCTTTCCATATGGCATTGATGGTGTAGAAGAACTCTCATATAAAATACTATTCAATTCAGGTATGACTCAGCTTTAGATCGATTTGTAATTGAGTTTAAAGGCCGATCCATCTATTCCGTTCCCTTTTTAATACATTTTCCAAGTCTACTAGGTTATAAACTCGGCTTTAAAGCCATTGACATGAATGAGGGTATGACTAAATGGATCGACGTCACACACTTGCCATGGTATCCATCCGATTTAAATATTAGCATGAGTGGTATCTATGTCTACAGTAACAGTGCCGAAAGTCAAATTGTGGGTTCACAATCGTTACCATTATTACGTGTGGTCTCTTTTCAAACGGGTCAATCCCTCAATCATCAACATTGGGAACCTTATCATTACAATTATGTGGGATTAAATAAAAAGTATTTTGATACCATTGAAATACAATTGAGAGATGACATGGGACATAAAGTTCATTTTCTAGGAGGAAAAAGGGTTGCCAAACTTCATTTTCGTCGTGTGATTTAATCATAAAATGAAGTGAATCACAGGACTTTGGTCAGTTGATGATCGAGAGTCAACATCTTGTATTGGATATCTATGAATATGAAACCTACGAAAAAAGAAAATGAAATGAGAAAAGACGTGAGAAAAGAGGAGATGAAAAGACCAAAGGGGTTGAAAGGGAAAAAACAGAGAGAAGAAGAAGAACAGAGTGAAAGATTGGGTAAACGATGGAAAGGACAGAATCAATAAAAAAAAAGAAGGACAGAGTCGGGAAAAGACAGAAGGACAGAGAGATGAAGGAGAAGAAGAACAGGGACAGAAAGTGAAAAGAAAGAGGGGACGTCCACGAAAAGTGTCCACAGAGAGAAAAGATAAAGAACAAAGATAAGAAGGACAGATGGAGGGAGTGAAAAGAAAGAGGGGGCATCCATGAAAAGTAGAACACGAAGAAATACCTCATGATATTTTAATGTTTATACGACAATGGTTAAGCGATTGTCGTCAGTCTCCCATGTACGGTGACACTTTTCAATTACAATTAAATGATAATAATGGTAACCGAGCAGGTATGATGTATCATGTGCATAAAGAACAACGACAAGTAGCATGGGATCCTTTTGGTCATGGTGTAGACGTACCGATGATACAATTTGTGTTTCAGGACAAAAAACGTAAAAAAAAATATGATTTTGGTCTTATCTAAAAATAGATTTTATGAACCTTATAAAAAGTAGGTGAGAATCCACATCAGAGACAATTCACTCTCAGACACGATGGAAAGAACATCAGGTATGGATACTTTATTTTCATCGAAGATGGATGCTAATCAGATCGTCACAGATAGTGCTCCCATGAATCGAGACATGATGGATAGTGTACCACGAACCCATCGGGTAGAAGTGGATAGTGTACCGAGAGCCAACCTGATAGAAGTGGATAATGTGCCGAGAGCCAATCGGATAGAAGTGCAAAGGAGTCCACATACAGAAAGAAGACAGGGTGTAACCACTTTTAAAATAAGACCTGCTACCGTCAGAGGATTATCGTTTCACCAGGAATTAAGAATACCTTTGACCTTACCTAATTTTTGTACGTATGAATCCAGGTACAGAAATGATGATGTGATTTTTGTACTGTTATAATGTAAATACGTTTAGTGTCACAGCGTCAAGGAATCCGAACCGACCGATCCAGGACAAAAGCTGGCGTTCATTTGCTCCGTGCTGTATGGGCAAGCGGGATATTAAACTTATAAACATATTAAAAATTGATCTGGTGTTTGTGCATTATGTCTTGGTATAAGGTGTACACCCAGAGTTTAAGCATAGTATCTACATGGTAGACACAAAGGTACATAGAGTGTAAAACACAATTGACAAACTATGAGAAAGAGAATAACAACTCTCTAGAAGGATACCAAGAGTAATAGTGTGTGTAACACTTAGAGACTTAGAGTATAAGAGATACAGAGATAGAATAAGCGTATACAAAGGATCTATGTTTTATTGTTGATGCTATAGAACTGTTGTTACTCTAATCAGTCATAGGTTTCTTTTCGTAAAAAGTCAAGTGGCCCTGAAAAGGGCCGTTTTTAATTTTTGGCTTTATATGCCATGGCATAAAAAGCATTTAAACGTTTGCTCCGCCGTCTTTCTCTTTTTCTTTATTCAGACTTAATTAACTTTATCCACTCATCGTTGTTCGTTAGCCATCCCACCTTTTTTCCCATTATATCAGCACAAACCATCCATTCTTCTTTTTCTTCTACTTCACCCCACATGTTTATGCATTCAGCCATGATCAAGCAATGACTATAGACTCTTGGACATAGTCAGCAGGGTGTGACGTCACACGTCGCATGACCATTTTTTCTCCTACTTGTTGAATATTCAGAAAATTATTCAGTTACAACAGAAGAAAAAAATGACCACGATGCAGTGTGATCAGGGCATACTGATGAAACTCAATTAGTGATGAAGACAACTGAAACAACAGCAAACCTCACAGAAAGTCAGGGATCAACTCGACCGGCAGTGCTTAGACCATCTGGCAGAAACTAGAAAACAGATTAGAGCTAGTTTTCGCCAACTGCAGATACCGATCATCATGACTATCAAGAGGAAGACAGATGATCTACTGGAAGCAGAACGACGCTTACCTCTGAAAAAGAGACAATGTTACTGTCAATATTATTAACATATCAAACGGCCCTTTTTAGGGTCACCCAACTCATTAGAAAAGTAATCTAAACTGTATTGATATATGCTACACATACTAAGTACTCTATAAAACACTCCTTCTCATACCCCTATGACTCATTTCATTGTATACACTACACATTCAGTTTAAGGTTTCTTTTCGTAAGATATAAGTGGTCCTGAAAGGGGACGTTTTTTTTTTATCTGCCATGATTCATGAACAGAACCTCTTTTTAAACGGCAAACACCTCTCGTCCATCTGCTTACGTTTTCTCTCTTCTCTACCAAACCGCAAAACATAATTGAGAAGTCTCAGGTGGACATCTACTTTTCCCTGATGAAAGTTCATATCAATCTTCCGTAACTTCTCTTTATTATCACGAATAATCTGTTCGGTATCATATACTGTCACAGGTTCGTTTTCTTGTTCCATAGTGTACTCCATAGCATACTCCATGTTTTATTTTTTTATCACTCTTAGACTGATTTCTCCTAGGCGTCTATCACTGCTTTCTTTTTCATTGCTGGAATCACGTCCCAAACGACACATAGACCAATCATCAAAGAGGTCAAAGTTGATGAGACAGAATACGTCGCGTGCGCTATACTGGTCATATAAAAAGCCGTGCGCGTCTATTTTCACTGCGCTTCGATTCAGAAGACAACATGGTACAAACAACTACTACTAACCAAAGCAGTATGCCAGTAATTGACACTGTCATGTTTTGGGCAAGTAAGCCTCAGTACATTCTTCAGCATTTGAAAACGGCGCCCCCAGGAATGGGAATATTTCGAGTGGCAAAAGGCCGGACTACTGAGATGGTGTAGAGTTGCTGAGGTCCGTGCAGCAAAGAAGAAGAGTGTCAGCTGCCAGTGCCGGTTCCTGTAAGGCATAGGATTTTTAACCCAAAACAAACGGCCCTTTTAAGGGCCACCCATCTTATTCGAAAAGAAACCTTAACTGAAAGTATGCAGTTTTTTGTATGTGTCTGTTTGTGTTATACTGTAGTGGTAAGTCTAACATATAGTAAGTGAATGTGAACATTCACTAGCTCTTTACTTGATCGATAAAAAACATTAGATAGAAATATAAACTAGTAAATTCTAAAAATAGTAACTTTAATAACTAGAGAACAAGTTCAGTTATACTAAAGTAATATTTGGCACTGTTAACATCATTTAAATTCATTTTTTTTTTCTAAAGCTAAGATAGTCATTTTTAACAGTGGTTACTCTTAGACGGATTTTGGCTATACTTTTAGAGATATTATTTGGCCTTGTATAATCCCATTTTCTCTTTAGAAATACACAAAACTTTTAAATTGAAGCTCAACTGATGAAGTCTAATTGACAGAAACGATATCGTCTTGAGCATTATATAACTTTGGTAGTATGTTTATAATATTTATAACCACTAGGTCGTTGCCACTGCTGGTGGACCGTTTGAGTCCCCGAGGGTTTACATAAACCTAGTACCTGGTATTTCGGTACTAGCTGTTCATCTTATACTAAAGTAATATTTGGCACTGTTAACATCATTTAAATTCATTTTTTTTTTCTAAAGCTAAGATAGTCATTTTTAACAGTGGTTACTCTTAGACGGATTTTGGCTATACTTTTAGAGATATTATTTGGCCTTGTATAATCCCATTTTCTCTTTAGAAATACACATAACTTTTAAATTGAAGCTCAACTGATGAAGTCTAATTGACAGAAACGATATCGTCTTGAGCATTATATAACTTTGGTAGTATGTTTATAATATTTAGACCTCTGAGAGCTCATTTGGCATCCGAAGCTCGAAGAGGCAACATCGTCAGAACAATCCTCTGGGTGAGTGTTTATTATTATTTTTTTATATACAGAAGTACAAAAACGATATAAAATAATACAGATACTTTTTTCACTGCCTGAACTTTGAAACTTGTTGAAACGACGTAAGTGAAAAACTTCACAACGTTGTAACTTTTGTACTTTGTCACTTTGAGACTTCATAACTTAGAACGTTGCACACGTTTCAACTTTGAAACATGAGAACGTTACACACTTGAACACTTTGCAAACTTTGAAACATGAGAACGGTACACACTTGATCACTTTGCAAACTTTGAAACAGGAGAACGGTACACACTTGATCACTTTGCAAACTTTGAGAACGTTACACACTTCACGTTCAATGTATCTCTCCTGTCGTGAGATTAGTCAGTCTCTCGTTTCCGGTAAAATAAAGTATCCCTCATTAGCCGGGATTCCCCGTCTATCCATGAAACTAGATATCCCATGATTCCATATCCAAGATGGCTACCCTTCCTATACTTTCTGTTTCAGTATCCACTCTCTCTTTCTGGTTTAGTGTATACAGATCATACAGAGTAATCTCCCTTTGTTCCAGCCCTAGAGTCTATACAGAGTAATCTCCCCTTTGTTCCACCCATACAGTCTATACACAGTGATCTCCCCTTTGTCCCATCCATACAGGCTATACAGAGTGATCTCCTTTGTTCCACCTATGGAGTCTATACAGAGTTATCTCCCTTTTGTCCCACCTATAAAGTCTATACAGAATGATCTCCCTTTGTACATACTCATAAACTCTAGTCTTAGTACAAGGATAATATGTTGAAGCTTGACTCGCGGTTACTCCCATGAGGAGAGACTGGACAATTTCGACCCTATTGACTTTTTGTAGATCTTTGCATGCTGAACATTTTTGCTTCTTTCACTTTTATTCTACCTATTATACTTTCAAGATAATGTCAAAATGTCCAAAAAAAAAAAAAAAAACACGAAAAATCCACTTAAAAAGGGAAATAATTCCTATGAGAAATCATTTTGTCAATTTACTACCTTGACAATTGAGAAATAATTGAGAAAACTAATTCAGATACATAAATATGATAGTATAACTTTGCATTATACGGGGCCGGATCGACTTGGGGACGGAACGACCTGCTACCATTATATGAATCAGAGCGTCTAGGGATGTTTCTCTCCGTAAATAGGCGAAACATCCCAGCGCGAAACGGTAATCGGGGCAAAACATCCCGAAACCCTCTCCATAGGTTTACCTATATATTATTATTTATAACCTTTATTCATGGGTTACACATACACCTTTTCGTTAATTAAATTTAAATTCATTTAAACGAAATGTCCATGTCAAGACACGTCGGACATAATTTCATTGGGTAAAAGTTTTAACATGCACCGTGCACCGACTCGCCTTGTGTCGTTTGGAGAGTTCTTTTAAAAAGAAGATAGAAATAGTATTAATAGCATGTTAAAACGAGGCGTTGCGATCAACAACATGGCGAGTACTGACCAAAATTCTAATGCGGTTCTTCAAGGATTAGCCCGTCATATAAACTGTTTATCAGAGGAAAATAGAAACGTACGCAAAAGGGCTCTTGAAGCTATACGAAATGATACGCTAGGAAGAAAGCCGTCTTTAAATCCAGAAGAGTTACAGCCATTGTTCAATGAATTACTCAAGCCTTTGTTAAAAACTCTGTCTGATCCTGTCGAAAAATGTCGAGAACTTTCTATCTTCATAATTTCAGATTTTTTGAAAGTTGTTCCGAATCCAGTCGACAGTTTCCCATATTTAGTTCCAGTTCTGGTTCAGAGATTAGGACAGCAGGAAATTGTAGAGCCGTCGGAAGAACTGCGCTTAAATTTTGTAGATGTTCTCCACTTTCAGGTTGTAGAATGTTCTGGAGAAAAATTAGCAGTTTATCTAGATGATCTGATACGCATCCTTCAAAGAACAATAATAGATCCATATCCAGCTGTCAAAAAAGAAAGTTGTAGATGTGCTGCAAAGGTTGCTAAAACTATACCTCAGTATTTCCATATGCAGTCTGAAACACTGATCAAACCTCTACTGCTGACAATTACCCACCAACACTCCAAAGTTAGGACAACAACAATTGAGACTATTGGTTTGTATTTTTATTTCAATATATATAACAGAGAGCATTCTGTTGTTCACAAAGCAAACTCATAAATAACATACACAAGGTAAACAAGTGACAGAACTGTATCAGAAACTTGCAATGGTACACAGTAGAGCCTAAACAAATTTATATGACTGCACGTCAACCTCATTTTTAATTCACTCGATTAGACTAATTAGAGTACACTAGAATGCTCTACAGATTTTCATTGTATTATCGAGTTGTGAGACTATATTTAGTTAATAAACTGGTAATAGTAATACATAGCACAAACATTCATATCTGATGTATTATTTTCTATACAATATTATTTAAGAGTAACAATATTAATGTAACAGAAAAGATTCCAGTCTTGAGTTGGTATTTATGGCACGGAACTTAGTATGCATTTATCCCGCATAAATTTGTTTCATTTTTATCTATATCTATTTATTTGGTTTGGTTTATGAATTTGATAAAAATTATAAAATCAAATATAATAAATAAATAAATAGATAACTAAATAAATAAATAATGGATCCTGTAGTAGAACCACGTCAATGTTGTAGGATCTGGAAATGGATGGCTGAAATTTTTAAGTCCATACAAAAATAATCATCTATTTTAGATCATTTTAAATTGTTTTAAAATCACTAAAATGGATTTGAAAAAGTATGAAAATACAAAAAAAATGGTAAATTGTTTTTAATGGTGATTTGCCAATGATGTATCTTGGTTCTGAATTCTGATCATGAAGTTCACCTATTTTGCTGCATCTGAAGGTATCTGCCTACTGTTGCTGTTGCATGTATGATGTATGATATCATGTGATCCATGAAAATCAATGTTACCATATACAGAATACTATTGCCCTATTATCAATCTAAAAATATACCGGTACTTCCATTTTGATTAAGGCTTTTGAACTGTACTTACATGTTTGTACTGGCAACAATTCCGTATTATTGTTTTAACATTATTGTCCAAAAGAAGAAAGTTTCCACTAACCAGGATTAGGGCCAGTGATTTTCAGTTTCAAACTTGCTTCAACTCCGTTTCCAAATTTGGTGAGTTCCGTTTTTTCCAGTTTTGTTAAATAAAAACTAAATCACATAGTTCAAATAAAGAATATTTATAGTTCAAATAAAGAATATTTAATGATACACACCCATAATGATACCTTCATTAGTCTGCCACACAATATTAGTTATCTATTTAAAGAGGCAAGCAAAAATGAACGAAATTTATATTTTCTCTTAATTTTGTTGACGTCGGAACTTTCTCCACCTTCAGCCATCTCACTGTCACTTGATGTAAACAATCATGTGCTTAGCACATTTCTTGTTACTGAAAACCGACCAAGTGGTACACGTATGTCGTAAAAAAAGTTGTGAGTGGTTTTACATAGTGAAAATATACTATTAATTATAACTTGTATAAACTACGATACGCATGTTAAGTAATTGAAGAAAGCCCTATGAAACATAATTAAACATAATTATACATATTTTTGTTTAAGATGACTCCTGATATCGATGCCATGGCAAGGCAGGAATAGCGCATGCACAATATTATCGTTTACTGACTTCCAGTTTGTGAAAGTGGTCTGCACATGTGCCGACTTCGTTGACTTCCTGCCCCTAAGGTTGCAGAGTATCACTCTCTTTGATATTACATGTATGTAAGCCAGGTGTGCTGTAGGCTACGTCCCATGCAATAATAAGAGTTAAATAAAAAAAAAAATCATGCAAATTAAGCGAAGAAAAGTTGTCAGTAAAGTAAGAAATGAAGTTTATTCACATGGAAACAGAAATAAGTTAACAGTTTTGTACTGCATGTTGAATTTTTTACAAAATATTTTTAGAAATGTAAATTCCATTTCAGATTGCCGATTCGATCTGCGATTAGGCAATCACGAAAAAATCACTGGCCCTACAGGATGTATAATTGTATGTAGTCTTTGTATGTAGCTTTGTTTTGTACTTTTAAAATTGATTTACCGTAAGTAAAATCCACCTTTATTTGGATGATCTGTCAAGTTTCCAAGTAAGATGTATCTAATAGCGACCAGTATACAGTTGCAAGGTATAACTATAAAGCAATAAAACCAACAACACTATATATCCTAGGGTGTCAGATCTAAGCAATAGATACAAGTCAGGAAAAGGGCATATATAAAGCACAAAAATGACTAATGACACAGACAAAATAAAAGTCAAATTTTCGGGACGACTTGTCCCTTCATCAAGACAAAGCCATTAAAAAAGCATGAAAAAACTTACACATACACACTGGCACGCAAACACACATTCACAAGCACAACTGGAAAATGAAAGAAATGCTACATGTTAAAAGTGTAGGGTGATTAAGTTACAAAATAATTTAAAATTAAAACCAAACAAAGGTTTTTGGATCTAATTTGTAATTCCTGACACCGTTTCTTGATGTGATTTGAGTTCGAACTGATGAAAACTCGAATCCATCGTCATTCATTCATTCTTAGAATTCTAAATCTTTTGGTACGAACTTATGCTGTTTCGAATTCACCCTAATGCTGGAATTTGTATATTGCTCAGGAAAGATGGATCGAACTTGTGATGCATCGAATCCACCCAATTGTTTTCATTCTGTCAGAATGACTTTTGAATTTAATGTGTTTTGACTTTATAGATCAAATTAATTCTGTAACTTTGCAGTTTCTTATTATTTTCACTTAGATCTAGTTTTATCACATTTAGTTGGTAGTTTAATTTTAGTTTTTTAGTAATCCATTTGTTTGATTTCAATTTTCAATTATTTTGTAACTTTATCATCCTATACTTGTAACATGTAGCATTTCTTTCATTATCTGGTTGTGTGTGTGTTTTCATGTGAATGTGTACATTTTTCCATGTACATGTATATTTAATCATTTTGTCCTGATGAAGGTACAAAGTTGCAAAGTTTGCCAGAAACGATATGTTGGTGAAACTGGAGACCTCCGCAGACCCATCAATAACCACGGATCCACCATTGAAACTAAAAAACTCAAGGAACCCGTTGGTGACCGTTTCAACCTTGAAGGTCATAAATGGGAGGACATGATAGTTGTGGTTATTGATCGTAACCCAAATTGGAGCGATGCAGAAAGAAAAATTTTGGATGCACAGACCTCAGTCTTTCAGACCCAAAGGCATCAATAAGCTAATTGTTTTCACCAGAATGAACTCTGCCTGATACCTTTTGAGATGATTCCATTTCAAATTGATTATGAGTCAAAACCACCATCGTTCATTTATTCTCAGTGATGGAATCCTTTTGGAAAATATGTATGTAATGTATGTATGTATGTATGTATGTATGTATGTATGTATGTATGTTTGTATGTATGTATGTATGTATGTATGTATGTCTGTCTGTCTGTCTGTCTGTCTGTCTGTCTGTCTGTCTGTCTGTCTGTCTGTCTGTCCCTGTCTGTCTGTCTGTCCAACCCTATTCTTTAACTACTTATAGAACAGTTGATAATTCCAACTACATGTATTTTTAGGAGGAATTTTGATGGTTTTTAACTATCATGCTACATGTATAGATATTTTCAACTGACAATACAACTGGAGAATTCTTTGACTTACAGGTGATGTAATTCAGTACGGAAATGGCAAATCTGTTGACTCAGTGATATCACACTTGGCACAGAGATTATTTGATGATTCTCCATCTGTTAGAAAGGCTGTCACTAAAGTTGTTGGTAACTGGCTTTTAGACTTACCTGATAGATATTCATTTCACCACAAGCTGATGCCATTATTGTTGACCAGTCTGTCAGACTCACAACCAGAGATAAAAGAATTGGCAGACACACTTTGGCATGATGTTGGTAAGTATCTTCAGTACATATAGTAAATACAAAAAGGACAATATATAATTTTTTATGGAATGTACTTTAGTAAAAACAACAATTTTGACATTTCTTAAACTGTATATCATTCTACATCATCTACATGCTGTACATTACAGTAATAAAATGTAAAACATGTTCATTTTGCACAGTTGTACATTTTTGAAAAAAAAATTGTGTAAATAAACATGTGATGGATTTTACTTTTACATGTACAACAGAATTAATTGTGTGTTTCAAAGATACTATTACTGATACAAGTAATTCCCTTCCCTGTGTAGATCTGTTCATTTGTTTTACTTATCTATTTATGTTGTCCTTATGTCAGTCATGTCAAAAGACTGAAATAAATATGGAAAACACATGACTTGCATATGATATCACAGTATTATAGTTTGAATTTCTCTTCGTAATTTTGTAATATCACAGTATTATAGTTTGAATTTCTCTTCATAATTTTTTAATGCTGGATCATTACTTAATCTAATTTTTCCTTTCAGGGTTGAAGTATGAAAAAGAAAATGAAGAGGAATTGAAAGACAAAAGTGACTTTTCCAAGGAAGCACCTGCACATTATCCTACTGATTGTAATATATTTTTTGTTTTCTTTGAAGTCAAATGTGTGAAGTATGTATAGAATGGTATCATGAATTTTCCCAAACAAGATAGTTTGCTGTCATAAATGAAGTGAAAAAATATTGTTAAATGTGTCTAAAAATACAATTAAGTAATATTTCTCTCTGTCGAGTCTAAATTGTCCCGGGATACTTATTGGTTTGTTTTTAGCCCACCATCAACAGCTAGATTATGGGCCATTCATATTGACTTGCGTTGGTGGTGCGTCCATCATCTGTCCGTCCTGAACATTTCTTGTTACCGCTATTTCTCTGAAAGTATTGAAGAGATCTCCATGAACTTTGACATCAAGATTCCCCTTGAGGTCTAGTTGTGCATACTGCATTTTCGGAGAGATCAGAATCCAATATGGCTGACAAGGGACCATCTTGGATTTTGACCAAAGGAAGTTTGTTACCGCTGTTTCTTAGAAAGGACTGAAGGTTCTCCTTGAGGTTTAGATGTGCATATTACATTTTCAGAGAGATTAGAATCCAACATGGCCAACAGACGACTATCTTGGATTTTGACCAAAGGAAGTTTGTTACCGCTGTTTCTCAGAAAGTATTGAAGGGATCTCCTTGAAATTTGACATGAAGGTTCTCCTTGAGGTCTAGTTGTGCATATTACATTTTCAGAGAGATTGGATTCCAACATGGCTGACATGTGGCCATCTTGGATTTTGACAATGGAAGTATGTTGCCCCTATTTCTCAGAAAGCACTGATGGGATCTTGTTTAAATTTGACATCAAGTTTCCCTTTGAGGTTTACTTGGGCATATTTCATTTTCTGAGAGATCAAAATCTGACATGGCTGACAGGCTGCCATTTTGGATTTTGACCAAATTACCATTTATACCGAGCCGACCTGGCTCAGTCGGTAGCACGCTCGACTGTTGGTCGTGAGGTCGTGAGTTTGAGTCCAGCAGGGCAGGTTGGTTTCCTGTCCTTTGGATGAGACAGTAAAAACCGAAGTCCTGTGTCACAGTAGGTGTCGGCACATTAAAGACCCCTCACTGCTCAATGGATGTAAGTGCTGAGCATAGGCCAAAATTTGAAGACTTTCACTGGCATTTGATGACGTCTCCATATGAGTGAAAGATTCTTGAGTGGGACATTAAACAACAATAAACAAACAATTAACCTTTTTATATTTCTCAAAAAGTACTGTAGGGATCTCATTGAAATTTGACATGAGGGTTGCCTTTGAAGTTTGAGGTCTTTCCCCATGATGTCTAGATGTGCATATTACATTTTCAGAGAGATCAGAATTCAACATGGCTGACTGGCTGCCATTTTGGATTTTGACCAAAGGAAGTTTGTTACCATTTATATATCTCAAAAAGTACTGTAGGTAGGCTATCTCATTGAAATTTGACATGAGGGTTGCCTTTGAAGTTTGAAGTCTTTCCCCATGATATCTAGATGTGCATATTGCATTTTCAGAGCGATCAAAATCCAAGATGGACACCTGTTGGCCATGTTGAATTCCATTCTCTCTGAATATGTAATATGTTCAGTTCAAGTTCAGTTTCCCTATTATCTTGTGAAAAAAGTATTTCACAGAAATATGGATTTAAGTTGAAATTCAATGATGCGACACAAAATAAGAGAAAAGAGGTTTTTTTTTTTTTCTAAAATGACTCAAGGAAAGCTGTGAAATCACACAAATAGAGGTATAATAATAACAGGTCAGTGTTACCATAGCAACCTTGTATATATACATGTATTATTGTTATTACAGAAAGATATACTTTTAATGTTCATTCACTGTACACATAAATGGAACATTACCATCATAATTTGCTCTGTGTAAAGAATATTTTATAAAGGCCAGTTGACTGCATACTTCAACTAAAATGAACCTGTGTATAAGGGTCACCTGCACATAAAGGTCAATATTTTCTGGTCCCTTTGATGACCCATATATACAGGTTTTACTGTATTTCCTATCGTAGGGTTACATTCTTTCTGTAGACATGAACTTTACAAATGATTATTTGGGAGTTTCCGTTTATTGCGGCTCTTTGAATATTTGTACGTTATACATCACCTACAACACAATAAACAAATTTTAATTTCTTTGTTACATGTATTTATCATTTCAGTCATAAGACCAAATTTGGGTTGCCGTACATTGATGTTTCGTAACATGTCGAAAATTTTACCAGCATTAATGAGAGATATTACTGACTGGGTAGCAGCAACAAGAAAAAAATCAGCATGCCTTTTGTATTGGCTCTTACTCAACTGTGAGGATTATACCACTCAACACATGACACCATTGTTAAATGGAATGTATAAAGCTTGTAATGACGAAGAGAAAGAAGTCGTTAAAGAGGTAAGTCTTTATGTCTTTGTCTACTTTCCATTTGATTTCTTATCATGTTGGGTAATTACAGGTTTTACTTTTCATTTTATTTCTCATCTATTTGGGTAATTACAACTTTTCCTTTTTATTTTGATTTCTTATCTATTTGGGTAACTACAGCTTTTACTTTTCATTTGATTTCTTATCATGCTGGGTAATTACAGCTTTTACTTTTCATTTGATTTCTCATCTATTTGGGTAACTACAGCTTTTACTTTTCATTTGATTTCTTATCATGCTGGGTAATTACAGGTTTTACTTTTCATTTTATTTCTCATCTATTTGGGTAACTACGGTAAGTACAGGTCTTATTTCTATTTAATCTAAAACCTGAATGGGGTTATATTCCAAATTAGAAATAATACAATTTTCCCCCAATTTCCTAGAAAATTTTTACATTTAACCCTCTGAGAAATTGGGTAAGAAATTTTTTTTTTTGGAACCAGTGTTAAATGACACTGCAACCGAAATTGTTTGTTTGGTTTTTTTAACCAGTGACTCTGCTATGTTTTTCAACTCCTAGAATTGTATAATGTAAGTTTTACTTGTGAAAATTCTCATATATACAGAAAATATCAAATGCCATATTAAAATTCAATGGACTATCTTCCTAGAAGGATGAAGAAAAGCTTCAAATGTAAATTTTAATAATATACTAATGATTTATTTTTCTGTCAGATACAGGATTCAGCTGAATTGATTGGATATTTTGTTCAACCAGATGTATGGTGTAAAATGATCCTGTCCAGTGTCAAGCTTTTGCAGACTTTCTGTCCTGTTATGGTACTAGCATCAGTAATCAAAGGATCTGAAAGAGCAGCTCTAAAACCATATTTGCCACAAATTATGGAGACCTTGACCTTGCCAGATATATGTCACACTGCTCAGGTCTTATATTTTTTGTAATACATTTATTTTCAGTAATTTCACCTGATTTCATTTATATTTCTGTCTTCATTGTCTTCAGAATTAAATTCTTTGAAATTTGCAAAGTGGATCTTGACTCATCTTAACCTATTACATATGTAAAACATATGTAGATAAAATTAACCTATTACATATGTAAAACATATGTAGATAAAATTAACCTATTACATATGTAAAACATATGTAGATAAAATTAACCTATTACATATGTAAAACATATGTAGATAAAATTAACCTATTACATATGTAAAACATATGTAGATAAAATTAACCTATTACATAAGTAAAGCATATGTAGATAAAATTAACCTATTACATATGTAAAACATATGTAGATAAAATTAACCTATTACATATGTAAAACATGTAGATAAAGTTAACCTATTACATATGTAAAACATATGTAGATAAAATTAACCTATTACATAAGTAAAACATATGTAGATAAAATGTTACTGCAGTATTTTATATGTTAACTATAAGTATAAAATGTATTGTACTCATTTTTCACATACTGCAAACATTAATGTTATAACTGGAGGTTACTTGGGCGATTTTTGTGGGAAACATTTCACATGGGGTTAGTCCATGTTTGTGGATTGTCTCTCACTGCACAGTTTACAAAGATTATCCCTACAAAGATGTTTCCACATGTACAGTCATTTCACGTGTGAATTATAAAGGGTTATTGCATTATATGTCAGTTGACAAGCAAACCTTATGTAAATTACCAGTAAAGTATTAATTACATCAGGGTTATTAATTTTTGTAAATTTTTATCCACAGGTTGAGCTTCATACACAGCTCCTAAATTGCGTTGATGCAATTATGCAGGTTTCAATGGAAGACACCGTCGACATCAGTCAGTCAGTATTTGACTTGCTCATATCAGTTCAGGCTCTTAGACAAAATCAAGAAACTGCAGATAAGGTACGCCTCTGATTTAAAATAGCCTAATGATTTACATAGGTCAAGTATGAGTTTGAATTGTGACATGGAATTATATAATGTTAAAAATTTTTTCTAAGATTGGCTAATATTTGTGGGGAAGTTCAGTCAGGTTACTGGACAGTTGATAAAACGCTGACAGATGATAATAATTATATTTAGATACCACGGTGTATGAAAGCTAAATAGACTTATTATTGGTTACACATTTCATTGTAGATGATTTAAAATACAGGCCGTACAAGTTTTAGTTTATTTTCAGGTCCATGTTTTACTAGACAAGCTTTACAAAACACAAGTATTAGAATCATCCCAACAATTATTTGGTCGTCATGCCAAACCATTGGTGCACAGTTTTGGAGATTCCTTTGGCATGTGGACTGTGCATTCACCAGAAAGACTCATTTTTGATACATTACTTATAGAATCAGGTAAGTAGAAGTCTAATGCCACAGTTTTTATTAAGTGCAACTTATAGAAAGTAGTAAACTGATGTTTCACTTCTCTTGTTTCACTGTAGTTCACATTCCACCATTGACCAAGAAGTTTTACTTGTACATGTTTTAGGAAGACATCACACAAATATAGTTGCAGTGTCACCAGTTAGCCCATCATATTAACTTTGCAGATAAAGTGAGGAGTTTTGTTAATGTGTCCCAAGTTAACCTGTCATATTAACTTTGCAGATAAAGTGAGGGATTTTTGTTAATATGTTACAAGTTGGCCTGTCATGTTAACTTTTACAGATAAAGTGAGGAGTTTTATTAATATGTAACAAGTTGGCCTGTCATGTTAACTTTTACAGATAAAGTGAGGGAGTTTTGTTAATATGTTACAAGTTGGCCTGTCATGTTAACTTTTACAGATAAAGTGAGGGAGTTTTGTTAATATGTTACAAGTTGGCCTGTCATGTTAACTTTTACAGATAAAGTGAGGGAGTTTTGTTAATATGTTACAAGTTGGCCTGTCATGTTAACTTTTACAGATAAAGTGAGGGAGTTTTGTTAATATGTTACAAGTTGCCCTGTCATGTTAACTTTTACAGATAAAGTGAGGGAGTTTTGTTAATATGTTACAAGTTGGCCTGTCATGTTAACTTTTACAGATAAAGTGAGGTAGTTTTGTTAATATGTTACAAGTTGGCCTGTCATGTTAACTTTTACAGATAAAGTGAGGGAGTTTTGTTAATATGTTACAAGTTGGCCTGTCATGTTAACTTTTACAGATAAAAGTGAGGGAGTTTTGTTAATATGTTACAAGTTGGCCTGTCATGTTAACTTTTACAGATAAAGTGAGGGAGTTTTGTTAATATGTTACAAGTTGGCCTGTCATGTTAACTTTTACAGATGTTAACCTTTACAGATAAAGTGAGGAGTTTTGTCAATGTGTCACAAGTTGGCCTGTCATGTTAACTTTTACAGATAAAGTGAGGAGTTTTGTCAATGTGTCACAAGTTAGCCTGTCATATTAACTTTGCAGATAAAGTGAGGGAGTTTTGTTAATATGTTACAAGTTGGCCTGTCATGTTAACTTTTACAGATAAAGTAAGGAGTTTTGTTAATATGTTACAAGCTGGCCTGTCATGTTAACTTTTACAGATAAAGTGAGGGAGTTTTGTTTAATATGTTACAAGTTGGCCTGTCATGTTAACTTTTACAGATAAAGTAAGGAGTTTTGTTAATATGTTACAAGTTGGCCTGTCATGTTAACTTTTACAGATAAAGTGAGGGAGTTTTGTTAATATGTTACAAGTTGGCCTGTCATGTTAACTTTTACAGATAAAGTGAGGGAGTTTTGTTAATATGTTACAAGTTGGCCTGTCATGTTAACTTTTACAGATAAAGTGAGGGAGTTTTGTTAATATGTTACAAGTTGGCCTGTCATGTTAACTTTTACAGATAAAGTGAGGTAGTTTTGTTAATATGTTACAAGTTGGCCTGTCATGTTAACTTTTACAGATAAAGTGAGGGAGTTTTGTTAATATGTTACAAGTTGGCCTGTCATGTTAACTTTTACAGATAAAGTGAGGTAGTTTTGTTATTATGTTACAAGTTGGCCTGTCATGTTAACTTTTACAGATAAAGTGAGGGAGTTTTGTTAATATGTTACAAGTTGGCCTGTCATGTTAACTTTTACAGATAAAGTGAGGTAGTTTTGTTAATATGTTACAAGTTGGCCTGTCATGTTAACTTTTACAGATAAAGTAAGGGAGTTTTGTTAATATGTTACAAGTTGGCCTGTCATGTTAACTTTTACAGATAAAGTGAGGTAGTTTTGTTAATATGTTACAAGTTGGCCTGTCATGTTAACTTTTACGGATAAAGTGAGGGAGTTTTGTTAATATGTTACAAGTTGGCCTGTC
Source organism: Atrina japonica (assembly GCA_030159075.1). Classification (NCBI taxonomy): domain Eukaryota; kingdom Metazoa; phylum Mollusca; class Bivalvia; order Pterioida; family Pinnidae; genus Atrina; species Atrina japonica. The sequence continues at coordinate 754,437 of BROG01000031.1, read as the reverse complement.
ATGTTAACTTTTACAGATAAAGTGAGGGAGTTTTGTTAATATGTTACAAGTTGGCCTGTCATGTTAACTTTTACAGATAAAGTGAGGAGTTTTGTCAATGTGTCATAAGTTAGCCTGTCATGTTAACTTTTACAGATAAAGTGAGGAGTTTTGTTAATATGTTACAAGTTGGCCTGTCATGTTAACCTTTACAGATAAAGTGAGGAGTTTTGTCAATGTGTCACAAGTTGGCCTGTCATGTTAACTTTTACAGATAAAGTGAGGAGTTTTGTCAATGTGTCACAAGTTAGCCTGTCATGTTAACTTTTACAGATAAAGTGAGGAGTTTTGTCAATGTGTCACAAGTTAGCCTGTCATGTTAACTTTTACAGATAAAGTGAGGAGTTTTGTTAATATGTTACAAGTTGGCCTGTCATGTTAACTTTTACAGATAAAGTGAGGAGTTTTGTCAATGTGTCACAAGTTAGCCTGTCATGTTAACTTTGCAGATAAAGTGAGGAGTTTTGTCAATGTGTCACAAGTTAGCCTGTCATATTAACTTTGCAGATAAAGTGAGGAGTTTTGTAAATGTGTCACAAGTTGGCCTGTCATGTTAACTTTTACAGATAAAGTGAGGAGTTTTGTAAATGTGTCACAAGTTAGCCTGTCATATTAACTTTACAGATAAAGTGAGGAGTTTTGTCAATGTGTCACACCTACCATTACCAGAGACCCCTGTTTTATGTCTTATCTAATGCCCTTGTGACTTTCACCTATTTTGCCGAGCTCTTGACAGTCACTACCCATGTTTAAAAACGGTAGATCTGATCTAGATATGACCTTTCAGTTTCAGTGTGAAATGTCTACCATAACTGGTCAGGGACCTGTAGCTGGTTAGGACCAATAGCCAGCTTTGATGTGATATAAACTTTATTATTACATGACTCTCTTATCATCTAGTTTCTGATTGGCTAATTTCATACTTTCTGTTCTCATTCAATCGTTATATTAACCCATAAATCCCATAGTAGGTTGATATAACAATCAAACACATCTAGGTTGTACCCATAAATAGCACAAGGGAATCCCCGAACATTGGCTCGCTGGGTGTTCATTGTATAGCCAATCATCAACGCTGTCTAGCTATAGTTAGCGTCAAGGAAGTGCATTTAAGATAAGAGACGACAAGAGTGTAAACAAATGTTTTCGTTTCACCACTATTGAGGATGATGGTGTCCAAACATTATTCGAAGAGAAAATACTAGACGTGCAACACATTTAGCTATTTAAAACTGTTGTGTTATAGTTGTTCATCCTTAATAAGATCACAATACGTGGCTAGACTCCCACATCTTACTGATATTTGCAAGAATTACACATTGGCATCAGTGTCAAACTGATTAGGTGTCATGATTAGGAGGCCTTTGGCCTCGGGGAAAATGTCACATTCTTGGGCTGATAACACCATGTATTAACCTCAAATGAGGTCGATAATTGTTTAGTAGCCAGCACAAAAATATTTTTTTCCCTTCTGTTTGATAAAAATATCCAACAGCTGATGAATGACCTAATATAAACTGCCAAAGTCTCATCCTACATAGCAAAAATCATATAGCTGGCTACTGGTCCTGGCTGTCACTGTTCCCCAACCAGTAGACCATCACAAGTGAGTTCTGATTTACATATTTTGTATACCATGTATATGTTTTCTGTATATTTTGGGTCAGTGGAACTTCCCCTGAAGACTACCTCTATTAGGAGAACCATCTCACATTTAAGACCACAGATATACATTCTCTTGAGAATTTCATCATAAATATGAAACGTGTCCAGACCTTCATTTTAGAGACCACCTCAATAATCAGACCACCTCAATAATCAGACCACTTGGCGTCAGTTAGGTTGTCTTTATAGTGAGGATTCTCTTTGCTGTAATCCATCAGTTTAAATTCTGTATTGTTGTTTACATTAAATTGGGATGACATTTGGAGTATTACAGATATGAATTTCTAATGAAATGAGTTGATCAAAGTACATATTAAAACCAGTAGTACTTGCCAAATTAAACAATCTGATTGAAAAGTTTTGTTGAAGAAATATCACTGTGTCCTCTCATAATTTTAATATTCAACTCGTATTCCCTTTAAACAAAATTTCAAATAGCAGCAAACAGCATCTAGTTATTCTAGTTAGAGACATTTAGCAAAATGGAGGTAGCAATTAGACCACAAAATAACACAAGAGTGATCATTCATGTTAGGTGAAGGTTGTGAAAAATACACATCAAGTAACCTCACTTTCATTTTCGATGAAATTCATTTTTATGTTTTCAGCATTGCTATCGTAATCTGCAGGTTACAGTCATTCCTTTTATTGTAACCTGTAAATGGGTTACAACGATTTCTGTTATTTTGTGGCCTGAGCAGTTATCAAATAAAGAGACCTTCACTGGACTGGCAATGATTCATAACACGGTCAATATTTGTGGCACTCAGCTGGCTATATATGTGGGGTAACTACTCAAAGCTCATGCAATGTAAACAACAAAACAATGCAATTAAGCAACACGGACACTTAACACGTGACATTTTTGTTTATTTGAATGGTGTCTTACACCGCACTCAACAATTTTTCAGTCATATGGTGGCATCCAGATTTTAATGTCGGTGGAGAGAACCACTGAGGAGACCACTGGCCTTCTGTAAGTAAACTGACAAACCAACCCTGACTACACAAAATGCTACAAATGAGAGACTTCAGTGTTTAAAATGCAATGCTCTAATCACCACAGAGACCCCACTAGTGGTATTTAACATGTAGTAAATACCAGTAAGCAAATCACTATTAGATTCAGCAATTTGTGTTTTGTTCCAGGCACACATGTAGTTTATTAATTATTTTTTTTTTGTAAATATTTTTTCTTTTTGTGGAAAATTGTAGGCCCAGTTGTTGGCGAAATTTTGGAAGATGTTATGCCAATTTTGCTTTCCAATCTGCATGCAGACAAGGATCCAGAGGTCCGTTTGAAGTTTTTCTCTCTTCTGTCACGTCTTATTATGAATTCCTCTGAAACGATAGATTCACAACATCGATTTGGAGATTTTGCAGTGACAGTTGTAAAGGATGCCATTATTCCTAATTGTGTATGGACAGCTGGAAGAACTGCAGCCGCCATCAGAACAACTGCCGTCTCATGCATGTGGGCATTGTTACAGAGTGGAGTTCTGACTCAAGAAAACGTATGTCTTTCAATTTAATAAGAATTTCTGGTTATGATATTTCATATCACAAAATATTAGTGAGAAAATATCTCAGTGTTTTACCACAAAATGAGTTTTTATTATTCCAAAGCAAAATCTGAAAGAAATTGTTAAAGATTTTTCAGTGATTAAAACTTTTGGGGATATGTCAATCATTCACTATTTTTCTAGGAAAACTTGTTTTACAATATTGTTATTTTAAGTTCCATATAAAACAGTTGTAGGTTGTCTTTTAATTTGGTATAGTCAGTGCCAAATATTTTCACTCTGATACAAGCTTGCTTGACCATAATTGTTTATCTTTCAGTTATATTACGATATATTTAGATTACATATAACTGTGTCATATTTAATTGCTATTCTTTTCTATCTGGCATCTGTTGTTAAAGATAAATTTTCCATAAAAAATCGTTGGTAGCGCGCTCGACTCTTGATTGTAAGGTCGTGAGTTTGAATCCAGCCGACAGCAGGTTGGTTTCCTGTCTTTCAGATGAGACAATAAAAACCGAGGTCCTGTGTCACTGTAGGTGTTTGCACGTTAAAAGACCCTCACTGCTCAATAGCCATAAGTGCCGAGCATAGGCCAAAATTTGAAGCTCTTCACTGGCATTTGTTGATGTCTCCATATGAGTGAAAGATTTTTGAGTGGGACATTAAATAACAAAAAGCAAACAAACAATAAAATCCATTAAAATTCCTTAAAGTCTTCAATAAAATTATCCAGTGGACCGCTCCTAATTGAAATTACATGAATGTACAATGGAATTCTCCTAATTGCTTAACCAAAATGTCACAGGAAATTATGCAAATAACAGGAATATGCAATGGGAGTTTACCGCTATCGCCATTTAAAGCACTTTTATTACCATGAATCAGGGTCAAGAATATGTTACACGCGAGGACAGTAGTTCTGGTTATCTATCAGTGGGAAATATTGTCTGAGATTGGTGTGTATTACCATTAGGACACTTAAGTAGCGTAGATCAGTCGTCTTTGTCAAGAACAATACCCAGGTGGTCCATGAAATGATTATTTGCATAACCTAATTTTATGGAATGCAAAAACTACAAGTCTGTTATACAATACAGTTATATCTAAATTTCTCGTCAATTAATTGACAATTGAAAATCAAAATAAATAACAACAAATTAGGTTGAAAATTAAAAGTAACATAATATCAGAGTCAATTTATGATAAAGGAAGGAGATAATTAAAAGTTTTATATATCGCTGGTTCTTATTACAGTGCACTTCCAAAAACTGATCCTCGTTCGGACTGTTAATTTTGTCCGGTTTTCAGAGGGTTCGGTTTTTAGAAGTTGACCGAGTCAGTAATTCCGTTCACTTCCTGTTTTATACTACTGTCTGTTACGGTTTTTATATGTACTATATACTTGCCTTTGTACCTCGTGTATCTTATCGATGTTTTTTGTCAATTCATACTTTGTTAATCATTTGAATTTCATTATTTAGACGTAGTGTTTGTTGATTTGAAAGTTTTTATGAAATTTGACTGATGTAAACACCAAATAACAAGCATGGTTGGCAGTGCCTTGTGTTCTTGCTCACCTCTTGAAAAATCAATATTTGACCTACATTCTGATTACAAGTAATGAGGCTCTTGTTGATACTGTTTTAAGGGACACTTGTAAGTAATTTCCATGGCTTGTCGGTAAATGTTTTAATACAACAAACTCTATAAACAGCTTGGTAGATATATAAGAATTGTGAGTATGAGAAGTGTGCCGTGCAGTTAAAAAAATCAAAGTACTTTTGTTTAATTTGGATAGAAATCTTTTTCAAACGTCCAGTTAATTACCTTTAATATCAATCAAACCATAGCACGTTATACAATGACCCGAGGCAAATTACTTGTGTACATGGGAATATACAGTCATGAAATATTTCTTTGATCATCTCCCCTTGTATTCACTATGATGCATTCATTTTATGTGTTTTACCAATATATAAGGTGAAGAAATGTTTTTCCGCAAGAATTTTGCTGAAATGTAATTTTTAGATATTTCTATGAATTTTTTCAGACTGTAAAAAGAGAGGGGGTAAGGTAATTTTTTCTTATGGTCAGCTTGTTCTTGGAAACCAGGAAAAGGATTTTGATGAAACTTTACGGGACACAAGTATTGACAGTCCTCTACCATATTTGTTTATCTTGGCCAGATCGGCTTACGTATTCTTCTTGTCTTACTTCATTTGTAGACAGTTCTCGGGTGAGCAATTTAGGCCCTCTTGTTTTATCTTTTACTTCAAGTTAAAGATAGCACTTGCTGTTTAAATAGCAGATTTTGTTTTTTACCTTTTAGATAAATTTTTATTTTCATTCTTATTTTTTCAGATTAACCCTATTGTCGAAGACTTGCTTACTCAGATGATTTCATCAATGGACGATGACAACAAAAGCACTAGATTAATCAGTTGTAGGGTTTTGACCCGTTTGTTTGACCTTATGGGAAATTCTTTGGATCAAGACAGACTGCATAATATGTATTTGGAATTGTTAAAACGTTTGGATGACAGTGATGATGAAATAAGAATCACAGTCTCTAGAACGTTTTTAGCCTACTTAGATTGCTTTCAAGATGGTTATGATGTTGTGCTTTATAAGGCACATCTTGATTCTATATATAAAGGATTGTTGGTGCATTTAGATGACCCAGATCAGAAAATACAGGATTCAGTTTTAGGTGATTTGAATTTCCTTTTGCATTTGAAATAAAATTTTCAGATATATTTCAGTCATTTTTTATCAAAATTTTTCAACAATTCCTCAACATAAAGAACTGTTTTCTTTAAGACAGTTTGATTTTGTAATGTTGAATATTCATATTAAATCAGTAACAAAGTATTAAAATGATTTGTAGTTACTTCAAGGGGTAGGTCCTACATAAGACCCTTTCAAAACCACAAAAGAACCCATCATAACTTTCAATTGTTAGTCTGTGGTGTGTACTCTCTTTGGTTAATATGTTAGCTTGTTTATTAAAGGGGCATAAGCTGTGTTTTTTTTTTCCTTTTTTACAACTTAGATTGATATACAATAACAAAAAAAATTTATACACCAGCATAAAGCGTCTTAAATTCCTATATATTTTGTGAAAATTGCTTGAGAAACCCAGGTTTAACACTTTTTCAATTGCAATTAATTAACACTACTATTTGTATGAATACAACTCTGGACCTGACTTATTTTCACAAAATATATAGAAATATAAGATTTTATATGCCTGTGTATAGTTCCTATTTGTTATTGTACATCAAGTACAAGTAGTAAAAGTAGAAAAACATCAAAATAATTTTTTTTGTAAACACAGCTATGCCCCTTTTAATGGCAAGTTTTGTTTCGATAATATCCATACTATTTTAGATTGGAACTGCTGCAATTTATATTTCAAAACATTTTGTTCATCACTTATGTGTCATTTGTAACACTTTTCATTTCTCATTTCAGAGGTTTTAAAGAAAGCAGGAAGATTAGATCCAGAAATGTTGATACAGGAAGTTGAAGAAGTAAAACATAAACACAGATCCCAGGTCTACTGTAATTCTGTTCTTGAACATGCCAAGGGACTACTAAAATCTCAGTCTTGATTTTCATTTAGTTGTACATTAGTGAGTGAGGAACATTATCATCGTGTATCATGTGGTTAAGATAGTGTAAAACTGTTATAAATACAAGTTACAGCCGTAGTTCGTAACATTCAAATTACAGTACAGGTGGGGAAGAGAGGAAACAAGCATATTAACATCTGGTGTATGGTAATGTGGATTTAGAAACAACAAGAAGCAAAAATATTTAACCTAATACCTCTGAAAACATGAAGGATTAAATCTGTGATCATAGCCGAGTGAGGACTACATCTTGTCTGCTATATCAGTTACGTTGATTCAGTTTCAAACACTGCCATGCATGTTTACCATGAATTATCATAAGAAACTTTGTATTATAAAAATGAAATGTTTATCATAAAAATTTGTTAATAAAATCATCTCTATTTCATTTAACAGTTTCTATTTATTTTGGAAAGTTGAAATATTCTTCGTTCAGTGAGATATGGTAATGTAACATTTTATATAAAGAAATTAAAGAATACCTTATGATGATTTAGATATGATTGGCTCACAATCTGAAGAGTAGTAAGGGTTTCCTAATATGGGATGTTACAGGCATTGACTGCTTTACCATCAGCCAAGTGGCGAGCACATAAGTTTTCATGCGAATACAAAAGGAAATCAAACGATATACAGTAAAACTTAAATATAGAGATAATGCGGTTTTCTACCGTCAACATTCTGTTCTGCATCTATTTATATCTGGCAGATAAATGATCCACACAGACACTTCCAAGTGGTATCAAGAAGTTTCATACCCAACACAAATGATACCAAAATGAAATGCAAATCGTACACTGGAATCAATTTGTCTTTCATTTGGGTACTGTTTGTCTTGGGTACAAAACTTCTTGATACCTAAGAAAAGTGTTTGTACGCAGCTGAAATTAGTAGGAACGCAATTATCGTGGTAGATCTATATACCAGTCTGTCCAACAAACGGTCATGATATACACAAAGGCGAGACGTTTGTCGTATTGACCTTAAAAAGGCTTTAAAAAGTAAAATGTCATAGTATGCAATGTGTGCTCTTGGTAGCGTTATATATTGCATTCAGTATGGAAATGATCTTTATTGACAATACGACTGCTTATTTTTTCACGCGATTCAGAATGAAGTGTTTCATATAAATAAAAGAACAGGTAGGATGATAGTGGGGAACAATTGGAATACTGATTATTTACCAAAAGACCAGGGCTCCGCGACCATAAACAAGGACAATTCTGAGACAAATTTTATTCTCGAAATTGGAATTGGAATACTAATTATTTACCAAAAGACCAGGGCCCCGAGACCATAAACAAGGAAAGTTCTGAGACAAATTTTATTCTCAAAATTGGAATTGGAACACTATGGCCCTGGACACACAAATGTAAAACTAAACATTAGCTCCAGATCCAGATTGGCGAAAGGGTGTCAGTGTAAATGGTCTTGCTCCAGAATACTATCTAACATTCGTGAGAGAGGGAGTTCATATTGTTTAATAAGATCCAGGTGTCGATCATGAAACTTTCTTATTACGATTTCAATCGTTCCACAACGTTTCCCTGTGTAAGTAGTTTATTGGCTAGTCATTTGGCTCGGATAAAATATTCATAAGAGGAGCATGTTTAGCATAATATATAAGATGGGAAATGAAGACGCCATAGGCGGGAGAAGACGGCATATTACTATTTAGGAACGGGAAGTTCGTGATACGAAAATTGAAATCGTCACGTTTGTCATAAAGGGCGGTGTGAAGTAGACCGTTCTTCCCAACCGACAGGAATAAATATTAGTAAAAAGCATGTTATCTTTCGTCTCATTGATCTCAAACTCAACAGGATACATCTAGCAGAGGTAATTCTGAAATTCTGGATTATTTATAGACAGTCGATGTACCTATAAGTCAAACTGAACCGGAAAATCGGTATCTGCTGTATAAAGGTTTACCAGAATTGGCGTTAAAATTTAGTTCTTCTAAATGTAATTATGGTAATGTGCCTTGCAAACAAATACTACATGTATATGTTCGAGGCTTTGTCTTTGGATCTTTTATGAAACTGGAATGAACACTATATACCTGATCAGATGATGCAGAAGGCTCTTGCTTAAAGATGCTATCACATAATTTCATAAAGATTTATATACATGTATTGTTATTGTCACAAAATATTTCCAATTACTGAAAACTTCATTTTGGAGCTCCGTGTTTGTCCAATATTCATTGTGGAGCTCCATGTTTGTCCAATATTCATTGTGGAGTTCCATGTTTGTCCAATATTCATTGTGGAGCTCCGTGTTTGTCCAATATTCATTGTGGCGATCCGTGTTTTGTCCAATATTCATTGTGGAGCTCCGTGTTTGTCCAATATTCATTGCGGAGCTCTGTGTTTGTCCAATATTCATTGCGGAGCTCCGTGTTTGTCCAATATTCATTGTGGAGCTGTGTTTGCCCAATATTCATTGTGGTGCTCCGTGTTTGTCCAATATTCATTGTGGAGCTCCGTGTTTGTCTAATATTCATTGCAGAGCTCCGTGTTTGTCCAATATTCATTGCAGAGCTCCGTCTTTGTCCAATATTCATTGTGGTGCTCCATGTATCTCCAATATTCACCTGTCTGTTTGTATCTTGTCTTGTGGATTCCCCAGAAATTATTACTTTGGGATCCGTACATTTTATAACCTTTGTATATTGTATCCCCCAGTAAAGATGAAAAAAAGCTTTAGCTTCTGAAACACTTTTTTAATAAATATTATGACCTTAATACCAAAGTTATAAATGCTCAAGACGATCGTTCGTTTCTGTAAATTAGACTTCATCAGTTGAGCTCCAATTTAAAATGTTTATGTATTTTCTAAAGTGAAAGTGGTATTATACAAGGTCAAATAATAAATATAAAAGTACAGCCGAAATCCATCTAAGAGTACCCACTGTAAAAAAGATGACTCATCTTAGCTTTAGAAAACTTTGGAATTTAAATGGTGTTAAACCAATGCAGTTAATTCATATATATTCGTCACGGTCCTAATTTCGACAGCGTTCTTCCTCTGTTTATATTTAATCTATGTAAACTCACACAAGTGTAAAACTAAACCTTAGCTTTCTCCTGACATAATACCTTTGAGAATGCGCTGGAATGAAGTGATTAATTATATTTTTCTACCAGCAAAACGTATGTTGTGTTATTCCTCATTCGGTAAAATAAATGGATCAAATCACAGATGGAACAGAGTTTTGCCTGTCGAAATATAAAACTTCTTAGATATATAATATGTATTTTTCATTACACTAACAATGTTTTCCTTGTCGTCATTTATATTACTTCGTGGAGGTAGTACAGTTCACTATCTTGTTTGCACTTGATACCTGAACCAGGTTGAATATCTTATTAACGTGGAAATAGAAAACGTCTGATGCAGGAGAAATAATTTAAATAGTTATCCCCAAATCCATATCACACACATGACCTCGGGGAAAATTGGGATCTTGTTAGCTCCCTTAAATGTATATAAATCGTCTACTCCTAATGTGACGAGGACTTATTGAACTTTTGGTTTGGTTTCAATTGGGATTACTTTCGTTGTCGGTAATTCATTGTACCTTCAGTTATATAAGAGGCATATATATGTTTTTTTGTATATAATGACACAAAGTTTATGTGTGTAAAGTCGACATACACAAGTTTGTTAAGAAACGATTGTTACTGAAATTTGTATTTCGGATATTTATTCGCTGATGTTTCTTTAAAATTGCTAAACTGATTTTCTATGTTATTTTAGACTTCACATTTCCGAAAAATCTGTTTTCAAAACATCCATGTAAAGAGTGTAAACACGTCGCTATCTTCCCGATTATTTATTGCACGTAGCTGTACTTGCTGATAAGAAACTTTGATAATTTAAAAGAACCTGAAGTCGTTCATGAACGTAAGACTTCTATATTTCTTGGGTATAGCAAAAACAGAGTTCCACAAAGACGGGACGATTGACTGACAAGTAAGTTTTTTATCTTAAAGGGGCACTGTGTTTACCCCCAAATTATTTAGGTCAAGTCCAGTGTGGGATTAATATACAAATAGTATGGTTGAGTTGATCAATTGCAATTGAAAAATTGGGTTTCTCAAGCACATTTCACAAACTATATAGGACTTTAAGAATTTGTATGCTTGCGTATATCTCCTTTTCATTGTATATCAATCTAATTTGAGAATACAATTGAAAAAAAAACGCAGTAAATTTTCCTTTAAATGTGGTATATCATCTGACTATTTGTAGTTCTATAACCAAAGAACAATACACTGTATAACTGTATCGATTTTCAATTACGTCACCGAAGCCCTTTCTTTACCAGACATTTTAAATACTACATATTGATATTAACACACTGTAATAAATACCTGTGATATACGCTAACATAAAGATTTGGTACATTGAATGTTTGTTCATGTTTCAGTCATGGCGGATATATTGAAGTGTCCTGTCTGCATCAATGTGTACAGAAAACCGAGGATTCTTAACTGTCTGCATTCGTTCTGTTTAGAATGTTTAACGAAGCAAACGGCAAAAACCTCATGTGAGACAACAGTATCTTGTCCAGTATGTCAATTCAAGACAGATATACCTCATACAGACCTGTCTCAAATAAGACGCAATGTCTTCCTTGAAAATATCATAGAGCTGAAGCAGCTGAAAATTGACCGCGGAGTTTGGGTTTGCCAGTTTTGTTGTCTGAAGGATAAAAGCAGAACAGTGAAACCTGTCAGAATGTGTTTGTCTTGTGGGGACAGACTCTGCACCGACTGCGCACAAAAACACAATCTGACTCGTATAACTCATAATCACAGAGTGGTACCACTGGATGATGTTTGCACTGGAAAGTACGACAAAGAACTTCGATCAAGACAAGAACAGTTTTGCATGGAGCATCAGAACGAAGTACTCCGTTATTTCTGCAAGACATGTAATGTTTTGGTTTGTATAGACTGTGTTCTTGTTAAACATAAGGGACATCTTATTGTTGATCCATCTGAAGTTGTAGAAGATTTGAAATCTGGCTGTCGTAATCAACTAGAGACATATGTTTCAGATACTAAAAGCCTGATTGCCGCTAAAGATGTATGCCACAATCAACTTGAGCAATTCAAACAATCTGAGAAAAATATAATTGGAAATATTCGAAAAGCACGTGATGCAGCAATCAATTTGATTACGGAGGAAGCAGAGAAAGCTGAAACAGAGGTAATTAATGCAATGTTTTCACCTCGCGTTACGCTTCGTTCGAGACAAAACAGGTTGGAAGAGAACATAATAGCCAGGAACAACATTGTGTCGTTTTGCAAAGTATTCCTTAATGATGGAAATGAAAAAGAAATACTCTCTTTGTACGATTTGCTGATAGAAGGTATAAGTTATGGTACCGGCAGCAAAGATATAGAAGTACAGCAGGATGCTGTTGAAATACCAAATATCAAGTTAGAACTTAAGGTGGTCCCACGAAATTTATTTGCAGTAAGAAGGATAACTGAATCGGAAAATGTAAATTCTGCCCAGTGTACTACATCTCGGGTTTCTGAAGCAAATACCAAACCGGACAAAACAACTGATGAAAAAAGTATGGGCAACAGTGATGGGAAACAAAAAACGGTAGTCGGTAAATCAAACCAAACAGTTTGTCTGTCCAAATCCCCAAATGAAGTAAAATCGCCAGTATTCACTGACGTTTCGTGGTTTGACAAGACGTCATTTGTCCTTGCCGATAACCAAAATCATTGCATCAGAGTTGTCAATATGACTGCCACAACTCTTTGGAGAAAGAAAATTGATAATGTATATAATGTTGCGGTAATACTCGGGGTGGTAGCGTGTAATAGTACAGAAGCCATACGACTAGAGCAAATGAAAACAAATTTCCCAAAGATAACTTACCCTGTGAAAAAAAGTCCACCTCCTATTGCAAAAGCGATAAGTAACAAGGATGTCATTATATCATTTCCTCAAACTCAAGAACTAAGAATTTACAACAAAATTGGACAAAGGATCGGGCACATTTCACTACAAGAAAAAATCGATATCAACAGGCTTACTCAGTCCGGTGACAAGGAATTCTATTTCTCAAATCGAGCCAATGCTACAGTTGGTCGCATACTAGAAGGAGGCAAAATTAGTTTTATACATTTGCCGACCAAAATTCATTGTGGCTACGACTTTAAACAACCATGTGGTATCTCTGCAGATATTCATGGTAACATTTTCGTGGCGGAGTACTCGAATAATGCAATAGTAAAATTATCACCAACAGGAACATTCCTCGGTACTTTGGATGTTACGATACAAAGACCACTTGGGCTATCAATTGATAAAAACAACAGACTTCTTGTTACCGGAGATAATGACAAGGTATGGGTAATACAGCTGTAAATGTTAATCAATCAATCAAGATTGTGCAAATGACACTATGCTAATCAATATTTGCAGTATTGCGAAGAAATTGGTATATTTTATGTCACCTGATCCAAAGGCTGAGGGTGACCTATTGTAATCATCTTTTGTCTGTCGTCGTCCGTCGTGGGTTGTTAACATTTACACTTTTTTCAGTTTTTCTGAAAAACCAATGGGCCAATTTTAACCACTCTTGGCATATAGCATCCCCATGTGAAGCCACATAAAATTTGCTAATGAAAAGGGACAAGGACCCATATGGGCCCCCAAAAGGACTAAAACTTGGTAAAAATAGTCTTCTCATGAACCAGTGATCAGATGACTTTTAAATTTTGAATGCATGATTGTTAAGTCAATAGCTACAAAGTCTGCGAATGAAATGAAATCTGTTCATAAACGAGCCAGAAGGAGGCGCTTCAGTGACGCACGGTACAGTTGTATTATAAACTGTCCAATAACTCAAAACTGATCAGTTTTCAAGATAATGTCAAAAACATCCAAAAAACATGACAAATCCACAAAAAGGGGGAAATCACTCACATAAAAAAATCTTGAAATCATGAAAACTGATCGACTTTTTGTATACAAAGATAAAGTTGTTATGAATTATTTAAGAATCATTTGTGACAAAATTTCAAGTGTGTGTGTGTGTGTGTGTGTAAACTTTTCGACTTATTTTACTACTTCTCAAGAACCATTGGGCAATACAACTTTACAGGGAGTACAACCATGTAAAGCCACATAAAGTCTGTGGATGTAAAGGGGCTAGGGCCAAATATAGCTGCCATGACTAAATATAGAACAGTGAGTCAGCAGATAGTTTTGATTTTATACATGCATCTCTTAAATCATTTTAGCTAGAAAAAAAAGTTACCTTTAAATTTTGGTGGAAATTTTCAAGTCGATTTTTATGCGAGTTATGTCGACTTTTATATGGATTTTTTGCTTTTGGATGTTTTTGATACTGTCTTGAAAAGTATAATTGATAGAATAAAAGTGAAAGAAACAAAAAATGTTCAGCACGCAAAGATTTACAAAAAAATTCAACGGGATCGAAATGCTGGAGTTATTTTTTTTATGTTTTGGACAGTTCTCACAAAGTTTGTGAATGAAAATGAAATCTGTCTATAAACGGTTCAGTAGGGGGCGCTTGAATAACATAGGGTACAGTTGTATAAGAATAGCTTAATAAATCAAAACTGATTGACTTTTTGTATATCAAGATATATGAGAAAGTTGTTAGAAATTTTCTAATTTTGACAAAATTTTCAAGTTCATGGGGTCAAAGGTCAAGGTTGCACACCTTAGTAAACAGAAACAATTCTTTGTCAAACTTTAGACATATTCGACTTCGTTAGAACCAGTTGACTAATTTTAACCAAAATTGACAAGAATTTTTATTCAGGTGACTGTTAAGGCCCACTGGGCCGCTTGTTAATTTTATTGTCTTTAGCAATTTATACCAGAAGAAGCATATTTGAGGATCTGTGTTATTATTTAACATTTTACATACATGGATAATCTTTTAAAAGCGAATGAAAAAAAAAGAAAATTTACAGTATTGACATTAAATTTACCACTTTACATTTTCAAAATGTCAACAATTAAAATTAAATTTTTTGTTCCAGTGTAAAATACATAGGAAATATTTTGTTTAGTTTTGGAAGTTCTGTGGAATTTTAGTAGGTACATATAATTCTTCTACTTGTTCACCAATAAAGATTTCAAGACAACGCTGTTTGAAATTACATGTATAATACAGTAAAGAAATGAAGTGGAGTGTCATGAAGTAGATATGTTAGTAGGGGATCAATTAAATGGATTAATATCAACAATGGTTCTCAATAATTCTATCTGTATCCTGTTTATAATTACTGAAATATAGCTTGGTTTAAAGTAACTCTTTGTTTTATATTTGTATATGTACTTTTTCAGTGTAAAGCAATGACATTCAGTATTCCATTTGGTGTTGTGTTTTTTCAATAAATTCAAAGATCATATGTATATCTGTAAATGATATTTACATTTAACTCATTAACCCCTGAAAAACAATGGAAATGAAAACTGAAATGAAAATCAATGACTTGGACCAGTCCAAATGTGTCTTTAGGGGTGAATGGGTTAAGGACATTATGCTATTTCCAATTCAACCGCTTTGTTTTGGGATAATCAAAGAATAAGTGTCTTATCGTTTCTGATTCTGTTGTACTGAGGTCACATAGATCATTGTCTGTTGATTCTATTTTTTGAAGATATTGTATGGTGATCAGGTCAGTATTGTGGTCATCGTATATTATATATTTTTATAAATTCGAGAGTAAATAATAAACATTTACAGTCAATTCTCTTAGAATACATTCTGTCATTTTATTTGGATGTTTATAACGTATGGGAAAATGCTTTAACGGTTTATTTGACGCTTTGCATTTCAGGACCCACCGGAAGTCACCAAATTTACTCAATACTCAAGTTTTTTATTTCATTATTTTGAATATATAATCGTTTGTAAAACGTTTTGGATTGAGTGATTAGGAAACATTTTTATTTTACGTAATTCACATATAGATTATATAAATTTTGATTTTCCTGTAAAACGTAAGACATGTTGAATACTTTACTCAGAACTTGAGTACGTACTCAATTAGTTTTTAATATTTCTGACGTTTACTTCAAATGAGCATTAATTTTTATCATCATTTACAATGGCATGCCGTCAATATACAAACCTACAAACGTGCCAGTGTCACAATGAATTTACATGACAATTTAGTTGAACAAAAGTACTGATTAAATTTGGTGACTTCGGGCCCAGAACTTTCAGCACTTCAAACTGAACATTTGATCATTGAAGCAAATGATTGCTTCAATGATTATATCTATATATCTATCTATTTATCAATCAATCTATCTATCTATCTATCTATCTATCTATCTGTCTATCTATCTATCTATATAACACAATTTGCCTCAATGATCAAATGTTCAGTTCTCGTGCACTCAAGATTGCTAGTTTAAGTATGCAGATGCACAAGTGTAGTTAACATATACATTGTACTAGTAAATAAAGTTTTGGTTTTATCCATTCATTATATTTGTTGGGATGCAGTTATACAGAGTTCATGTAATAACAAAATCTAATAGTTAACATATACATTGTACTAGTAAATAAAGTTTTGGTTTTATCCATTCATTATATTTGTTGGGATGCAGTTATACAGAGTTCATGTAATAAAAAAATCTCAGATACCAAAGTATCATTCTTCAGGATTTCCCGGATACATATACAAATCTGGTGATAATGGAAAAACACCTCTGAAAATCCAGAGGGGGTTCAGGTACCATGGAGAAGGAAGCATCCATTGTTGACCAGTCACACCCGCTGTGATCCCACAGTCAAATTCAAATGATATAAGTGAGGATTGGTACAGGCAAATCAACAACCGCTATCGAACAGGTTACTCAATATTTCATTTAGTGAAACAGAGTAGTCGCAAACACGGCTTACATTCATGACAAAATATACTATCATAATTATCATTCAGGACAAATTATACAAATTTTCCCACTTTTTTTTTTATTTACAAGGGGTTTTAACAAAAAGTGGGAAGATGATAATTGGTAAAGCCATTGGTAAATCAAGCAGTGGGAACATGATAGTATAATTTGTCAGTAAGTAGTTCGCGTTCATACGTTGAACATGAGCTGTTATATCGGATTATTCGTGAGATATAAACACCATATGCAGGTGACTTGATGATATTGTTTCTTAAATGTGGAAAATTAACAATTAGGAAAGCCGAAATCGTCGCGTTTATCGTATAGCCTGGTTGTTCATGACAAATTAATAATGATTACATTTGTATAGCACTGTAAACCTTATAATAAAGATACTCCACGCGCTTCACAGTCCACGCGTACAATATACACAGTCTTTTTTTTAAATTTTATTTTATTATGGCATTCGGCCGAGTTTTTCACATCAACCCCTACAACTCCACCTGGCTAGGGAGTACGGGAATATCATATATTTTACCAAATGCCAAACACACAAATATACACGCATAGAGATAGGAAAAGAAGGAATAGGAAAGAAGGGAAAAGAAAGAGAGAGAGAGAGAGAGAGAGAGAGAGAGAGAGAGAGAGAGAGAGAGAGAGAGAGAGAGAGAGAGAGAGAGAGAGAGAGAGAGAGAGAGAGAGAGATCTTTGGTACACAAATGCATAAACATTCGAGTTGTATTTTCACACACACACACACACACAAAATATATATATACTGGTAATATTGTTAAGGAACAATATTAACATGAAATCATTCAATTATTAAATTACCGAAATTTCCCCATTTTTTATTAAACACTTCATGCTTCAAATTTTTCATACAGTTATATTTATCTGTCCGGATGTAATATTCTATGTACTTTTTAGCACCGTTAAAATGAGGAATGCAATTATTATACTTTTGTTTGTAAATGTATTTTTAACAAGACATATAATCAAGTTGATTAGTATGTTTGATTTTGACATTTTACCCAGAATAACATCAGTACAATTTAAGTTGAAATCTATTTCTAGCTGGTTTTTCATCCAGTTTGAAGTTAAAATCCAAATTTGTGTTATTATAGGACAAGACCAAAATAAGTGAACTATAGTTTCAGAATGTTCCTTACAGAAGCTGCAAACATTTGAGTCTGCCATATTTATTCTGTATAAAAAAGAATTTGTACCAATAATTCGATGAACAATTCTGTAATGAAACCATCTTAAATTTATATCAATAAACAAATTGACTAGGTTATTTTGTTTTTGTCACCAAACTGGCTCAGGATAAAAATAATTCTAATTCCCTTCATGTTTTGGTCTACTACTGGAATGATAGATGAAGGTATCATAAATGTGTTTACCCCTTTTGAAGTTTTCATAAGAATTTGTATAAATCTAGGCCGGAATGGAAAGTTTGTGTGCCAGTGGGTCATGTCAACAACACCAATTATATTCCTTACACAATTCACAATACCATAGTATAACGTAAAGGGAGTATTTAACATAAACTTTTCACAGAAATTATCATAACTTTCACCATTCTCATCAAATAAATCAAAAATATATACAACACCTTTTTCAAACCATTGTTTATAATAAACTACTTCATTGTTTATTTTTATATGTTCGTTAAACCAATAGGGTGAAATATAAATTTTCATCAGCATCAGTGATATTTCTAAAATGATAAAAAGATTTTAAAACATCACGCCAAAACAAATTTTTTGTTTTTAATGCTAAATGCATAAAGTAGGAAGCATCAAAGTTTAAATGATATTTAAAATTGTTTGGTAATGTGTCACACAAAAGAGTGAACCAAGATGATTCAGACGAATGCAGCAAAGCACGGCGGATCCAGGTAATTTTTAAACTTTCAATGAAATAGTTAATACAAATCATACGAAATCACCCCTTTGCATAATCTTGTATCAAAATTTTCCTAGCAATTTTATCATTTTTGTTTTTCCAAATAAATTTATAAAAAAGAGTCTCTAAATTTCTAATATATCTATTTGGATTAGGTAAACTTATAAACAAATATGTAAGTTTTGGTAATATTATTAACTTTACTATAGTTATTCTACCTGCTGTACTTGAAAGACGTCTATTCCATGATTTTATAATATTTTCTATATCTTTCATTTTATTTTCATAATTTAAAGCTATCATATTCTCAAGATTTACAGAAAAAATAATTCCAAGAAATGTAAAGGGTTCCTGTAACCACTGTAGGTTATAATCATTATTTATATCAACATCATTATTTATCAAAGAACCTATCTTTATACATATTGTCTTATGGTAATTGGGTTTGAGACCTGAAAATTTTGAAAACTGGTCTATAAGTGACAATGATGAGTTCAAATAGTTTTCACTTCCATCAAGTAGTATTGCTGTGTCATCAGCAAATTGAAGGAGTTTGTACTCGTTATTTTTTATAGTTATACCCTTGATTTTTCTGTCTTTTCTGATCATTGCTCCCATGATTTCAACACACAGTATGAAAATATAAGAAGAAACTGGGTCACTTGCCTGCAACCACGCTCTATTTTAAAGTGAGGGGACGTAAAGCCATTTTGTAATATGGATAATTTAAAATTGTGAAAAAAATGTTGATCCAGCGTTGAATGTTTTCTTCAAAATGAAAATTTTTAGAATGTTTCTTATAAATTTCCAACATACAGTGTCAAAAGCTTTTTCAAAGTCTACCATTAATATAATTCCAGGAATATTATTTTCTTTACATGTATACATAATATCGTATAAAATTCTAGTGTTTTCACCCAAATATCTCCCAGGAAAGAAGCCTTTTTATTTTCGTGAATAATTTGAGGTAAAACTGATTTCATTCTTTTTGCAATTATTCCTGACAAAATTTTGTAAGTTACACTCAATACAGTTATAGGTCGCCAGTTTTTTTATGTATTCTCTAGGTTACTCCTCCATGGCACCTGATCCCACCTCTTGGTTTCCAGAGGTCCGTGTTTGTCCATTTTTTATCGGATTTGTATCTATGTCCTGGACATTCTATTGATTTACACTTTGGTATCTGAGGTTTTTATATTTTTACCACCGAGTATGTATCACTGCTGGTGGACATATTGTCCCCGAGGATACTTGTCACTCGGTACATATGCTTGTAATGGATATACAAGTACCAAAACATTACATACTGGATGACACGGCGCCCAGTATAAAAAGGTGTCCTTCTGTGAGGTCTATCGGGAGCACAAACTCACAGAGATTGTTTGGTGCTCCCCGGGTTGTCCTTCGGGACATTAATAATTTAACATATGTGCAGTCAAAAGATGACCATTTATGGTATAAACATAATAATGCTTATGTTCCAATAAAAAATTGTCAGATTCAACTTGACGACATTTTTGATAGTTCATTTTCAAATAATATACCAACAATTTCTAAATGTCCTGTCAAAAATTGTAAAACATGTCATATATTAATAACCGATCAAGTGTTCACCAGCAATCTGACAAATACAGAAGCTGGGATCATCTAGACTGCAAATCATCTAACGTTGTTTACGGAATTGTGTGTGCCTTGTGTGGTTTGATTTATGTTGGCGAAACTAAGGGGCCCTTAAATAAAAGAGTATCTGGTCATCGATTCGAGATTAATAATGGGGGTAACCAGATACTCTATCGACATTTCAACTCTCCTGACCATTCCATCTTGTCTATGAGAGTGCGTATAATTGACAAAAAAAAAATGGACCAACAATCCCACCTTGAGTACCCCCTTCCGTAGACAAAGTGAAGAATTCTGGATTAAACAGCTTGGCACTGCATATCCCTATGGATGTAATGACAATATACAAAGTGTGAGCAATATATCAAGCCCACTGTGTAATGGTGTTAATGTGATGGAACTTTTTAATTCTAACGTAAGACGTAAACGAAGTCACGGACATCGTTCTTACAACCGACCATACATACATGATGTCACTTTTTCATCTCTTTTAACTTACGTTAACAAAAATATTGGGTCTTCATCACATTCGCAGCAGGCTTTATTCTGTTCCTTTTACATATCTCAATAAACTTTTTGAAGAAGCAAGAGTGAGCCCCTACACGGATTCTTCAACCCCAGAATACATACTGAACTCCATTATAATGGACATAGCTTATCACAGACTGTTTAAGCCTGCACGCGTTACAAACAGTGACTGTGCTGAACAGAAACGTCTTTTCCTTAAACTTAAATTTACAAATAAAGGCATAGACGCTTTAAACATAGGCAATGTTCTAAATCACAAAACAGTTCAGTCCTGTATTCCACCATATTTTAAACTGAAGACCACGCCTTGCATTTCATATAGCTATACACCTAGCATCGCATCCAAGCTATTCAATTACAAAAAGGTTTTGCAGTGCCTAGACATCAACCATCTTCTACACAACACTGCCACATGTTCATGTGCTTCATCTCCTTTCAAATACAATACTATCGGGCATGTCATTACCGGCGACGTTTCTATTGTTGAAAATGAAAGCCTCAAAAATCTTATTTTAAGGGGCCCTAAATACCGGAAGCCCGTTCCTTTAATTGGCGTCAGAATTTCAGTTTAGTTATGGATTCTGTCGAATATTATGCAAGACGATGGGCCAAACATGAAGACGTAGAACCAGACATTTTGTCTGAATGGTTGAAAGCCATACGATGGTTGATAAAATCTCGTATTCGAAAACTTAAAGGGACTATGAAAACACGTTATCCCTCTGTATTTAATGATCCAGAAATAGTTACTGAACTGGATAGGTTGCATGACCAATATGTACTGGTACCAGCAGACAAAGCCTAAAATAATATAGTTTTTATTTGTAAGGCACATTACTATAATTGTTTATTAGAAGAACTTGGGTTTAATATGAATTCTGGTAACCCTACATATACACGTAGCTCACTTTCAAAGGACGAGATCCTTCAAAATCACGTATCCGTATTACGCTCATTTGATATACCTACAACGGATACCGATTTCGAGCTGCCATATTTATATTGGATACCTAAACTTCATAAAACCCCATATAAGCAAAGATACATAGCAGGATCCAGCAAATGTTCTACCAAACCAATATCTTTACTCCTTACCAAGATATTGACAGCCATTAAGGAGAAACTTCAACAATACTGTACAGTTGCTTATTCCAGGAGCGGTGTAAATCAGGTGTGGATACTTAAAAATTCTAAACAGCTTTTAGAAAATTTGAAGGCACACAATTTTTCTCGAATTCACAGCATTAAAACTTATGACTTCTCTACTCTTGACACTACTATTCCACATGAAAAATTAAAAGAAAGACTTTTCAGCATCATAGACAACTGCTTTTTCACTAAAGGTGGTACCCGAAATTTTAAATATCTAGTGATTGGCTAACAGGATACTTATTTTGTCAAACACCACTCTGATTCTACACATAAATATACTGAAGTTGATATAAAAAACATGCTAGAATTTCTAATAGACAATATATTTGTAATGTTCGGAGACGTGGTCTTTCAACAAACTGTCGGCATTCCCATGGGAACCAATTGTGCTCCTTTATTGGCCGACCTGTTCCTTTATTCATACGAAGCAGACTTCATTCAGAAACTGCTGAATCAAAAGAAGAAAAAGCTAGCGGTGTCTTTTAATTTGACATTTAGATATATCGACGACGTTTTGTCAATTAATAATGACAATTTTCATACATATGTCAATGCGATATATCCCAGCGAACTAGAAATTTAAGACACAACAGAATCAAGCACACACGCTTCATACTTAGACATTTTACTTAATATAAACACAGACGGGAAATTGGCAACGAAGCTATACGATAAACGCGACGATTTCGGCTTTCCCATCGTAAATTTTCCACATTTAAGTAGTAATATACCTCAGTCACCTGCATATGGAGTTTATATTTCACAAATGATCCGATATGCAAGGGCGTGCACAACATATGAAGATTTCATATACAGAGGTAAACTACTCACTGACAAATTATTGACACAGGGATATCGAAAACCGCGTTTAATGTCAACGTTCCGCAAGTTTTACGGTCGGTATAATAGTCTCGTTTGCGATTACTCTGTTTCACTAAGTGAAATGTTGAGATGCCTTTTCGTTGGCGGTTGTTGAGACGTCTGTACCAATTGTGACGAGGATACACTCCTCATGTGTTTCACTGGACTTGACTGTGGACTCACGGCGGGTGTGACCGGTCGACAGGGGATGCTTACTCCTCCATGGCACCTGACCCCACCTCTTGGTTTCCAGAGGTCCGTGTTTGTCCATTTTTTATCGGATTTTTATCTATGTCCTGGACATTCTATTGATTTACACTTTGGTATCTGAGGTTTTTATATTTATTACCTTTGGAAATATTAGATATTACACCTAATTTCTGTGATGGTGATAACTCTCCTTTATGAAAACTACAAAGAAAGGATCTGTAAATAAAATCACCAAGGTCAATCCAAAAGAATTTAAAAAATTCAGCACTGGAACCATCACAACCAGGTGTTTTATTATTTTTACATTGTTTAAATGAATCTAAAACATCTGATTTCAGTATTTTATTTTCTAAGGTATTTTTGTCGGCTTCAGATAACTTTTGAATATTGTTATTATTTAATATTGTATCTAAATCAATGTTATCTAGAACATTGTCTCTTGATTTATATATTTTTTCATAAAATCTTAATTTCATTTAATATATTTTTTTGATCTGTTATTTCATTTCCTTTATCATCAATTATTTTAGTGATGGTTTTATTAATATAGTTTCTTTTCTCTAAATTACAAAAATATTTGGTAGGTTTTTCTCCATCTTCTATCCATCTGGCTTTAGATCTTAGAATAATACCTTCTAGTTCCTCTTTTCTTATATTTTCTAGACGTAGGTTTAGTTCAGCTAGTCTTCCTAATTTATCTGGGCTATGAGTATTGTTAAAATTATTTTGTATTAATTTAATACTATTTTCAATATTTGTTTTTTCTATAACTGTTCCTTTTTTCCATGAACCAAATGAAATTGTAACACCTCTAATCTTCATTAATACTATCTCTAGAAATAAATCATCATCAATTGTAAGTTTTAAATTTTCATTTGGAATATTTTTAATCATGTCCTGAATTACTGGCATAGGAGAGTATTCTTGTTTTGTTTGCAAAATACATTCTTTTTCTTGTTTAACATAATCAGGATTTTTTAACATAGAATTATTAAATCTCCATAGCCCCCATACCCCTCTTAAAGTTAGATATATTTATTTCTAATTCAATATAAGAATGATCAGTACGATATCCAGGTAAGATTTTTACTTTTTTAACAAGAGACAAAAGTTCTTGAGAAATTAAAAAGAAGTCGAGTCTTGCTTGCTTGAAAAAGCTAAATAAATTACCACTGTCATCTTTTAAAACTTTTCCTAACTGGTATTCAAAATTATTATTCAATAAATTCATAACACCCCGCGAATCTGTTTTACCGGGAGCTAAAATGTGTTCAAAACCCCACTGAGCATGAATAATATTGTTGTCAGACTCTATCTATCAGGTGAGTATCTTGCAAACAGTAAATTGATGCCTTTTTTTCTCTCAAGTATTTAAAAACATCCTTACGTCTATTCATATCCCTTAAACCTCTACAGTTAAGGGAAGATATCATAATTGTTTCTATTTTTAATGAAAAGTAATGATATACATGTAATATCTGAATTGTGTATTATAAATATTAAAAAGTAAAATAAAAAAGGGA
This sequence comes from Atrina japonica, assembly GCA_030159075.1. Taxonomy (NCBI): domain Eukaryota; kingdom Metazoa; phylum Mollusca; class Bivalvia; order Pterioida; family Pinnidae; genus Atrina; species Atrina japonica. The sequence continues at coordinate 729,852 of BROG01000031.1, read as the reverse complement.
AAAATTATTGAGCAGATTAGTTCTGCTGAAAAAGAATGTTCACTGGATTCTATGCATTTGGACAGAAAGTTAAATACAGCTTGATTGAAAGTGTATGAACAAAAAACATATATAAATAACACATATTAAAGTAAACAATAAACTCATACAAGAATGTCCCAAAATAGACAAAGTAATAGCACATATAACAGCTCTGTGATATCTGCATTTAGCAGTACATTTACATTTTATATTCATATAAATGCATATGTATGTGACTCATAGATAGCAATAAATGTATATGGAATATGTCATTGGTACTGATACATGATAGTTATTACATACAATGTAGATTCTTACATTTGTTATTATTCAATACTATTTTACTTCACTGAGAATAAGAGCATATAAATTCGGACAGATACCATATATACCTACATGAAGAAGTAAATGCGACAAAACGTGTATAAACATTCATATACATATATGGCCCACATAGATACATTTGCATGGAATAAACGCAACACACAAGCACACAATGTACATGTATTACATATACTTATTTACATTGTTATAGAACTTGTACTGTTTCCAAATTTATCTGTTTTAACATACACCTATAGATAGGTATATTTTATTTAATAGTATTTTGTCAAATACGTTGCTTCTCTCGGAAGAACACACTGGCTTAGCCACACATATACCGGTACATACATATACATGTACCATAATAAATACTTGTTCAGATACACCTTTTTACATGCAGTCTATATTTTTCATAAAAAAATATCATGTATATACTGAAATAATTGTCTTCACATATTATTGTAAACACATACCCAGAACACACATACAAATACATAAACTTTAAATGTACTTATCATTGCAGTGTAAACATTACACATACACTAGATTGTATATATATATATATATATATATATATATATATATATATATATATATATATATATATATATATATATATATATATATATATATATATATATATATATATATGTACATATGTATTGTATTTCACTTTTCACACCCAAACTATACCTATGTACATTATAACAAATACATACACCTAAGTGTTTTACTAATAAAGAGTTTATGTCCATCATAGAAACAAGATAACTTTCTACTTACTTTTTCATAAGTTTAGAATTAATGTCATCAAATAATGAAAATCTTAGCCTTTTATCATTTGGAGTTTTTCCATAAACATATCCATCAAAACAGTATGCCTGGGCTATACTCTCATTTCTATTCAGACGAGCTAACAAACCCATGTTTTTCGTGGTTACATCTTCAACAAGATAAAGCTCTTTTTTCAACTCTTTTCTTTTTCTCATAATTTTTACTTTGGTATCACTGTTTACAAGTTTAACAATAACTGGTCTTTCATGCCCTTGTTTTCCTGGTATTCTGTGTATTGCCCGTACCTCTTCAGGTTTTAGGTCAATGTCAACAGTGTCCTTTACCTTTTTAATGAATCTTTCTCTCAGTCTTTCTCCGTTTTCTTCTTCCATCCCATTATTTTGATATTGTTCTTTCTGGAATATTGTTCATTATCATTGGCCATATTTATTGCTTCATTTGCCTTCTTGTCTAGATCCCCAATCCTTTCTTTTATTGAATCATTTTCTCTTTTATGTTTATTTACTGTTTCTCTTAAAAGATCATTTTCCATTTCTAGTGCATCTATTTTATCACTTAGTAAACCTGTCCTTTCTCTTATTTTTTCTTCAAATTCTTTTCTCAAATCATTTTTTATTTTCTCTTCTGATTTCCTCATTAACTTTGTTACAATGTCACTAATCAGCTGTTCAATATCTGCTTTCTGAAGGATTTTGCCTAGGGCATTCTCCAAGTCTGATTTTTTAACAGTTTCATTGAGTCCAGTTTTTATATCATCAATGTCCTTCTGTAAGGTAGTAATTTCAAACACAAAACTATCCCCAGAGGCATTAGCCACTTCACAGTGTTGACGCCTAGGGTTTTTCTCCTTTGTTGTATCCTTCTTTGTGTTAAGAGTTGTTTGAACACATTTTCCCACTTATACACAGTCTTGTATTCGCACTGATAGTACCATTTAAATCATGTTTTATTCAAAAGCTAAAGATAGTCATCTTTTTATATTGATTACTCTTAGACGGGTTTGGCTATACATTTAGATTTTTTATTTGACCTTGTATGATACCACTTTTTAAAATTGGGGCTAAACTGATGAAGTTAAATTGACAGAAACGATCGTCTTCAGAATTTTAACTTTCGTATTATGTTTATAATATTTATAATCACATGGCCATACATTTCAAGAAATACAACTCTGGTGTGCAAATTCACTTTTCAATACACTGTTTCCACTTGTATCCCTTTACTGCGTTAATAGTTTGATTGTATGAGAGATTTCCATTGAACATTTTCCATGGATGTGGTATGCTAAAGGGGACACTGTCTCCTTCTGGATACATGGTCCCATCTCGTTCAGGAGTCGCTATTCTTCATATTGAGACCGTTTTGATATCTAATTTGTCGTTTTCTGAGTTTGGGATATACATTGGTACTTCATCTTTATACTTCGAATGGTATTTTACGCCAGACTCAACAATTTAATGGTGGCGGTTAGTTTTTAATGGTGAAGAAGAAAGCTATGTGCAATGTACCCGTAGAGCGACCACCAGCTTTCCGCAAATAAAATTGAATCTTTCTCACAAGTTTAAGTACACACACTCTCTCATTTTATCTCAGCTAATATTCAATAATTCTCTAAGAAACTCAGTTCTTTGCAATTATTAACAAATTACAAAACAAATTAGAATTGAGTGTATTTTTGTAACCATTGCAAATGTAGTATTTATCAAAACATAATAACATCACTAATACCAATGACCTGTTTTTACTGTCAGATTAGTGTTGTATGCAACAGCCGCTACTAATAAAACTGCATTATGCTGCATATGGGTCAGACAGACTAATTATTACTGCTCGATCTCTTGGTGTGTTTCAGATTGCAGACGATAGATTTTACGTGACATTGTAGCAAACAGCACTTGTAACACGTACGATATATATTGTTCGTTATACATTACTCATGTATACGTACATTTTTAATGCATGAACTGGAAGAACTGAAATACGCTAAGCATGGTGCTGTGAGTTTGTTACTGAGGATAGTATAGTTTATCTTCTAGAACCAATATTTACCACTGATCATTTCCATTTTACTATGAAAAGTTGCATAACTATATAGGAATTTTTATCAATGGGTAGAAATTCCGCTTAATTCCTACCAGCTGCTACTTTGAGTGTGATTTTTGTCCTGATTGCATAAAATACAGAAGTAAACTGTTAAAAAAACAAGAAACAAATATCAAATGCTGAAAGTACTAAAAGCAAGCTTGGGTCGTTATCAACTCTGAATTGGCGAATATGCAGATGCAAATCAATGCTAAAGCATATACTAAGTCGACATGTTGTACAAATATAATCAACTTTTACCTGTTAAGCATATTTCTTGTTCGTTTATAGCGATCCCTGGTTTGTAAAACAAAAGGACATATCAATGGAAGTCAAACTCTAGACATGAACGACCGTATATACATGTACATTTTTTATTTATAGGACATGAGGATAATTATTATATTATTTTAGACTTCACATTTCCGGAAAATCTGTTTTTCAATTATACATCTAAAGAGTGTAAACATGTCGCCACCTTCCTGAATATTTATTGCACGTAGCTGTATTTGCTGATAAGAAACTTTGATAATATAAAACAACCTGATTCAGTCGTTCATAAACGTCAAACCTCTGTATTTCTTGGGTATGGTTAAACCAGTGTTCTATAATGATTGGGACGATTGACTGACAAGTAAGTTTTTGACCTTAAAGGGGCACTGTGTTTATCCCCAAATTACTAAGGTCAGGTCGAGTGTGGTATTAATATTGATTAAGGTTGAGTTAATCAAATGCAATTGAAAATGGTGGTTTCTCAAGCAAATTTCACAAACTGTATAGGACTTTAAGAATGTTTATGCTTGCGTATATACATGTATCACTTGTTTATTGTATATCAATTTAAATAGTACAAATGGAGAAAAAAATGAAAAAACCGCAGTTAATGCCCCTTTAAATGTGGTATATCATTTGACTATTTATATTTCTATAACAAATGAACAATATAGTGTATAATTGTATACTATCGATTTTCAATATGTTAGCTTTTAATTACGTCACCGAAGCCTTTTCTTTACCATATTTTTTTCTATCATATTGCCATTAAGTAGTCGATATTTTACTCAAACATCGATGTTAACATACTGTAATAAATACCTGTGATATACACTAACATAAAGATTAGGAACATTGAATGTTTGTTCATGTTTCAGTCATGGCGGATATATTGAAGTGTCCTGTCTGCATCAATGTGTACAGAAAACCGAGGATTCTTAACTGTCTGCATTCGTTCTGTTTAGAATGTCTAACGAAGCAAACGGCAAAACCCTCATGTGAGACAACAGTATCTTGTCCGGTATGTCAATTCAAGACAGATATACCTCATACAGACCTGTCTCAAATAAGACGCAATGTCTTCCTTGAAAATATCATAGAGCTGAAGCAGCTGAAAATTGACCGCGGAGGATGGGTTTGCCAGTTTTGTTGTCTGAAGGATAAAAGCAGAACAGTGAAACCTGTCAGAATGTGTTTGTCTTGTGGGGACAGACTCTGCACCGACTGCGCACAAAAACACAATCTGACTCGTATAACTCATAATCACAGAGTGGTACCACTGGATGATGTTTGCACTGGAAAGTACGACAAAGAACTTCGATCAAGACAAGAACAGTTTTGCACGGAGCATCAGAACGAAGTACTGCGTTATTTCTGCAAGACATGTAATGTTTTGGTTTGTATAGACTGTGTTCTTGTTCAACATAAGGAACATCTTATTGTTGATCCATCTGAAGTTGTAGAAGATTTGAAATCTGGCTGTCGTAATCAACTAGAGACATATGTTTCAGATACTAAAAGCCTGATTGCCGCTAAAGATGTATGCCACAATCAACTTGAGCAATTCAAACAATCTGAGAAAAATATAATTGGAAATATTCGAAAAGCACGAGATGCAGCAATCAATTTGATTACAGAGGAGGCAAAGAAAGCCGAAACAGAGGTAATTAATGCAATGTTTTCACCTCGCGTTACGCTCCGTTCGAGACAAAACAGGTTGGAAGAAAACATAATAGCCAGGAACAACATTGTGTCGTTTTGCAAAGTATTCCTGGATGATGGAAATGAAAAAGAAATACTCTCTTTGTACGATTTGCTGAGAGAAGGTATAAGTAATGGTACCGGCAGCAAAGATATAGATGTACAGCAGAATGCTGTTGAAATACCAAATATCAAGTTAGAACTTAAGGTGGTCCCACGAGATTTATTTGCAGTAAGAAGGATAACTGAATCGGAAAATGTCAATTCTGCCCAGTGTACTACATCTCGGGTTTCTGAAGCAAATACCAAACCGGAAAAAATAACTGATGAAAAAAGTATGGGCAACAGCGATGGGAAACAAAAAACGGTAGTCGGTAAATCAAACCAAACAGTTTGTCTGTCCAAATCCCCAAATGAAGTAAAATCGCCAGTATTCACTGACGTTTCGTGGTTTGACAATACGTCATTTGTCCTTGCCGATAATCAAAATCATTGCATCAGAGTTGTCAATATGAATGCCACAACTCTTTGGAGAAAAAAAATTGATAATGTATATAATGTTGCGGTAATACGCGGCGTGGTAGCGTGTAATAGTACAAAAGCCATACGATTAGAGCAAATGGAAACAAGTTTCCAGAGGATAACTTACCCTGTGAAAAAAAGTCCAACCCCTATTGCAAAAGCGATATGTAACAAGGATGTCATTATATCATTACCTCAAACTCAAGAACTAAGAATTTACAACAGAGTTGGACAAAGGATCGGACACATTTCACTACAAGAAATAATCGATATCAACAGGCTTACTCAGTCCTGTGACAAGGAATTCTTTTTCTCAAATCGAGCCAATGCTACAGTTGGTCGCATACTAGAAGGGGGCAAAATTAGTTTTATACATTTGCCGACCAAAATTCATTGTGGTTACGACTTTAAACAACCATGTGGTATCTCTGCAGATATTCATGGTAACATTTTCGTGGCGGAGTACTCGAATAATGCAATAGTAAAATTATCACCAACAGGAACATTCCTCGGTACTTTGGATGTTTCGATACCAACACCACTTGGGCTATCAATTGATAAAAACAACAGACTTCTTGTTACCGGAGATAACGACAAGGTATGGGTAATACAGTTGTAAAAGTGCGTTTAAGCTATTAGTTTCGAGTGCATTTCTGATAATAAATCAAATTGTGCATATTTATAGATGTTAACAACTGATTTATCGCAGTAGTCAACAAAGGCATCGCTTTATTATCATAACAACACAGGAACTTAGTATGATTGTTAACTCCCCATTTTACTTAATCTAAAGCCACGTCAGATCAGCTGAAACTGGTATAGCAGCTGTCGACTTGATCTCCAATATATGTTTTAAAACCTACTTTAGAGACCGCTGTCCCCAATTGTACCATTTGTGTACAAATCAATCTCTGTATAAAGACCATTTACCTATAAAGACTGGTTTTGATGTGTACCAAAGGGGGTCTTATACAAGATATATTAATTGCAACTTATATAAAAATAAACATATTTCAGTAGCTCTGTTAATCTTCAACATCTTACTCACATGGACATTCTCCTAGAAACTGATAATTTACTTTATCGTTATGAAAATTTTAATATACCACTTAACATTTTCAAATTGTCAGTTAAAAATGTTTTTTTGTTCAATGTAAAACACATAGGAAATATATTGTTTAGAAAAGAAGTTCTTTGGAATTTCAGTATGTACATATAGTTCTTATACCTGCAGTTATTTACATTTCACCGATTAAGATTTCAAGACAAAACTGTTTAAAAGTACATGTATGTTACAGTAAAGAAATGAAGAGGAGTGTCAGGGAGTAGGTATCTTAGTAGGGGTTTTGGTGTTTTCTAGAGTCAAGGCCAAAAATGGGTCTGGCTATACGAATACTATGCATTTCTTTGACATCAATTAATTTAAATTTAAATGGTTCAATATCAATAGGTGACATGGTTCTGAATAATTTGTACCCTTTGTATGTTTTAATTACTCAAATATAACTTGGTTTAATGATGATCTTTTTCAGTGTAAATCAATGACATTCAGTATTCCATTTGGTGTTGTGTTTTTTCAATAAATTCAAAGATCGTATGTATATCTGTAAATGATATTTACATTTAACTCATTAACCCCTGAAAAACAATGGAAATGAAAACTGAAATGAAAATCAATGACTTAGACCAGTCCAAATGTGTCTTTAGGGGTGTATGTATATCTGTAAATGATATTTACATTTAAGGACATTGTGCTATTTCTAAATTCAACTGCTTTGTTACAGACTACAATTACAGACTACAATTACAGACTACAGTTACAGAATACCATTACAGACTACGGTTACAGACTACAATTACACACTACAATTACAGAATACAATTACAGAATACAATTACAGAATACAATTACAGACTACAGTTATAGACTACAGTTACAGACTACCATTACAGACTACAATTACAGACTACAATTACAGACTACAGTTACAGACTACAATTACAGACTACAATTACAGACTACAGTTACAGACTACAGTTACAGACTACAGTTACAGACTACAATTACAGACTACAGTTACAGACTACAGACTACAGTTACAGACTACAGTTACAGTTACAGAATACAGCTACTACTACAATTACAGACTTACAGAATACAATTACAATTACAGACTACAGTTACAATTACAGACTACAGTTACAGACTACAGTTGCAGACTAAAATTACAGACTACAGTTACAGAATACAGCTACAGACTACAATTACAGACTACAGTTACAGACTACAATTACAGACTACAGTTACAGACTACAATTACAGACTACAATTACAGACTACAATTACAGAATACCATTACAGACAACAATTACAGACTACAATTACAGAATACCATTACAGACAACAATTACAGAATACAATTACAGAATACCATTACAGAATACAATTACACAATACAATTACAGACTTCAATTACAAACTACAATTACAGACTACAATTGCAGACTACAATTACAGAATACCATTACAGAATACAATTACAGAGTACAATTACAGACTACAATTACAGACTACAATTACAGACTACAATTACAGACTACAATTGCAGACTACAATTACAGAATACAATTACAGACTACAATTACAGAATAAGTGTATTATCGTTTCTGAATCTGTTGTACAGAGGTCACATAGATTACTGTTACTTTTTGATATTGTGTGGTGATTAGGCCAGTATTGTGGTCAAGGTATAGTAATATTTTTGATACATTAGAGAGTAAATAATAAACATTTACAGTCAATTCTCTTAGAATACATTCTGTCATTTTATTTGGATGTTTATAAAGTATGGGAAAATGCTTTAACAGTTTATTTGACGCTTTGGAAACAATTTGCCATTGTAGAGTTGACAAAGGGCTAACCATACATTTCAGGACCCGAAGTCACCAAATTAACTCAATACTCGTTCTAAACTTTTGTTCCATTACTTTGACTATATAATCGTTTGTAAAACTTGTGTTTGAGTGATAAAGAAACATTTTTATTTTTCATAATTCACTCATAAATTATATAAATTTTGCGTTAAATTTATGATTTTCCTGTAAAAACGAAAAGAATCAACATATTTGTTGATATTCAGTTGCACAGAGTTCATGTAATAATATAAAACCTCAGATATCAAAGTATAAATCTTAAGGATGCCCAGGATACAATATACAAACCCAGATACTAAAGTGTAAATCTTCAGGATATCCATGATACAATATACAAATCATAGATACCAAAGTGTAAATCTTCAGGATGTCCATGATACAATATACAAATCACAGATACCAAAGTGTAAATCTTCAGGATGTCCAGGATACAATATACAAATCACAGATACAAAGTATAAATCTTCAGGATGTCCAGGATACAATATACAAACCACAGATACCAAAGTGTAAATCTTCTAGAATATCCAGGATACAATATACAAATCACAGATACCAAAGTGTAAATCTTCTAGAATATCCAGGATACAATATACAAATCACAGATACCAAAGTGTAAATCTTCTAGAATATCCAGGATACAATATACAAATCACAGATACCAAAGTGTAAATCTTCAGGATGTCCAGGATACATAGTATACAAATCTGGTGATATTGGACATACAATGACTCTGGAAATCCAGAGGGGGGATCATGTGCCATGGAGGAGTAAGCATCTCCTGTTGACCGGTCAAAATCGCCCACAGTCCACAGTCAAATCCAAATAAAACACGCGTGGAAAAAATCCCCGTCACGATTGGTAAAGGCAACAACCGCAATTGAACAGGTAACTCAAAATTCCATTTAGTGAAACAGAGTAATCGGAAACAAGATTATTATTCCGACATTATTATCATGTTCCCACTTTTGTATCTATCAGATGTTTTACCTAAAAGTGGGAAGATGATAATTTTATCGTGTTCCCACTTTTTGGTAAAATCCTTGGTAAATCAAACAGAGGGAACATGATAGTATAATTTGTCGGTAAGTAGTTTAATTCAGCGTATGGAATATTCATATGGTGAACAAGCCCTGGCATATCGTATCATTTGTGAGATATAAATATCATATGCAGGTTATTGAGGGATATTACAACTTAAATGTGGACAATTTACCATGGGAAAGCCGAAATCGTCGCGTCATATAGCCTGGTTATTAACGTCCTGTCTGTGTCTATACCAAATTTATAATGGTCACATTTGTAAAGTGCTAACCTAATAATAATGAACGGCACACAGGCTGTCATTTTGAAAAAAAAAAATATATTGGCCGCTATTACATATTATCTTTGATTAAAAGGGCTAAACGGATATAGATCTATTGCCGTAGAAATGTTTTAACGTATGAACATATTGCCTAGAATGAATGAAATATGTTGACGTTTGTTATTTCTGTCATCCCTTTAAGAATACAAATGTTTACTGGATCATTATTCACAACCGATTTCTTTTCACAAATACTACATTATTGATAAAATGTTGTTTTTTTTTCAAAACGTGAGTGTTAAAAACATATCTTATGCATAAAAGATCGATTATTTTAAACTTTTAATACAAACAAAAATCTATTGTGACAGCTTGTATGCCTTTATGAGTCTATAAACGAAATCAATTGAACCAATTTTAAGTATACAATGTATATGAAAGATACGGAAGCGTATTAGGGCCACCTTAAGTTTTTTATTTCTCGTTTTGCCAACTTTAAAGTTGGCTTTTCTAACTTTTTTTCCTGGAATTTCCAACTTTTAAGATGGCTTTACTAACTTTTTTCCTGGAATTTCCAACTTTTTGTCTCGTTTTCTCAACTTTAAAGTTGGCTTTTCCAAGTTTTTTCATGGAATTTCCAACTTTTTCTGGTTTTGCCAACTTTAAAGTTGGCTTTTCCAACTTATCTCTTGGAATTTCCAACGTTTTCTTGGCTTTTCCAACTTTTTTTCTGGACTTGTTAAGATTAATATTAATATGACTTACATTTGTAAAGAGGCACTCGGACAGTGTGTATTGAATAAATTTATAACATAGTAACGTAGTTTTCAATTTTAAGATACCGTGTAAAATATCTCGAAACGGTACAATTACCAATTAGCAATTCTTTGCTATAATGGTGGAGTTAAAAGGAAAATGATGATACATCTACATCGAAACTACCCTGAGAGGCCATGGTAGTGACTCATATTACCAGAAACTGTGCATATATTTGGTGAAATGTAGCACTGATACAAATACATTAAAAACCGTAGTTTATTAAATGGATGTATTTTAAGTTTCTTTTCGATATGTTTCTTAAATTTTATATTAATTAATATTGCTTAAAGCCTCATATAACTTTAGAGGGGGGCTTTTTGGGACAGCATTTCAAATTTTGTCAACTCAAATTATTTATTTTCAGTACGTCACAAGATAGAATATTTATTTCTAATCTTTTTAAGGACAGATTTTATTTCAGTTTTTTTGCCTTTATGATCAAGATTGTAGTATAACGTAGTGGCAGATCTAGACATGTTCAAAGGATTAACATAAATATATGTATATACTAACTCAAAACTCGGTTACTGTGCATTAGATTAATTAACACATATCTTTTCGTGGTTTCACCCAGAAATGAGATTAAGCCTCCAACTGCTAATATTTCATATTGATTATACATCTCAAAAGAAGATTATCTGAGCAAACATAATGCGTATTAAATAAATGTTAGGAATATTCTCACCCGGAATATTTTTCTTAAAGGTTATTTTTTACTTGCAGACACTAAATTGTGGCATCTTTATTCTTCAAACATATTCCATTGTCAAGCTAATTAACTCTGAAAAGAAAGAGAAATTCAGCTGCATGACCCATTGTTTCTTTAATGCGTACACATACATATTGTTTTTTTGGTAGGCATGCATAAGATTTAACTGGTATAAAGTTTGAAAAGCCGAAAAAAGTTGGAGAAGCCGACTTTAAAGTTGGCAAAACGATAAAAAAAGTTGGAAATTCCAAGGAAAAAGTTGGAAAAGTCAACTTTTAAGTTGGCAAAACGAGACAAAAAGTTGGAAATTACAAGAAAAACTTGGAGAATATAAAAACCTCAGATACCAAAGTATAAATCAATAGAATGTCCAGGACATAGATACAAATCCGGTAAAAGATGGACAAACACGGACCTCTGGAAACCAAGAGGTGGGATCAGGTGCCATGGAGGAGTAAGCATCCCCTGTCGACCGGTCACACCCGCCGTGAGTCCACAGTCAAGTCCAATGAAACACGTGAGGAGTGTATCGTACAGACGTCTCAACAACCGCCAACGAAAAGGCAACTCAACATTTCACTTAGTGAAACAGAGTAGTCGCAAACAAGACTATCATACCGACCGTAAAACTTGCGGAACGTTGACATTAAACACGGTTTTCGATATCCCCGTGTCAATAATTTGTCAGTGAGTAGTTTACCTCTGTATATGAAATCTTCATATGTTGTGCACGCCCTGGCATATCGGATCATTTGTGAAATATAAACTCCATATGCGGGTGACTGAGAGATATTACTACTTAAATGTGGAAAATTTACAATGGGAAAGCCGAAATCGTCGCGTTTATCGTATAGCTTCGTTGCTAATTTCCCGTCTGTGTTTATATTAAGTAAAATGTCTAACTATGAAGCGTGTGTGCTTGATTCTGTTGTATCTTTAATTTCTAGTTCGCTGGGATATATCGCATTGACATATGTATGAAAATTGTCATTATTAATTGACAAAACGTCGTCGATATATATAAATGTCAAATTAAAGGACACCGCTAACTTTTTCTTCTTTTGATTCAGCAGTTTCTGAATGAAGTCTGCTTCGTATGAATAAAGGAACAGGTCGGCCAATAAAGGAGCACAATTGGTTCCCATAGGAATGCCGACAGTTTGTTGAAAGGCCATGTCTCCGAACATTACAAATATATTGTCTATTAGAAATTCCAGCATGTTTTTTATATCAACTTCAGTATATTTATGTGTAGAATCAGAGTGGTGTTTGACGAAATAAGTATCCTGATAGCCAATCACTAGATATTTAAATTTTCGAGTACCACCTTTAGTGAAAAAGCAGTTGTCTATGATGCTGAAAAGTCTTTCTTTTAATTTTTATGTGGAATAGTAGTGTAAAGAGTAGAGAAATCATAAGTTTTGATACTGTGAATTCGAGAAAAATTGTGTGCTGTCAAATTTTCTAAAAGCTGTTTAGAATTTTAAGTATCCACATCTGATCTACACCGCTTCTGGAATAAGCAACTGTACAGTATTGTTGAAGTTTCTCCTTAACGGCTGTCAACATCTTGGTAAGGAGTAAAGATAAAGGTTTGGTAGAACATTTGCTGGATCCTGCTATGTATCTTTGCTTATATGGGGTTTTATGAAGTTTAGGTATCCAATATATATATGGTAGCTTGAAATCGGTATCCGTTGTAGGTATATCAAATGAGCGTAATATGGATACGTGATTTTGAAGGATCTCGTCCTTTGAAAGTGAGCTACGTGTGTATGTAGGATTACCAGAATTCGTATTAAACCCAAGTTCTTCTAATAAACAATTATAGTAATGTGCCTTACATATAAAAACTATATTATTTGAGGCTTTGTCTGCTGGTACCAGTACATATTGGTCATGTAACCTATCCAGTTCAGTTACTACTTCTGGATCATTAAATACAGAGGGATAACGTGTTTTCATAGTCCCTTTAAGTTTTCGAATACGAGATTTTATCAACCATCGTATGGCTTTCAGCCATTCAGACAAAGTGTCTGGTTCTACGTCTTCATGTTTGGCCCATCGTCTGGCATAATTTTTGACAGAATCCATAACTAAACTGAAATTCTGACCCAATTAAAGGAACGGGCAGTATTTAGGGCCCCTTAAAATAATATTTTTGAGGCTTTCATTTTCAATAATAGAAACGTCGCCGGTAATGACATGCCCGATAGTATTGTATTTGAAAGGAGATGAAGCACATGAACATGTGACAGTGTTGTGTAGAAGATGGTTGATGTCTAGGCACTGCAAAACCTGTTTGTAATTGAATAGCTTGGATGCGATGCAAGGTGTATAGCTATATGAAATGCAAGGCGTGGTCTTCAGTTTAAAATATGGTGGAATACAGGACTGAACTTTTTTGTGATTTAGAACATTGCCAATGTTTAAAGCGTCTATGCCTTTATTTTTAAATTTAAGTTTAAGGAAAAGACGTTTCTGTTCAGAACAGTCATTGTTTGTAACGCGTGCAGGCTTAAACAGTCTGTGATAAGCTATGTCCATTATAATGGAGTTCAGTATGTATTCTGGGGTTGAAGAATCCGTGTAGGGGTTCATTCTTGCTTCTTCAAAAAGTTTATTGAGATTTGGAAAAGGAACAGAATAAAGTTTGCGGCGAATGTGATGAAGACCCAATTTTTTGTTAACGTAAGGTAAGAGAGGTGAAAAAGTGACATCATGTATGAAGGGTCGGTTGTAAGAACGATGTCCGTGACTTCGTTTACGTCTTACGTTAGAATTAAAAAATTTCATCACATTAACACCATTACACAGTGGGCTTGATAGATTGCCTACACTTTGGATATTATCTTTAAATCCATAGGGATATGCAGTGAGAAACGAGAAAAAAGTTGCAAAAGCCAACTTTAAAGTTTAAAAATGAGAAAAAAAGTTGGAAAAGCCAAAAAAAGTTGGAAATTTCAAGAAAAAAGTTGGAAAAGCCAACTTTAAAGTTGGCAAAACGAGAAAAAAAAGTTGGATATTCCAAGAAAAATGTTGGAAAAGCCAACATTGTTGGCAAAACGAGAAATAAAAAAGATTAAGTTGGCCCTAATACGCTTCCGTAACAAGTAGCTACTGGCCCAAAATAAAACGTTTGGGCGAGTGCCCCACCATTCTGCTAAATTCATATCATTTATTTTAGACAAGACATCATCCTCTTTTTGTGTTAATATTAAAGTTATATCTTATCCACGCCCCGAAATTATTACGTCTGATCATATGAAAACCATGTGATTAAACATCGATCTGTCATGACTGACGGCGAGTATCACGTACTCCTTGTGAGGTATAAAAATAAAAGTCGTTCATTCCCCAGAAAATTGATGTGTTTACTCAAAAGAGCTTGTAAATGGATAGAATAGGCTTCAATTCAGCAAGCAGTGGCAGGATTCATGCTAATTAAAACGCATTTCAGTAAAGCGAAGTAGATATTGTGCAGTGTATAGCTGGTTTACTGGGAAACTCGCACTATGTTCAAACAGACTGAAATAATGATATAAAGTTTTATATCTTTATTGTCCGGAGTCCAGGTCTAAAGTGACATAATTATAATAACAATCATCTAAATATAAAAACAAATACAATTTCAGCCTGAAAGGTAAAAGTTCATTAGAATATGATTTGTAAAGATAATTTTGACAATTAATTGCTTTCTGAATAAATAAAATATTTAAGATAAATATGCATTTCAAAGATGAATTGGATACTTAGTATTTTTCATTTAAACAATTTTTATATAATAAGACGCTTTACCTGAAATAATTTTAAGTCCCGAATAGAGTGTGTCAACCCATTAGCGATCGCACATACAATGTACATATGGATTAAATGCGTACCAATGAATAAGATAATTTTAAAATAACCAGTTAAACCTACTCATGAGAATATCGAAAAATATTATATTTACTTATTTAATAATCTTTAAAATGCAAATATTTCAATTTTATTTAATATAAAAAATCGCATTTTGATAATTAATTGCTTTCTGAATAAATAAGATATTTGAGATCAATAAATTCACATAAAAATATATTTCAAAGATGAATTAAATACTTAGTATTTTTCATTTAAACAATTTTTATATAATTAATATTATAATGCGTACCAATAAATAAGATAATTTTTAAAATAAACAGTTAAACTTACTCATGAGAATATCGAAGAATGTTATTTTTACTTATTTAATTATCTTTGAAATACAAACATTTCAATTTTATTTAATAAAAAATCGTATGACACAGATAAACATATCGGCATGATATAGATCTTATTTACATTTATTTGCCTTCAACATTTTTAAACTGTAATCGTTAATAGCTTAAAGACGTAATGTTGGGTAGTGTTAATTGGGTAACAAATGATGACTGTGAGTTGGGTAATGTTAATTGGGAAACAAATGATGACTGGGAGTTGGGTAGTGTTAATTGTGTAACAAATGATGACTGTGAGTTGGGTAATGTTAATTGTGTAACAAATGATGACTGTGAGTTGGGTAGTGTTAATTGGGTAACTAATGATGACTGTGAGTTGGGTAGTGTTAATTGTATAACAAATGATGACTGTGAGTTGGGTAGTGTTAATTGTATAACAAATGATGACAGTGAGTTGGGTAGTGTTAATTGGGTAACTAATGATGACTGTGAGTTGGGTAGTGTTAATTGGGTAACAAATGATGACAGTGAGTTGGGTAGTGTTAATTGGGTAACTAATGATGACTGTGAGTTGGGTAGTGTTAATTGTATAACAAATGATGACTGTGAGTTGGGTAGTGTTAATTGGGTATGACAGTGAGTTGGGTAGTGTTAATTGTATAACAAATGATGACTGTGAGTTGGGTAGTGTTAATTGGGTAACAAATGATGACAGTGAGTTGGGTAGTGTTAATTGGGTAACTAATGATGACTGTGAGTTGGGTAGTGTTAATTGTATAACAAATGATGACTGTGAGTTGGGTAGTGTTAATTGGGTAACAAATGATGACAGTGAGTTGGGTAGTGTTAATTGGGTAACTAATGATGACTGTGAGTTGGGTAGTGTTAATTGTATAACAAATGATGACAGTGAGTTGGGTAGTGTTAATTGGGTAACAAATGATGACTGTGAGTCGGGTAGTGTTAATTGGGTAACTAATGATGACTGTGAGTTGGGTAGTGTTAATTGGGAAACAAACGATGACTGTGAGTTGGGTAATGTTAATTGGGAAACAAATGATGAACAATTGGGTAACTAATGATGACTGTGAGTTGGGTAGTGTTAATTGGGTAACTAATGATGACTGGAGTTGGGGTAGTGTTAATTGAGTAACAAATGATGACAGTGAGTTGGGTAGTGTTAATAACAAATGATGACTGTGAGTTGGGTAGTGTTAATTGTACTAACAAATGATGACTGTGAGTTGGGTAGTGTTAATTGAGTAACAAATGATGACAGTGAGTGTGGGTAGTGTTAATTGGGTAACTAATGATGACTGTGAGAGTGTTAATTGTATAACAAATGATGACAGTGAGTTGGGTAGTGTTAATTGGGTAACAAATGATGACTGTGAGTTGGGTAGTGTTAATTGGGTAACTAATGATGACTGTGAGTTGGGTAGTGTTAATTGGGAAACAAACGATGACTGTGAGTTGGGTAATGTTAATTGGGAAACAAATGATGACTGTGAGTTGGGTAGTGTTAATTGGGTAACTAATGATGACTGTGAGTTGGGTAGTGTTAATTGTGTAACAAATGATGACTGTGAGTTGGGTAGTGTTAATGAACTAATGATGACTGGGAGTTGGGTAGTGTTAATTGTGTAACAAATGATGACAGTGAGTTGGGTAGTGTTAATTGGGTAACAAATGATGACTGTGAGTTGGGTAGTGTTAATTGGGAAACAAACGATGACTGTGAGTTGGGTAATTGTTATTGGGAAACAAATGATGACTGTGAGTTGGGTAGTGTTAATTGGGTAACTAATGATGACTGTGAGTTGGGTAGTTGGGTGGGTAACTAATGATGACTGTGAGTTGGTAGTGTTAATTGGGTAACAAATGATGACTGTGAGTTGGGTAGTGTTAATTGGGTAACTAATGATGACTGGGAGTTGGGTAGTGTTAATTGTGTAACAAATGATGACTGTGAGTTGGGTAATGTTAATTGTGTAACAAATGATGACTGTGAGGTGGGTAGTGTTAATTGGGTAACAAATGATGACTGTGAGTTGGGTAGTGTTAATTGGGTAACTAATGATGACAGTGAGTTGGGTAGTGTTAACTGTGTAACAAATGATGACAGTGAGTTGGGTAGTGTTAATTGGGTAACTAATGATGACTGTGAGTTGGGTAGTGTTAATTGGGAAACAAACGATGACTGTGAGTTGGGTAATGTTAATTGGGAAACAAATGATGACTGTGAGTTGGGTAGTGTTAATTGGGTAACTAATGATGACTGTGAGTTGGGTAGTGTTAATTGTGTAACAAATGATGACTGTGAGTTGGGTAGTGTTAATTGGGTAACTAATGATGACTGTGAGTTGGGTAGTGTTAATTGTGTAACAAATGATGACTGTGAGTTGGGTAATGTTAATTGTGTAACAAATGATGACTGTGAGTTGGGTAATGTTAATTGTGTAACAAATGATGACTGTGAGGTGGGTAGTGTTAATTGGGTAACTAATGATGACTGGGAGTTGGGTAGTGTTAATTGTGTAACAAATGATGACTGTGAGTTGGGTAATGTTAATTGTGTAACAAATGATGACTGTGAGGTGGGTAGTGTTAATTGGGTAACAAATGATGACTGTGAGTTGGGTAGTGTTAATTGGGTAACTAATGATGACTGTGAGTTGGGTTGGGTAGTGTTAATTGTATAACAAATGATGACTGTGAGTGGGTAGTGTTAATTGGGTAACAAATGATGACAGTGAGTTGGGTAGTGTTAATTGTATAACAAATGATGACTGTGAGTTGGGTAGTGTTAATTGGGTAACAAATGATGACAGTGAGTTGGGTAGTGTTAATTGGGTAACTAATGATGACTGTGAGTTGGGTAGTGTTAATTGTGTAACAAATGATGACTGTGAGTTGGGTAGTGTTAATTGGGAAACAAATGATGACTGTGAGTTGGGTAGTGTTAATTGGGTAACAAATGATGACTGTGATTTGGGTAGTGTTAATTGGGTAACTAATGATGACTGTGAGTTGGGTAGTGTTAATTGTATAACAAATGATGACTGTGAGTTGGGTAGTGTTAATTGGGTAACAAATGATGACTGTGAGTTGGGTAGTGTTAATTGGGTAACTAATGATGACTGTGAGTTGGGTTGGGTAGTGTTAATTGTATAACAAATGATGACTGTGAGTTGGTAGTGTTAATTGGGTAACAAATGATGACTGTGAGTTGGGTAGTGTTAATTGGGTAACAAATGATGACTGTGAGTTGGGTAGTGTTAATTGGGTAACTAATGATGACTGTGAGTTGGGTTGGGTAGTGTTAATTGTATAACAAATGATGACTGTGAGTTGGGTAGTGTTAATTGGGTAACAAATGATGACAGTGAGTTGGGTAGTGTTAATTGTATAACAAATGATGACTGTGAGTTGGGTAGTGTTAATTGGGTAACAAATGATGACAGTGAGTTGGGTAGTGTTAATTGGGAAACAAATGATGACTGTGAGTTGGGTAGTGTTAATTGTGTAACAAATGATGACTGTGAGTTGGGTAATGTTAATTGGGAAACAAATGATGACGAGACTGTTAATTGGGTTATGTTATTTAATTAATGATGACTGTGAGTTGGGTATGTTAATTTAAACAAATGATGACTGTGAGTTGGGTAGTGTTAATTGGGTAACAAATGATGACTGTGAGTTGGGTAGTGTTAATTGGGTAACAAATGATGACTGTGAGTTGGGTAGTGTTAATTGGGTAACAAATGTGAAGGACCTTCTTTGTACGTATTGATTCGCTGATACATGGTATGCTCAGACTGTTAATAATTATTTATTTATTTATTTATTTATTTATTTAAACAAAGAGTCAAAGACTGTTTCATACAGAATGTTTTAATGAATTTAAACAATTCACCAAAATGTCATATTTACAGATATCTCGTAGATACGTGTACTTTGCAATATGTTTTGTATAAATCTGTTTCCGGTAAATATAAGAAAATTATTTGTAAGTGTAGGCTTTCAGTACATAAGCTCAATATTGAATCGGGTAGATACAGTAACTTGAAGAGAAACCAAAGAATTTGTAACAAATGTAATGTTGGTTGTGTAGAAGAATTTCATTTCATTTTGGTATGCAGATTTTATTTTGATATTACAACAAAATATATTAAGTCATATTATTGACAACGCCCCTCGGCATTCAAATTAGTACAACTCTTGTCATTTAGGAATATTGAATAATAGAATAACCTTGAGAAATTTTAAGCATTGCCACTGTCAGGCATGACAGCACTGTAGTACAGTGACGTCACGTTACGCTGAAACTGGTTGAGTCGACAGACATGTTATGGGCATCTGGCGTCTAGAGAACTAGATATCAATGTACTACTCAGGCTTTCAATACATGTACGATTACTTGACATTGCACTCTAAATGAAAACATTATTAATTAGTGAAAGGGAGCTATTTTGACTGTATCTTTGATTAATTACAGAGTTATTTTTCTCGATCAGCATTCAAATTAGTACAACTCTTGTCAATAAGGAATATAAAACAAATTGCCGCTGCCAGGCTTAGCAGCATTTAGTACATTGTACTTTATTTCGGTAAAATGTCGTTATGCTGAAATTGGTTGAGTCGACAGTCTTGTTATGCCAAAGTCAAAAGACCAGAGCCAATTTGACAATATATATTTGTGTGTATATTTGTTTACCTATAAAATTATACATTTATAATATTTTAGGTCCCCTGTGTCAAAGGCAGGTCTCCGAATCTCAGGGAAACGACATTCCGCTGTACTATTGATACTCTCAATATCATTACATGTATTGATTTATCACTCTACATGAATATACATATATCATTATTTTCACAGTTATTATTTTTGTGTTCAACCTCCGTTATCTTGTATGCATATATGTCTCACACGATAAATACATGTAAATGCTATTGCAAACCTATAAGCTGTACACCTTCTGGAATAAACTGAATTGAATTGAAATTGACTCTCTGACCCTTTGCACGTTCAGCCTTCATTATCGGAAATAATGCCTTACGCTGAGCAGCAATAGCTGGGCGAAACTGTTCGTTTATATAATACCTCGTCCCACGGAGACACTTAGACTGCTTTCTCACCTCCTCCCGTTGTTTACATGAACTGAACTTGGCAATAATACGCCTAGGTCAGCTGTTGATTGGTCCTGTGCGGTGCACCCTTTCGAAACCTATGTTACTAGCTCGTTCTGGATCCATTTTAGGTCCTTCTCAAAAAATCCCCGTAGCACATTCTCTGTATCCGCTGATCCTTCATCAGAAGTCTCCGGGGTGTTAACAAAAACTAAATTATCACGCATTGATCGCGACTGTAGGTCAATCAACTCCTCCCTTAATGATTTGTTCTCAGCAATAACATGATCTAGCGTATCCGAAAGTTTATCCACAGAGATTTTAGCATAATTAGCTGTAACATTAGCACATATGACATCAGACTCCAATGCCGAGAGTTTTGATTTGACGGAGCTCATATCACTTTCCATTGTACATAATTTATTTTCGAAAACATCCAATTTTCCTAATGAATAATCCATTCGCCCTTCCATACGAGTTAATCTTTGACATATCTCACTTAGTAGCTTCTCAACACAATTAGATCGTCCGTTTGGTTTACGTGAAAATGTTGGTGTACTAGTACATGTTGGACCGTTTTCTTGAGTTGTATGATGCGAACGTGCGGCATTGACCTGGATTCCTTGTATAAAAGAATTGTTGCCATTTAACACTTCCATAGCGTCTCTAAACACTATCTTAGCACTGTTGTCGAAGTTCTCGGAGACAATGGAGTCGTTAGTTGAATTAGGTTCAGCACACCAATAAAGAACATGTTGTAGTTAAAGAACTTTGTTGTAAAATAGTTATTGTGAAGTTTTTGAAGAAGACAGTAGAGTCACTATATATGTACAGTTGTAATTATATTTGTACATAATAAAACATAGAAAATGTACAGCCAAGCGAGTTTGAGTTAATCCCCTATACAAGGTAACCGTACATCCAAAGGACAGATATACTACGTGCGGTTATAATCTGGTCTAAGTCATTGATTTACAGAAGAATCTATTGTTTTTCAGGTGTTTAACTGTGGACCTTTCATACAATCACACATTGTCTGTGTATGGTGACCAATTTGTGCCATACTGACTTTTCTACTTTTTGCCCCGAAAACTCGCTAATTAGCGACTGTGTTGGCGAGGTGAAATGTCGTAAACTCGCTAATAAGCGACTGATTCTGTGCTTATGTTAGTTAAAACTCAAAACAAGTTCGGCCCAAGGTAGACCAGGCAAGCATATAAAAAAAATAATTGTCTATGCTCCACAACCTAAATAGGATAATATCCTTACATCACAAATTATACTAATATCATATGTATTAAACAGCTGTTCTCATACTTAATCATATTATTTCTTTACCATATTACGCTAACAATACTGCATATCCAACAATTTGTTCCCATGTATGTCTGTACGAGTTGTCACGCCTGAAAGTTACCTGATTTACCTGAGCCCTATCATAATGTCTAGACGGCGTAGTAAATCGTTTCACACCTGAGTCGAGAATTTTGTTATCAGTATGTGATCTTCAAATTGTATGATAATGTGATTGTACATTTACAGTAAACAAGTAAACAATATGAACGTGAGAGACAGGTGTCTTGAATCAGCGATCTTTATATGAATCAAGTTTTAATTTGAACTAATAACTACAAAATGCTAGATTTTAAAATATTTACTTATTTTAAAAAAAGACATGTATATAGTCGGATTATTCAATATATAAAAAGATGCCTTTTAGGGTGATCATATGCACCTTTTGAGATTTACCCAAATATACTGGAGTGGCAGTAAGGTGAATTCTGTTTTAAATATGCGAAACAAAAATTTCTATTGAATCAAAGTCAATATATTAAAATTTCTCAACATGGAAATACGGGAATTGTTTATTTGTCTGTTACATCCTTAACACCAGCTTTTAAAAACATATTTCACATGATTATCAATCGACTGGTAACTCCTACCACCATTAGTGCTGTTGTAATTATAAATGCCTGAGAGAGAGAGAGAGAGAGAGAGAGAGAGAGAGAGAGAGAGAGAGAGAGAGAGAGAGAGAGAGAGAGAGAGAGAGAGAGAGAGAGAGAGAGAGAGAGAGAGAGACGTTATCCGAGAGAGAGGTATCATAGAGAGACACGAGAGAGAGAAGATACAATTATGTACGTTATCCGGATTCATTTTCCTGTTTTGAGTTATCCTATCATAGTTGAAAAAACAGGAAGATGATGTACACGACTTCAATATTCACGGTACTTTGGGGTTTACACCTTTTTATGATACAAATTAAAGTACAAGAGTACATGTCATTGTGTAAATGATAAGAAACAATTCCTTTTTTGATTGATTTATGATCTATGCCACACTCCATCCTATATATAATGATAGGCCATTGTGAACAAAAGTCATGGCTAAAAAGTATCGAAAAAAAACAAGTCCAGATATTCACAGTGTAACACAGAAAAAAAGTCAAATGCTATTTAGTGGTCCATAAGAATATATTTAATAAAAGACACCCACATCCGGACGCAAATAAAAGGCTGTTTGAGTAAAGTATGCTGTCGTACCATATGGTCAGTTGTGTCGGAAATGAAGGTAAGAAACACATAGAGGGGCGACTCACATTATTTGTGAGATTAACCTTTTATGATAATTATTTTACATGTATATTTTATTTTTCTCTATTTTTTTCACCTTTTTTTCCTGTGACTTTTTTTCTTGTGAAACTTTTATATTTTGAGTAATGATAGGCAACACTGTCATAGGCAACACTGTCAGAAGCAGCGATATATAAAGCTAATATTAGCTTTATATATCGCTGGTCAGAAGCAAATTGAAAGTGACGGGGGGGGGGGGGCTAAACCAACTTAAAACACACACACGCCAGAAAAATCTAGGCGCTAAGCCTTAATTTTCAACACCTATTTCTATCTTTTCCAAAAAAGTGGGGGGAGGGGGGCTAAGCCCCACCCCCCGATTCCGACGCCTATGATAGGTAAATCCAAACTATTTAGAAAAAAAAAATCTTATACAGGAATCTGGAAGTCGAAAGACAACGTTATTTACTTAGTATAGTGACATGATTTCATTCTCGACAGTCTCATTGTATAGTAGTATTCTATACGTATTCTATACAACTGATCGTGATGTCAAATAGTATATATATTTTTTCGTGTACCTGTTTTCATGAATAAATCTAGATAATATTTATTTTCATCATGCATTTTTGTACCTAAGAACTAAGATATATCTTTTAAAATTTGTATGGAAATAAATGTTTCGCCAGCAGCTGTCCGTCGTGTCTGCTCCTTCTCGGGGAAGCAGTGATTTGTCTCAAAGGCGAAAGTGAATAATCAATACTATATAATGAATATATCTAGATAAAAATAGAAAAAAAGGAAAATGTTTGTTTTATCAGTGATATCGCTGGTTTTGTTAATATAGGCACCTACACCAGCGATATATGAAGCCTAACATTTTTCTAATGAAACTAAAATTAATTTCGATATTATATTTGCAAATTGATAGTTTAATGTGATTTTTGACAGTTATATAAAACAAAACTAAAAATGATCTTAAAACTCAAACAGGAATATTCAACCGAAAGAGACCCCTGTCTATATATACCTGTCTAGCAAATATATGAAAATCTAATCATATCAATAGAAAGTACACAAAATATACTATCTACCTATAACTAGACAAATGTTGGCAATTAATAATACTATATACGTATTTTACATCAAAATCGCAGAAAATGGTAATCTCGCAAAATTTAACATATCGTCTATGGAGAAATTATGTCATTTAGAAAATTGAAAATGGAAGCAACTCATCAAAACGTTTCAACAATAAAATTTATACCACTGAAAAGTAGATAAAAATAGCGTTTTACCTATAACTAGACAAATCTAATCAAATGATAAATAATGAGCAATTTTGTTCACCAGTCCCTATATAAGCTATACATAAAAATAGCCTGGGATCCTGGCTCACTGATTCTATCGACGAAGTAAGATTGGGTCAGGAACCCAGACTATATTTAAAAAAAATTCTAAAGCGATAGCGATAAAGTCGCGCATGCGCAGTACGATATGGTGTGCTTTATAAGAGAACCTATCCCATTTCACGGATGCCACTATGTCTGATTTTAATTGATTTAAACATATTTTATTGAAAAATAATCAATTGGATTGGGCACAAGTTCTTGCAACTTACTAGGCCTTCTCCAGATAATACAGTAAACAATAAGTATAAATAACACGTGATGGTACGACTGAAACATATGTGTAATTTATTAGATATTATGATTCATAGAATGGTGTATAGAGGTAAAGAACGGGGATACAGAAAAGAAAAGATATAGTAGATAGGATAGTAGAGTGGAAGGATCTAGTTGTGATGGTTCTGATTTTAATATCTTATGTAGTATATACATCTCTGTATAACATTGTTATGTCAAAGGTGATGAAAATAAAATATTATATATCTAGCATACAGACGGCAGACAATCTAGACATTAGAAACAATGTCGTGTCTGGGGAAAGTAAGTGTCTGTATTTTCAGTTTTCTTACACTACTGAATTTTTGTATTTTATCTCATTTGTTGCCGTGGAAATAGATTATTGTGTTCCAAGCATTTCAACCTTAATATGCACATTATATATTCTCAGGTACATTACATGCTAATGTCATGTTGTAAATTTTGTATTTACACCCACCAAGTAAATTTAAAATTTACACCATGACACTAACCACCATACACGTAACCGCGTTTATTAAAATATACTAACACATCTAGGCATTTGGTGACGTCTCCATATGAGTGAAAGATTATTGAGTGGGACGTTAAACAACAATAAACAAACAAAACAAATATTCATTTATATATACGTGTACACCTGGTTAATATTTGATATTAAAACTTCGACCATTGCTGTCCAATAATTAATCGTGTAAGTGTATTGCAATCGGGCGATTTATTCCGCAGCTGCGGCGGTGGCATGGGAAAGGTTTTTCTAGATCCTCAACATTCCCTGCTTATCAGTATTCATTATGTATACAACGATTTATCAAAATACAAACATCTGCAAATTGTCTAGAAATTACTTCAACGATTTTAATTTAAAGAAATGTGATTCCATTAAATAGGGGTCAACGTAAAGATCTACGTGTAGTATATATTTTCATATAAGTTATTTGATTATGATTATTTATAATCAATCACATTAAATAAGTTTGTACTTGTTCTGACACGTGCCTTATCTTAAAAACTTAAGTACAACACCACTTGTGCTTAGAAAATGACTATTTTCAGATAAACTGCTATTTAAAATGATGCTTGACTTTGACACAACATTTTAATACACTAGATACTATTAAAGTGCCATGTGAGTCGAAATTTTCTACCCTTTGAAAATTTGTCCAAACTTGTATTAACATCTATTTTTAAAAACATAAATTTTATAAAATTTAAATTAGTACATTAAGATATTTTTAATACAGGTGTGCTAATTGCATTCTACTGCAAAGCCACTCGTGTTCTTGTAGATTATTTATCTGTGACGTCAGTGATGCACTTCCGGTTTATTTGTATACAAAGGTGATGTGTGCCTCGAGGTGATCGTGGAGGCAAGAGCAGGTGTAGCGGTGTGCGATGTGTTGGGTCTAACACCTTTAAAATGATTAGATATTTTTAATTTCTTAAATTTGCTTTTGTGACTTTTCTCCCCCTGTTTAATCAGATGAACAAAGTCTACATGTCCAATAATCAATATCGTAAAGTTTAAAATTAACAATTTGTAGTGTAAATGTACATATCTATCTCATTTTCATTTATATATATCAATCTCCCAGTGTATAATTTGCATTTAATATTATATTTCGATATTTAATAAAATTTTTATTCTAATCTTGTCTAGAGCTGTTTAGTCCATATAACTGCGGACACCCCCTTCTTTTTTTTGGAAATCATATTTTGCACCTATATAACAATAAGGCACTGCAAGGAAAATTTTTTCTAGATCATCTCAACATTCCAGTTTTCCTGCTTATCACTTGAATTTTTATATTGATTCATAAAACCCTTTCAAATAGACATAAGCTTCATTGGGGGATTTGGATACTCTGGGATCTTCCAACAAACTGACCTCTTCTTTGCAAATTTGTAAACTGTTGCTTCGACAGAAATTACTTGAAATGGATTATTATATAGGCTTTCAAGGCAGCAAGTGAGGAAGTGGCGAATACAGAACTCCCCTTTTTTGTGATTTGTGATTTTCATGCATTTTTATTATAGCTTTGGAACCCCCCTTTCAAAAAATCTGATCTGCCCCGTGAGGTAAATTGTAAATATATCATACAACGTGTATTTGTATATTGCAAATTTATTTTAGACATCATTCATCTATTTGTATATTGCAAATTTTATTCAGACAATATTTTGTTAAATTCAGGTTTCCAGAACTTACGGTAATATACAATCGCACAGTATTTAAACATGACTGTTTAATTGACCCCCTTTTTTTTATTCTACACAACACCGAGCGTTAAAAATAGTAAATGAATAAATTAATAAAGAATTAACCATGAAGAGTCCTTGCATTCTGTCTCGTGTTGATACACGTGCCGTCTGTATCTTGGAGGCAAATGGTTCAAACTGGATAAGTGTTCTTCAAAACATTTTCATGTAAAAAACAACTTCATCACTGTCGTCAAATAGAGATCCAACGGTAGCGACTATTTTCAGTATCGGGAAATCCACTCGCTATTTTTTTAATTTTCTGGTAGTAAAATACGTGTGGTCGTTTTGTTTACAAACAACACTGAATGAAATGATCCAGTGACGTCATCTTCTGTTTATGGTAATTACATTTTCGGAAACAATACGAAGTTACAGGTACGGCAACTTTATCGTGCAATTATAACTAAAATTATATTTCGATTGGAGGCAATTAAACTTCATGGCACTTTAAAATTGTTCTGCAATTACTTCACCGGGCGCGGATCGAGGATTTGAAGTTACAGTGTGCTCGAGTCCAGCATATCTGTTATTGATTTCCATCCTCTTATAATAGTAAAATTAACGGTTGTTTGTCAATTTTATGAGACGCACGCCGGTTGCGCCCCGCCTGAATCCACCAATAACCACTACAATTATTTGTAATTGTTGGATTAATTGTCGGGTAATATTTAGGAAGGGGTTCGGATTTCAGGCATCTTCCATTTTTTTTATTTAATTTCGAAAACTGAGGGGACATTTTTTTCTGCATCCAGACACGAAACTTTGTTGACCCACTGATTTCTCACATTGATTGTCAATCTCACAACAACGCTGATTTAGCAAACATAATCCATACAAGAAACAAAAGCTAGGGGATTATTATTATGTTCCCCCGTAAATAAAAAAAGGAATGCATGTATATAATGAAAAGTTGGTTTAGTATAGTTTAGATTAAACATGTTGTCGAATTCGTGATAAAAGGTTAAATACAAGTTTTCCAGTTTAAATAAACCTTCTCCTGAGAAACTATTGTACGTGTTGCTTCCAGACACGCTATTTTGTTGCAACCAGCTAGACTCTACAAATGTTAATTTGCTGTTTTATGCATTATCTGAAAAAATTGGGTATAGAGTGTTATGAGGTCAGAATTACCCTAAAATATGCCAGCAAAAATCTAGAACACAATAAAGTAAATTTATAAATTTTATTAACAATAACAAAAATAAAAAACTTAATCTAAATGACACAGTTCAGTTTCAGTTCAGAGATCCACATGGATACACAATAAATTCCAATCCGAATGTAATATTAAAAAGATCCACTTGAATACACAATAAATTCCAATTTGTGTGTAATAGTGATGTGCACTAATCTTACATAAATCCCAATATTAAAATATGGTCTGCTCTCCTATAACTTGGTCTCAAAAATAGTCTCCGCTGTTCTAAACTTGTTCTTCAATTGTTATATCACAAAGACCTGACCATCTCTGTATATATACTCTAAAACAGTTCTAGAAATCATCAAGAAAATGTTTTTTCTAGAAGATTCGGGAAAACCCTATGACTAAAAATAGTAACATGATGACAGAGTTAGAATGTCCTTGAACAAACATACAAACAACTGATCTTCCAGAAAGGTCCAGATGCACTGCGTTCAACAAGGACAAATAATTGTAAACAAGTACCCATTAACCCTCATAACGAGAGAAAGTATGTGAGTATTTTCTATGAGACATCCAAAACTCACATCAAAATACACAGGTGAGTGATTTAGTCGCCCATTTTAAACTTTTTTTTAAGTGTATTTGAGACTGTCCAACAAATCAATAGCGGACAGAAGCTGATATTCCTGTGATAATTGTTTGTGAATGTAAGCCAGTGTAACGTTCGGAATCGTCTACATAGGTTTATTTCCCGAATAATAACAGCGCAATTGCCTACTGAATTCCATGAAGGAAATGAATGTTTTTGCACTGTTGAACACGGTGTGCATTTTGGTCGAATACACAAAACATTCTTTTTGAGACGTAAGGATACGAGTTTGTTATACTATACCTTTGAATTTATCCTTTTATCTGTTTACTCATTCATTGAAAAGAAAACTTTTGACTGACTTTTTCATTCGGAATTTATTTTATTACTTGTCCTACATCTCTTTCTTGTAAAACAAACGCGCGTAGGTTGCCTAATAGAAGACCGGCTCGGGTTACATTAATGGCACGGTAGCTTTAACTACACGTATACATGTAGTTGTTGACTTATATTTACACATTCTGTGTGTACATGTGGACTGTATTAAAAGAACATTCTAACTTTACAATCCCGGAACTAACAAAGCAGTTAATTCAGATAGGTTATTCAAGTGACGGATGTACACGATGGACTTGGTCACTTAAATGGCGAACCGGATCTCCGAGTAAGTAGCCTACATCTTAAATATAATTTGAATAGTGATTGATTTGATTAGAAAATCTCTCTCTCTCTCTCTCTCTCTCTCTCTCTCTCTCTCTCTCTCTCTCTCTCTCTCTCTCTCAGAACATTTACTTTTATGCACTACTTGATTATAATGTCATAACATTTAAACATTACGAGTTTGGTCTCCGACATTCGTGTGATCATGTAAAATGTTGATTTTCTCTTTAACTAAGCACTCGTGCATAACCTATATAGTTTCGTTTTAATACAAACAATTTCAATATAATCATTTGAAATTTTTTTGTTTCCATTTATGTAAAATCAGACACTGAATGATAATTCACAAAGGAGTTACATGTCTTGTGTAAGCTCAATGATTTAGATCTGGTGTTATTACTACTTTTTGTGTGTATTCATTACCAGTGGTTACACATATTGTTAACAATGTGTAATGTTTACAGTGTTTGTAAGTAAAGTATCTTTATCTGGTATTTTACTAATGTGGATGATATAACTAATTATACCCTCCCCACAAAGGTGCTCGTATCACAAGTGAAAGGTACTGGTTCGTGTCTAGGACGGTCGGGTTCGGGAAGATTAGAGCTACTTGACACAGTCCGTATGTACTCCAATCGAGTAAAAGTGCGTTGGAACAACAAACTCTTGGGGCTGCTACCATTGACTTGAACAGACCGATGAGAACCAGTCTGTCCGCACGAATTGTAACTGAAATGCTTTCCTGGATAGACCAGCCCTTGCTAACAGTTGGGTTCCACCCCAGGATTCAACAGTATTATTGTGGCAGAGACGACAAAATGAATTTACGAATACAATTTTCAAAAATGACAATAATTCTAAATGCTGGCTAGAAACTTGATCGAAAACAAAACATACTCCTAAGTTTTCAGAATTATATCTACTCCTCTAGTTCTTTTCCTTTTAATCCTGTCAGTCATGTTTCATTTCGAGTTTTGTACTATTCATACATCCTGGCGAGTACTCGTGTTTCCTTTACCAATGATTACGTACCTTGTTTCTATCTTAAAAAATCGAACATTACGTTTTGTGTTATACACATTAAGTAAATAGCGACCTCCATTGATAGATACAAGTGCCTGCGGTTGAGGACATACATATTTTTTCATATAAATATAACCTGAAAATGAGCCTAATGGAATTTTATACATATATAGGGTATTAAAACGTTCCTTAAGACAATAAACATAACCTATATATAAATGCCAGGGACTTTGGGCAAAGCTTCCTTGGGTGACTTTTATATTTTACAAGTCCTTAAAGGCACTTTTGTCACTTCCAGACACTCCTTTAATGTCAGCTGTCTACCCTTGCTTAAAACTAGGCCTATTACAGAGATTACCTAAAAACTAGTCAGACAGGAGCAAAACACTAAGAGGTGGTTAGGAAGTAATTTTACAAGGGGTCTCCAAGCCCTCACTGGTCATTTTCTAGCTTCCACAAATTAGTCAGGACACGAGTTTTTCTTTCAGAAGTATTTAATCAATACATTTGACATTTATATAATTCCGTACCACTTTGGTGGACAATACCACTAACAAAATTACAACCATGGGCTATACTGCATTCATATTTCAAACAACAATGATAACAATCTCTGTATATTGTTGAGGAGTGGAAGGACCGAAAACTCTGTGAAAAGATTGCAACATTATATCAATAATTAGTTTTACGAGGTGACGAAATACCTCAATTCAAGATAACTGTAAAATTCGATAAATAAAGTTCAGAGGATAATGTAACTTTAACAAATAGAGTTCACAGGAGAATGTAACGTTTAAAAATCGAGTTCACAGGAGAATGTTGCTTAAAAAATAGAGTTCAAAAGAGAATGGAACTTTAGAAAATAGATCTTTGCAAAAGAAAGTTGACACTCAGTTTATCATTTTGTTTCATGAATAATTGTACAGAAGAAATCAATAACAATACATACGAGATGAATGTATTCCTAGGTATTTACATACATGTATTATGTCACATACGTGTGCCAATCTCTTTACACAGAGTTGTCGGCCCTTTGTACCCTCTCTTTTAAAATCTCTGTAAACGTCTAAAATATTATAAACATAATATGAAAGTTATAATACACAAGACAATTGTTTCTGTCAATTTGACTTAACCAGTTGAGCTCCAATTTTAAATAGATCCTCCAAAGAGAAGTAGTATAATAGAAGACCAAACAACAAATCCAAAAGATAGCCAAATCCGTCAAAAAGCAACCACTGCAAAAAGACCATCATCTCAGCTTTTGAATAAGTAGAATTTAAATGGTGTCATCGGTGCCAAAAGCAGTCCCAAAACACGTGATAGTACAGCCTCTTTTGAGCGTTGTTTCGCCTAAAATAATATAGTCCCTATATTTACAGCCACTTGTTAGCGTTGTTTGGCCTCAAATAATAATATATTTTACACTAGAACTAAAGATATATGCAGAATGGCAAATAGCTTAAGATAGAACAACCTTAGAAAAAGCACCTAAAGGATTATGTTACATATTGTATCATATAAGATAATTTTGGTTTTGAAAAATATCAAATTCTTTTAAATGAAAAACACTCTATCAGTTCAGAGCGTGAATTCATAAATTGCCAGTAGAATTTGGAAGTGGCATGGTATAGATAGATCTGAAGATTCTGTACATTATGTGACTCAAATAAAGTTGGAGATGAATTTTATTATATTATAGAAATTCAATGTTCTACATTTGTTAAATAATTTATATTATTGTTAAATAATCAATACTTCAAAGTTAAGTCATTTTTCCAAAGTTTAATGTTATATAAATTTAAACACATACAATTTATAATTATTACTACGGCATATTCACAAACCCAGTCATTAAGTTTATATGAAATTCATTCAAAGTCGCGATCTCCCAAGAATCAAATAAATAATGCTACAATATACAAGCCTGTAAACTCTTATATTTTAGCTCAAATGAGCCGAAGGCTCAAGTGGGGGCCATAGTGATCACTCAACGTCCGATGCTCGTTTGTCCGTAAAATTTTCACATCCTCCAACGTCTTCTCTGAAACCACTAAAGGGATTTTGCCGAAACTTCACATGACCAGGGACAAGAACCCAAGTTCTAGATAATCGGGTTGTGTCTCTGCTAAAATCGCCAGCATTCTGAGTTTACTGGGTGGGTGTGAATACAAAATTTACAGTCAATTTTACAACATGGCAATTGAGTAAACTGATGACTTCAGGTCCACATCAATTTGTATTGGCCCAATGAGGTTGGTACTAAGTATACTTTCATTCGGATGCTATAACATGTTGTTTGCGCTTTTGGAACTTTGAAACATAAGAAATCTAAACTTCCAAAAATTCTAATCTCAAAAACTCAGAGCGATTTTGGATATTTGATGTTTTCGGTTTTGGGTCTAAAATATATATTCCAAAACGGTTTTAGTTATTTGATATTCTAGGGTTTTGGCCAAAACTCCAAAATTCAAAAGCGGTTTAAGATATTTGATATTTTAGGTGTTTAGTTAAAATTTCAAATATCCAAGTTTTGGATTTTTAGGTCACCAGAACAAAGCTTATGGTGACTTAATATTGCGGTCGTTTTTGTTTGTCGTCACACTTTTTCACATTTTCACCCTTCTTCTCAAGAACCTCTCTGGGCCAATTCCAACCAAACTTGGTCACTTACACCAATACCTGAAGGGGCGTGAAAATTGCAAAATTCGTGTTCCCCACTCCCAGTGGCCCTGAGGATGGGATGAAAACCATGATAAATAAGGATTTTTTTAAAAAAAAATATTCTTCTCTACTGGGGTACCTTACTAAAACAAATGCTTTATATGGTCGTAATGTCCTAGAGTTGCTCTTCCAAATTGCAAAATGGCCCCTGTATCAAAACTTCAGACTCCAGGTGTGAGACAAGTTTTTGGTGTGGTCAAAATCCCCCCAAATGTAACAAAGTACCAATTTGCTGGAATACATTCAGTTTTTAGCACACCATCAAAAGATGGTGGACTATTTAAATCGCCTTGGGTCCGTGGTCTCTCCTTAAACAATTCTTTTTATCGCTACTTCTCAGAAAATACTGAAGGGATCTTTATGAAATTTGACACATAGGTTCTCCTTGAGGTTTATTTGTGCCGTGTACATTTGCAGGTGGGTCGGATCGCAAAATGGCTACCAGGCGGCCATCTTGAATTTTGACAATTAATGTTTATTATCGCTATTTCTCAGAAAGTACTGAAGAGATCTTTATGAAATTTGACATTCAGATTCTTCTTGAGGTCTAGTTGTTCACTGTACATTTTCAGGTGGGTAGGGTCACACAATGGCTGCCAGGCGGTCAACTTGGATTTTGACAATTAAAGTTTATTATGTATTTCTCGAAAACCATTTACATGTCTACCACCGAGCCATGTATATTATAGTTTTTTATGGGTAGACACTCATTGGTGTATGATCATTCGGTCATTGGGGGGGTCCTGCCCCACCCCATTAGATTTATATTTTTACTTATAACTTAAAAACTATTCACAGCCCCACTTTTAAACCATAATATATTCTTGATGTTATCGGAAAACACATTTAGTGGTGTATGGGGGTCCTGCCCCACACTCTGAAATATATATTTTTATTTATAACTTAAAAACCGTCCACCGCCCCACCCTTAAACCATATGTATTTTGGATTGTTATTGGGAGACACATTTAGTGGTGCACATGTGGGTCCTTCTCCAGCCCCGGGGTTTATATTTTTGCTTATAACTGAAAAACCTATCACATCCCCACCCTATAACCACATGCATTATTGATCCTTATTGGGAAAACAGTCAGTTGTGCTTTGGGGGTCCTGTCACACCCTCTGAAATATATATTTTTACTTATAACTTACAAACCCTTCACAGCCCCACCCTTTAACCACATATATTATTGATCGGTATTGGGAAACACATTTAGTAGTGTATGGGGGTCCTGACCCCTGGAATCTATATTTTTGCTTAAAACTTAAAAACCGCTCACAGCCCCAACCTTAAACCATTTATATTATTAATCATCATTGGGGAAAAACATTCAGTGGTATATGGGGAGGGGGTAATGCCACACCCCTGAAATATACACTTACTGCACTTTGCTACATTTGATATCAAAGCAGGGACCAGCGAGACCTATTGTTATGTGTAATTATTGTTTTACCCAATGCAGGTCATGACCAGTATTTTCCCTTTAAAAGGTTGACAGTATGGTTAAATTATCTTGGGTTATAACAGTTTATATTTGGTATTGTTTTAATCTTGTTAGAAAGCACTTGACAGATATTTAGGTTTTAGTTCAAATACATAGTTGAGCCACAATTGGGTTTTGATTGGGTTTGCAAAGTTTAAAAGCCATTGGGTCAAGGGTCAAGGTCACAGACACCTAAATAAACGGAAAATATGTTGTTTTTTGGTACAATTTTCGGCATTTTTGACTACATTTCCAGAACCATTGGACCAATTTGAACCAAACTTGGCAGAAAGTATAACCATATAAAGTCGCATTAAATTTGCGGATGAAAAGGGACTAGGACCAAACATAGCTACCATGACTAAATATAGAACGAATGAGTCAGCAGATATTTTTGATTTGATACATGTATCTCCAAAATTATTAAAGCTAGGAAAAAAAACCCGTTACCTTAAAATCAGTAACTTGCAAAAATCTACTAATATTTTATTTTGATGGAAATTGTCAGGTCGACTTTTACGGCCTTATATGAGTTATTTCCTCTTTTTTGTGGATTTTTCATGTTTTTGATGTTTTTGACATTATATTGAAAAGTATCATTAATATGAGTAAAAGTGAAAGAAGCAAAATATTCACCACGCAAAGAAATACAAAAAATTTAATAGGGTCGAAATTGTCAGGTCGCCCTTTAAGGGAGTTATTTCCCCTTTTTAACGGATTTCACATGTTTTGTACAGTTTTGTCCTATTATCTTGAAATGTATAATAGGTAGAGAGTAGAGAGAAAAAATGTTCAGCACGCAAAGATCTTCAAAAAATCAATATGTGCAATTGTTCTGTCGTTGTCCGTTTTCACATTTTCGACTTCTTCTCAAGAACCAGGGAGCCAATTTTGACCAAACCTGGCGTGCCGAATCCCTATGTAAAGCCTCATAAAGTTCACTAATGAAATGGGGCTAGGACCTATAGGGGCCCCAAAAAAGGTCAAAAAGGTCCAAAATTTGGTACATCTTTATATTCTTCTCATGAACCAATGATCAAATAGATGACTTTCAAATTTTGTATGCATGATTATTTAGTCAATATCTATAAAGTTTGGTAATGAAAACGAAATATGTTTATAAACGATCCACTGGGAGGCGCTTCAATAAATACGGTTAATATCTCAAAACTGATTGACATTTTGTATACAAAGATATGTGAGAGAGTTGTTAGGAGTTATCTAACGAAAGGACCCTTTTGACAAAATTTCAAGATCATGGGGTCAAAGACCAAGGTCACAGAGACATAAGTAAACAGAAATATAATTTTATTTGGTCAAAACTACTTTAAAAATCTTCCTTTTAGGAACGAATGATCAGCCTATTGTGGCTGTATCATTTTTACCCAGGTGACATTAAGGCCCACTGGTCCTCTTGATGCACTTTTAAGTGTTTCACTGAACCGTATGTGAGAAAACTTTGCTGAAATCTGATTTTTAGAAGCACACCACCGATTTAATAAATCCATGTTATAAGGAAATTATTCAGTTTCTTGCCTTCACTTGCAATGTTACGAACTGATTAGACCTGTGTGTTTGTCATGGACTCGTGCCAGAGCAGGTGCATTAATGATATGACTTGATAAGACGTTTTAATCTTTTTTAGTAATTTTTACTATGTTCGCAGTATCTCTAGTAATATCATCCCTTTTGTGTTGACTATACATTTGTTCTATGTACATTACACCTACACGTAGGAATGTGAACATAGCACGTGAATGAATGAATAAATACAGGGACTCATTTATAAGCTAGTGTATCCAAGTCTCAGTTCCAAGTTTTGACGGATGCAAGTTGAGGTCATATAATAACACCGTGCAATCCACATTTTAGCTCGCTGGGACTCAAGTTGTCGTTGTTCATAGATAAATCATATATTTTTATCTGTAAGGGACAGGGCTTTGATATTTCACATATAGATTCCTTTTGAGCTTTCATTCGGGACCTTGAACTTTGACATACTTTTCTAAAACTTTATCCTTGGCTATAGCTTTTAAACCATGAAGGATATGGCTTTGATATTTCACATATAAATTTCTTATGACCATAGCTTTCATTTGGTACCTTGACTTTTGACCTTGAGCTTGGGAACATGTCGTAAAACAAAAAGTGGATGATAACAGCATTAACTCCCAAAAGGTTAAAATTTTTGCTGATATTTGCTTTCACATAATTATGACGTTTCGCTTTTATAACATCTTACATTACAATTAACCCTTTCAACCCAATAATAGACTGGTGTTTAACAATGGAAAAGGATATCATTCGGATATTCGGGGGGGGGGGGGGGGGGGGGGGGGGGGGTGTTAAGCCTCTTAAATGTTACCTTAACTATAATACTTTTCTGTGAATTTAATAAAATTTCTAATAAAACTTCTGAACCTACATTGACTCGGTTACATCTCAAAGTTAATTACCCGAATTTGAATTAGCGGTAGACATTTCAGAAAAAAAATATTGCGAATGTGCAGTAACTGTAGATTCTGTTTCTTTTCTTTTTTCTTTCCCCTTTTTTTCTTAGGTTACTGTCAAACAATGTTTAACAAAGTTATGCCCCTTTGAACTTAGAAAATGTCCAGTAATTCAGTTTCTGTTCAATATCTCTGAAATGGGTGCACATACTGAAATGAAATTTTACATACAAATGCATCATGATAATATTTAGGTTACGTTTTTTATTAGGTCATCTCAAAGGCTCATGGTGACCTATTGCAGTCGTCTTTTGTCTGTCGTCTGTGGATGTCCAATATTGCGCAATTTTCTTATTCTTACGTAGTTCACTGAGACGCTTAACCATTTGTAACCGTTACCTGGTCAAGTCTTCAACAATATAATGTTTACTGGATGCTTGAGTTTGGCTTTGGCAGAGAATACACGTTGCCTCAGTCTGTAGGTGACAAATTTTGCTATGGTCTGACAGAGGTCATCTCCATGTGTTCCAACAATGTGAACGGCTGATGTCTTCTGGTTTGATGGAGATTCCTAACGTATCTTTGCATACGGATAGAACAATTTTGTCAGTGTCTAAGTCCCAATTTTTATGAATTGTTTAAGACTGTAAAAGAGGGGGGGGGGGGTGCACTTCTACCAAAATGTGAAATTTACAATTCTGATAGCATGGTGTCAGTCTCTGGGGAGGGGGGCCAATATAACCCTGTCTGTTGAACGGCCATGTAATCTGCGGTAACTACAATTACTTAAACTAGCATACGTGTGAATGCCAAAATATCTCAGTAACCCAAAAATGGATTAAAAGCTGTATAGCTGATAGAAATTTGGTGCCATTGAAAATAACCCAGCTAAACTAGGAATGTTTTTGTCTCTCCTGAAAAGTTATCAAAATGCAGTTACAGGATTTTTGTATGGTGCCGACGATATACGTAGGTGCAATAGGCGCGTGCTTTATTTACGATATACGCGTGCGTCTAATCAGCAGATAGTATGTTGACGGAATTTTCCTTTTTTCCCCTTAAAATGCAGTTTGAGCGCGAGATCTTACATGTTGCTGTAAGGGCTTATGATAGGGGAGCAGCGGGGGCACGTGTACCTACTTTTGAGATACTTGTGCCCCCACTTTTAGGCGTAATTTCTTTTATCACACAGTCATAATTTTTTAAAGATTTGATTTTTTCAAAGCAGTAGTTATAATTCTTGAATAATTGATATACCGGAATCCGTACTTATTACCAAAATATTTGCGCCTAGTTACGCTCGGCCAAAACATTTGCATTATATATACTTTTCCTTCCTTGTTGCCCATCATTTCGGTAAAGACATTTTCGTTTTCTTTTCCTCAGCTTGTATGAATATGAACATTTATTTGTAAACTTGTCAAATTTTAAATTGTATCAAAATGTAAGTTATATCTTACCAATTATTTACACATTATATGCATGCAGGCGTAGGTGCAAGGGCGGCTAGGCGCTGCACCCTCCCCACACTCTCTCACATACCAATGTTTTTTTATATACATGGTTATCAACACATCTGGAATAAAGAAAATGGCTTCCCAGAACTTTTAAAATTCAAAACATTTCTGGACTCCATCATCATGCACATGCATTTGTGTTTGTTGATACTCAATTTATTTTTGTTAAATGATACGCATGTCAATTTAATGCAATATTTGTCCAGAATAAAAACGAGTCTCAATGTGATAATTAACTCTCTGGGCTTTAATAACTGAGCATTTCTGGCGAAGCATACCCTGGGCCACAGGTAAATTGCGATTTTTGTGTCTGGAAGCTAGAGGATGCCTCACCGGGCTTCCGAATTAATCCATCAACGATATTTTTAACGATAAAGAGGTCATAATTCAATGTCTGGAGCATACTGGGCCAAAATTCTGTCCCGATTTTAATAACTTTTTTCCTGATCCAACCTTCTTCTGAGAAGGATAATCAATGGTTTATTAGCGGATTGCTATGCGTATTTTCGCGTCTGAATGCAGAAAAAAGGATTCCAAATTAAAACACACACACACACACACACACACACACACACACACACATATATCTGAACGATGCGTAAAACCCTATCCCTAATGAAATATTGCCTCACAATTAATCCAACAGTTTGAATATGTGCAGTGACGAGGGAGAGAGTACCGCCTAAAGTTGATTAAATAGGTGTAAAAGCTTTCATTTTCTATAAAAAGTTAAAAAATAAAAGAAAATTTCCAAAACTTTTAGCACCTCGCTCCGCTCGACGACTTAATTTAAAATTTACACCACTCCAACTTGAAATCATCACTTTACTATTGATGAGGTATGCATGGCATAAACAGTTTTAATTTAAGTTTAAATTTTAATTTTTAAAGTATAAACAAGTTTAATCAATGTCACCAGCCCAGTAGTTATGTACCACACTTCAACCCCCCTTTTTTCCGAGAACAGGACGACGTGTCCATTTCCAGGAATTCAGGAGTCACGTGATCACACATACAGGTAAATGTCGTTATATATAGACGATGATATATAACGTGTTTATTGGATGACACGCGACACGGGCGATTTCAATTTTATCTGTTCCTAGAGATGACACGCTCCCGTGATCACTCGGGTAAATGCCGCACGAGTCGCCGTACAGGTGTCTCAATCGTATAGTGTGAAAAAATTGAAATGTCATTAAGATGTTTTAGTCAATTCATTGAAGCCATGGATACAACAAGACAGATAAGACGTAGTATTTTTAAGAAGAAAATAAGTCACGACATCGCAGAAGGTGTTAAACCTAGGTGGGACATGGATGACTCACAATTCGTAATAGACAATGTAGTAGGGATATACTTTGTTGAAGCCCTAGACGAATTAGACGAGAAGGAACTCGAGGAGGAACTAGTCCTATATGACGAGGAGGAACGATCCTATTTAAAAACGGAGCTAGCCTTGGATAAAGAGATCTGGTGGCGCAAAAAAGTGTGGTTTTGATTACAACAACCTTACCAGGAGATACGAGACGTGGGATCCCGAGGTGAACTGGGGTAACAAAAAAGGTTGGTTTAAGTACAACTGTTATTACGTGAGAGACGAACCGTGGGACCCCGCGGTGGACTGGTATAACAAATCTTTTTGGGTTGATTACAACCGACTTACCGGGAGTTACGTGCCGTGGGATCCCGCGGCGGACTGGGTTGGTAAAACATATTGGGTTTCGTACAATCGCCGTACCGGAGAGACGAACCGTGGGATCCCGCGGGGTGGGACTGGCGTAATAGGGGTGTAAACTAATTTACAAAAAATATAAAAAACTGCATGGTTATAAAAAATACTAAAAATTTATATTTTACACAAAATATAAATTATTCTATAAACTTGTAATCCGTTGGCTGTTCCGTCCGCAAGATCAGCTTGCGTTGCGACAGTTCGTGTTTGAGACGTTTTCTATCCTCTTCCGGGACGACGTCGTTCTCGTTGTAGCTGAACTTGTCCTTGGTGAAGAAGAGGGCTACCCACTTGATCTGCGTGCGAAAGTCTTTAGACGCGCTGTTGTAACGTTGCGTCAATATCCACACGGACTGGTTGGCGTGTCTCCCCGAAAACGCCAGCATGGACAGAGCGTCCGCCTTCTTCTTGATCTGCTTCGTGGCCGAACAGTCGTCGATGATGTATAGCGTGGACGTTCCTTTGTATATGCCGTAAAAGTGTCGCAACGTGTCCTGCAATAGCTCCTCCCCTTTTTTAGACACCGGATTGACGATTTCCACACGTTTATCCTTCGGATGTTTGACGTCGTCGCCTATCCACTTTCTCAACTTATACGCTTCGTTAAAGTCGATGGAGGGACATAGGATCACAATGTGTTGAAAGAAGTCTTTGTACACAGTTTCCAAGAGATCTAACACGAACTTTGTCTTCCCACAAACCGTGGCACCCACGATCATCGCGCGGCGTGAGGTCTTTGAAATGAACATTTTTTTCTTATAGGATTTTAATTTTTCTTTAAGAGATGACACTCGCGAAACGACCGTCCGACATGTTGATCTGTCCGTCCTTGACGACGAAGATGTAAACGTCTACGGGATCGGTATCGGTTTCTGGCGTTTTCTCGATGCGGACGGAAACGCCTTCGCTGATGTTTTGTAGCTTGCGACCCGTGCCGTGGAGATGGTTTTCGGGGTGTCGTCCGCAAGTCCAACCAGAGTGCGTAATGATCTTTGAGATATTTCCCCAGAGTCACGTTGCTCAGGTCGAGTTCCTTGACGATCGTTTCAGTGACGGTTTCGCGATTCAGGGGAGAAAAACTTTTTAATCTCGTCAAAGTGGTGATGCGGTCTCATGCCGGCCGAGAACAGTTGGTTCGGTTGTCCCTCGATGGTCGTTTCCACTTTGATGATTCTCGGATTATAAAATTTTTTCCGGATCGTTGACGGAAATGTCTTTGAAGAGTAACAGAAATGCCGAGAGAGAGACTTCGCGGGGGTGTTGATCTGATAATTGAGGATGCCGTCCGATTTACTCATCGTCGTTTTGCGATATCGCAATATTTGGTTTGAAGTAATAGGCGTGTTTTCCCGCGTACCTCTGTCTGATGCTGCGAGCGAGATGCTCGTCGGTGATTTTCTCGAACTCCAACGCGATGTTAGTCGCCTTATAACTTATCGTTTTATTGGCGTCGTCGGGGTCCGTCAAGACGACGTGTATGGCGTCGTTTAAACGTCAGCATGTATTCCAAACGATCTTGTAAACCCGCTTGATAAAAGGGTTCGCTCGTCTCCAAGATTTCGAAGTCCAAGGGAATGTAAAAGCGATTCCCGAACGTCGCAACAATTTCGTAGTCTTCGCTGGTGTCGCGGGGGTATTTTATAGCTGGGTTGGTTTTGCTCTTATTATATTGAGATCGTTAGTCTGTATCCCCTGATAGGCCATGTTACCTCGTTCCACTTTCCAAAGATCGTTATAGACGAAGAATTTATCTGCATCGTCTATGGTCTGAACGGTGTTTCCCGAGATCTTCACCTCGATTTTCTTGACGATGTTGCGTCCCAGATTATTATAAACACCCGTTTTGGTGAGATCGCCACCCTCCACGGCGACTTCCATGTCGAAGCATAGTCTCGTGCTTCTGGGGACGATGACGTCGTTCTCGCTCAGATTGGGGAAAACGAACCGTCAACGTTTGGTTTTCTTCGATGCTCGAAGGATTGTGAGGACACGGTCACCGTTTGGCGTATACCCTTCACGCCGAAGGCAGTGCGCAATTTCCTATCGGGATTGAGAATGTGCCCGTAATTCATCATCTTTTTTTTATTACGTAATAAAAAATTTAAAGCGTTTTAAAAAATGGCAGAGCCACCAGGTGAAGACATTGAGTTAAATACTCTGGAGGATAACGACTATGATACGACAAATGACGATGTTCGACAAGAGACATCGCTCGGCAATGATCAAGGTGTCAGCAAACCCCAGTCCGCGGTTGAAGAACAGGATCCGCAGGATGTTTTTAATTTACCAGAACCTGCGGGACCTTCACGATCGTTAGAAGAGCTAAAACAAGATCTAAAAAAGCAAGAACAAGAAGCAGAAGAAAAAAAGCAAGAACAAGAAGCAATAGAAAAAGAGAGAACCGGTAAACTCATAGACAAATGGAAAGATTACTGGAAAGATAAGGGTGTTAGTCTTGGTGATCTGGACATAAAATTTTCATCCAATGATAAAGGTGATTTATATGCATGGAGTAAGGATAAGGAAAAGTGGGTTTTATTAAACTGGATACGTGATCGTGATAAATTTCGAGCGGTAGCTACGTTAAAAACGGAAGGAGGTGTGCAATTTGTTAAAGACCTGGGGTTAGAAAGCCAACTTGCCCTAGTACAAAAGGCAGAAGAAGTAAAAAATAAAGTCAAGTCCACAATAGAGATAATAGATAAGAATGCACAAACGGAAGGGGACGAAACGCAAGTGAAACAAATAGACGGTGCAGTATCAGACGAGGTAATGAATAGTTTAAAAGAATTAGAAGATGAAGTATCAGCCATGATATCAGTCATAAAAGAATCACGTGATGCATCGACACAAGTCCGCGCAGATGGTTTTAAGGGTGAATTTCCCCTGAGAGAAGGACTGTTGGATTTAGATAATGAGATACAAACCTTTAGAGGCTCAATAGCCCTTCATGAATCCGGAAGAGCAGACTTACAACGAACGTTGGCGCAATGGATAAGAGACCTCGAAAACAACCCGACGACAGAGAACGCATCGAGAGAGAGATTACCAAAACCCAAAACGAATTAGACGTCGTGAACTCTAGTATCGATAATTTAACTGATTCGTTCAGGTCTCAACTGACCTCCGTAAGCGGGTCGCTCGAGGAGCTGCTCAACAACGAGCCATCGTTGAGAGAGAGAATCGCCACTCTCTTCAAGGAACAGGGTATCACCATCTTCAGCGTCCTGACGGCGATCGGCATGACGATAGGTTTCTTGGTCGAATTACTCCTTCCGGGGACGAGTCCACCACCACCCACTCCATCACCACCTCCCAATAAGGAGGGAGGAGCGAAGGAATGGATCAAGAAACAGCTGGACGCGATCGGTAAATTAATCGCGAGACTAGCCGTCAAGTTCGGCGAAGCGTTGCCGGGTATATTGGGAGCCATCGTGTCCTGGATCCTGTCGACGCTCGGCAAGACGGCGATGTGGTTGGGAGATCATCTGTGGGTGTTGGGCATGGGCATCGTCGGTTGGTTGTTAACGAAACTCGACGAAGACAAGAAAAGAAAGTAACGCTAGAGCCAAGACGGCGGTCTTCTGATCCTCGTGATCGTCTGATGGCGTCTTGTCCTGTAGCGGCGGTGTGATCTCTATGGGAGGAGGTGGCGACGGTGGTTTGACTTGTTTGGGTGGTGGTTTGGTCTGTACGGGAGGTGGCGCGAACGTTTTCGCGTTGAGGTTGACGTTCGTTCCCGTCGTCGCGGTGTCGGGAGCGATCAAGATCTCGTTATTGTAGTCGGCGATGTTCTTGCCGATGTTCAGCTCCATGTTGCTGGGCAGCATGTAGAGCCCCGGATGGACGACGTAGTCGAGCTTGGAATTGGCGTACTTCAGACAGTCTTCGTAGCGCGAGATGTCAGCGGGCAGGTCGACCGGCCGGTTGATGGCGTCCTCGACGTTGACCAGGAACTGTTTCTGGGCGTCCAGCGACGTGGCGCCGGCGTCCACGATCGAGGCCCTCGTCTCCCCCTGCGAGCCCAGGATCGCCCAGGCGAAGACTCGGATGGACGCGTCCAGTCTGGCCAGACCCGGAAGCGTGAACCCCTCCGGTCGGTTCGCGATGAAGGTGGACCACTTCGTGTTATATTTCCCGAAGATGGTCCCCTTGATCTTCCAGTCCGCGTCGACCGG
This sequence comes from Atrina japonica, assembly GCA_030159075.1. Taxonomy (NCBI): domain Eukaryota; kingdom Metazoa; phylum Mollusca; class Bivalvia; order Pterioida; family Pinnidae; genus Atrina; species Atrina japonica. The sequence goes on along the minus strand of BROG01000031.1, from coordinate 685,040 downwards.
TACCCCGAATTCGCGACAGATCCGCTGGAACGCCGACGCGTCGACGTTGTTCGTGAAGTGCTCGAAGTCGGCGTCGCTGGGTAAGGGGGGCGGCGGCGATCTCCTGCAGGATCCTTCTGATCTGATAGTAGATGTGGAAGCGGAAGAACGACTTGGACAGGCGGTCGTTTCCCATGTCCAGCGTCACGCCGCATCCGGTCGTGGCGCACCACACCGCGAAATTCAGCTGGTTCTGCCAGAATCCCTCGATGGGATGCCGGTACCACCGCTTCAGCATGGCGTTAGTACTTCGACGTGCCGTCCTCGAAGACGTCCGGGTTGTCGTACTTGACGAAGATGTTCTCGAACGACGCGCGAAACTTTTGCTCGCGTTGACGTAGACGTCGAACGACGACAGATCTAGATTCTCTCTATACTCGTAGACGTTCATTCTCTTTTTTAGTTAAGATTTATTAATATTAAAAACAGCATGTTCTATCTCGTGACGGACATCGGAAAACCCGTGAAACTCTCTCGCTACATCGACAACGCGAACGGCGAGTGGTGCGTGGGTGTCAAGTCCTTTCGTTTTAACAACGGTTTGTACAACGTCAAGAAAGACGTGGAGATACGCTACGCTAAAGGGAGAGACAGACCTAAAGTCCAAAGCGTGCACGCCGGGTCGTACACCTTCACCGACCTACGACGAATTCTCGCGAAATACTTCGACAAGGTATTCCTGGACAAGACCACCACGAGATTGAGACTCGACGGTTCGAGCAGTACGGCGGTGGTGCTTCCGCCGGAAATCGGTAAGATTCTCGGTATTCGCGCGAATGTGGCTCACGGCGGCACCATCTCAGCGAGCCAGAGCATCAACCTGCAACCGGTGGAACTCCTCAACGTTCATCTCGACGAGTTGGAGGAGGGTATCAGAGACGGTACGGTGAAGGACATCCTCATGTCCCTGCCCTGTCCCAACGTGAAATTTTCTGAGTTGTACGAAAAAGACGTCGAACATCCCATGTTCTTAACGTTGAGACGCGATCGCATCTCGGAATTAACGATACGTCTAAAAGACGAGGAAGGCAACCCCGTCGACAATCACGGTCATTCCGTTCACGTTCTATTGGAATTTAAGAAAAAAATCGTATAATAAAACCATGTCTAGATCGGGATTCTATTGGGAAGACGTGGAAAGGGAAGAACTGGTGGAGGACCTGAACGAGAAACTCCTCAAAGACCTCAACGACGCCAAAGAGGATATCACCGCGTTGGCCAAAAGCCGTCGCATCATGAACACGTTCCAATTCTGCGTGAATAAAAACAGAAAAATCAGACCGCAGCTGGGCACGACGATCTTGTTCGACGGTTACGTTCTCCGTCTGGGATTTTTGGGGGAACTGGACGTGACGCTCGTCGTGAACGACGTGGAACACAAGACCTTTCAGACCAAGACAGGCGAGATCGTCCCGTTGAATCCACCGTTGCGGGTGACGTCGGGCGACGTCCTCACCTTCGGCGTGAACAAAGGATCGAAAGTGGGCACCGTCAACGGCGTCGTCGTTCTCGACATATAAAAAATTCCCCTTTTAAAAAGATGAGTAAAGATACATTGTACCCACCATTATACCCACCATTAACATCGAAAGATACTGAAACATCGGAAAAACCATCGGAAAAACCATCGGAAGATACTACATCCTCGGACAACGCGCAACATTATCGTCTCAAACGCATCGGGGAGATCGAGCAGACGTTTCGGCGAGAGATCGAGACGCGGAAGAGCGTTCACAAGAAATACAAACGAGCCGTCAACACCGCCGACGGCGTCGACACCGTGCTGATCTCGGGAAGCGCCATCATGGGCGGTGTGGGATTGGCCGTACCCATCGCGGGCTTACCTCTCCAGATCGCGGCTCTGACCGTGGGCGGAGTGGGATTGATCATCAAGGGCGTCAGACGATTGCTGTTGAGGAAATCGGAGAAACATCTCAAGATCGTCAAACTCGCGGAAAGTAAATTGAACTCGATCACGGATCGGGTGAGTCGCGCGCTCGAGGACGGGAAGATCTCGGAAGAAGAGTTCGCCGCCGTGTCCCACGAACTGACCAAGTATCGCGAGATAAAGGAGAAACTGTACACCAAATACAAGTCCGAAACCGTAAAAAAGGAGTCGGATCAAGAGACGGACGACCTCCGCAAGCAGCTCCTCACCCTCGTAAACAAATCCACTTCTCGTTAACCGTAGATTTTTAAGACATTCTGTTTTAAAAAAATCCGGTTAAAACCTCTTTCTTGGGACGTCCGCGTCTTCTTCTCTCGGACCGTGGATGCGTCTTGTGCCACTCGTCTGCGCGTTCTTTTCCGCCGCACGTATAACACGTTTCGTATTTAGTGCTATCGGTCATCCATTTTTGGCAAGAGGTGCAATACTTCAACGTGTCGATACCTCTCTCTTTCAAGTAGTTGTGATGAATGCTACAAAACAACGAATTCACGACGACCGGATGCTTACACTGGTAGTCTCTGAGGCATTTGACACGTGAGTTTGACGTCGTCGGGCCAATACACCAAGACTTGGTTACCACCCAACTGCATGCACGCTATGTCGTCCCCCAACATCTGTTTTACACCGCGTTCGGTAAACGCCTTGTCCAGTAAAATAAACATTTTTTTATTTATATATCTATTGTTTAAGCCGTTTAACAAATTTTTTTACGTTAAGAAATGAAACGTTTTACCGAGATGGTCTTGTTCGCGTTGTTGTCGTTGGTCGCGGTAGGGTGTGTGCTCGTGTTATCCGCGATATTAACTATGTTACGTCTGGAAAACTATCGCAGAACGGAGAAAGGGCTCAGAAACATTTTTAAAAAAATGACTTAAAGAAAATTTATTCGTTATAAAAAGAAAACATGGCATTCGTGACAGTTGAGAACTTTGATATGAACAATTTAAGGACGGGCGCTCATTACGTTGATAAGAAAGAGGAGGGACGCTATCAACGCGTTTACGTCGCGTATCAGTACCCGAACGGCGACGTGAAACCGTTAGTGATACGCACACCCAAAACGGAATCGTCCGGTTTGTGGCAATACGAGGACAGTTCCGATTATTCTATGAAATTTAAATGCGAAAAGGAATTCGCCGACGTGTTGGAAAAGATCGCGGCGTTCTTGAGAACGGAAATAGATAAACTCGCAAAGACACTGAAAAAAAGTGGTAGAAAATCCCCCGTGAATGTCAACGATATAACCCTCGTCAAAACGGATCAGAACGGTGACAAGGTGATCTACTCAAAAATTAAACAGGGCCGAGAGACAAGCCTACTTTTTATAGAAAGAGAACGGCCGACGATCCGAAAGATAAACATCCGCTCGTCGAAACCGATCTTCACCAATACGAGAAAAAACGATGTCTGGCCATTGGTTCTTTACGCATAGACAACGTTTACATACCCAACAAAGAATCGAAAGTATACATGCAAACCCTCTTACACCAGGCCATCGTCGTCAAAACAATCGACGTTGATCCTCTACCGGATTTGGCCGACTGTGTAGAAGACTTGGACTTGGATTCCGACACGGAATAAAAAAAACGTGACAGTATTTTGTAAACGTAACGTTTACAAAATATAAATAAAATGTATTAAAAAAAGATGAATGTAGACGACGTATTAGCGAACGATGCACCTTCCACTACCACCAGTACGGCAGTAACCGCCAAAGACAGACTGTCGACCATCGTCGGATCCGGACGTGCGCGTCAGTTTCTGGGTAAAGACGTGACGTCTTCCGAATTGGACAAGATGAACGACAAGGAAGTGGAATCCCTGAGTCGCGTGTTAGACGCTCGACTCAACATGCGCATGGCCAAGTCGATCGGTAATACCCTCATCGGTCTGTATACGCTTGGTCTCAAGCATTTTTTCGACATCAAAGACGAACCCAAACTGATCGAAGAGCTGAGCGAAGACCCCTTCTTAGACGCCGCCATCGGCGAAGTGTGTTGTAATCTCTATTACAAATACGGGGCGTTTTTAGCACCTTTCAGCTTAGCCGCCACGACCAGTCGTCATATCACAGGAATAAAAAAAACGGAGGATATAGAAAAAGAGAATGAATCCGGAGGAACTCATAGGGAAGAAGAAGAATCCGAAACGTCAGGAAGCGGGGAAGAAGGGTGCCAAGCGTCGGTGGAATAGCAATGCTAATAGCCAGGATAGCATTGCTAATAGCCAGGATAGCAATGCTAATAGCCAGGATAGCATTGCTAATAGCCAGGATAGCAATGCTAATAGCCAGGATAGCTGGAAATGGCTAGCGGCCGGCGGACTCGCGGTCGTCGGATTGTTGCTGATCTACACGAAAAAACAACCACCGCCTCCTCCTCCTCATCCTCCTCCAGAACCCAAAGAAGAATCGAAACCCAATCCCCATGAAATGTATTAAATAATTTTTTTCTACTATAAAAAATGTGTAACTGGACATTGATAACATTCATGCACACGGCGTCGATGGCAGCGGGGATCATCACCACGAGTTTATTCGTTGCCATGCTTGTACAAGCAGTGGACATTACCTTCCACGACTGTAGAGAAGAAGAAGAGGTAAAACCCGATAAATAATTTTTTCTCGTCTTTAAAATGAGTGAAAAAGATTTGGTCAACACCGCGTATCACGCGGCCGTCGTGACGGGGATCGCCACCGGTTACGCGCAGCTCCTCAAGAAATTCTTCAAGATGTCGACGCCCAAGATGGATCTAGACCCGAAGGACCTCGGGATGGTCCTCGTCGACTATATTTTCGCCGAGTACACCAAAGACATGCTGGTCAAGAAGGGCATCATCCCCGCCGATATCATGAAATAAACTAAAAACTCTCTCTATTAAAAAATGGCAACGATTGCGATGATGGTGGGCGGTGCATTAGTCAATGCTCTAGCCTTCTCGGGTTCGCAATTTCTATTCTCGAATCACGAAGAACAAAAGAGACACGACGAGGCGATGGAAAAACTGACCAAGGCCAGAGATCAATGGAATCACGAACGCACGAAGCGATTAGATTTTCTCAACGAGAGACTCAAGAAAGAAGGACACGCGCTGTACACCTACAAAGAAGTGGACGCCGCCATGTCACTCTACTCCCGAATGACGAACGAAGAGGCGATGGCTCCCGAACCGAAGTTGAGCGATTTCTATCAACCCTCGGAAGAGCAAAAAGACAAGGAAATCCTCTTCGTGGTGATCGGGACGGGACTCGTGTTCTACGGCGTTAAAAATACGTCGCCTAAAGTAAAATGGAAGAGATCTATCACAAACACTATTGGAAGGGAAAGGCTGCCATCGGGAAATTGGCCAAAGCAGCTAAAGTCAGCGAGAAGGAAGCGTTAGAGTTCCTGAAAAAACAAGACGTGTGGCAAATCTACCTGCCCGCCCCCAAGAAGATCGTGAGGCCCCGATTCGAAGACGCGAAAGAAAACGACACTCACCAGGCCGATTTGCTGTTTTTACCGCACGACAAGGTGGACGGGAAAAACGTACAAATACGCGTTGACGTTGGTCGACGTGGGCACTCGCTACAAAGAAGCGGAACCTCTGACGACCAAAGACAGTCGAGAGGTAGCCGGCGCTTTCGAAAAGATCTACGGGAGGCGTCTGACGTTTCCGAAATTATTACAAGTCGATCCCGGTCGCGAATTCATGGGCGCCGTCTCCAAACTCATGATTAAACACGGCGTTAGAATAAGAAGGGGCCGGGTCGACCTTCATCGCGACCAAGCCATCGTCGAACGATTTAATAGAACGTTGGGCGAACAGTTGTTTAGCTATCAATACGATCAAGAGATGAAAACCAAAGACAGAAACAGAGAATGGGTGAAACGGTTGCCGGAAGTCGTAAAAACGATCAACGAAGAGACCAACCCGCCCAAAAAGGTAGAACCCGTCGATAAAGTGCAACCGCCCGTCAGCCCCTTTGCGAAAGTAAGATATCTATATCAACCGGGCGAATTGGAAGGCGGACGCAGGAGGGCCACCGATCCCATCTGGAGCGTCGACAAACACGACATAGACAGGCATTTCAGAATGCAAGGCATCGACCTGTATCAGCTCAAGGAACCGGCGCCTCAGAGAACGTTCGTCCGAGAGGAATTGTTGGTCGTCGATTAAAAAAATTTATTAGTATTAATAAATTTTTAATACCCGTAGGGAAGCGTGTCGTACCCGTCCTTCATCATCCGTTTATCGTAACACAACGTAAACTCTTTCTCCTGGTATCGATTCACGACGCGTTTGGTTTTGGAATCTCTCGTGATGGCGTTTTCTCGAACGGTCGTAATCCTCTTACGCGTTTCTTTGACGACGTCGGTCATCGCGTCTCGGTTGATGTAAAGAGAATTTTCGTAATTCAGACTAAATCCTTTGACTTTACACACCTTTTTATCCGCGTTCGTTTCGTACGAATAAGATTTGGGACCGGTGGCGCACCACGACGTGATGAAATCGCCGCCTAACTCGTCCGTCAAATCACCCAAGTTATCGCCCGTGTCGATCGAGACCCCGTCGTCGCGATCGACGTACCACACGCTATCGGTGTCGAATCCCAACACCCTATCGTCGAGGGTATCCAACACGTCGTATAACATGGTTCTGGCGTGCGCCGTCGTATAACACGCTATGAAGATGTTGACGTCATTGACCTTGTCGACGAATTGTCCCTTTAAATCGTAAGACATCTGGACCATGTCGTCGTTGATGAACTGAATGTTGAGATTGTCTATCGTGTCGTTCAGCAACAGGGTATAAAAGTCTTTCGGTTTGTTCACGTATTGAGTCTGTTTCATGTTGACCCTTTGACCGAACTTACCCCAAAGAGAGTTGAGACATAATTTAGAGATGGCGCGCATGCCCGGATTATACTCTATTTCACCCAAGTCGATCCCCAATCGTTCTCTGACCATGTCTTTATACCGTTCTTCCGAGTCGTAGGGGGTGCCGGGACCCACCTTTAATGCGGAACTTTCCATCTTGATCTTCATAAAGTTCTTGACGTAGTCTCTGAAGAGATCCGTGTCCTCACTGGTGTAGAGAAAATCCCAAACTTCGTAAATTTTCTCTATCTCGTACCCCTTATCTAAGGCCTTGAATAGCTCGGGAGTACACCACGTGCCCATAAACGACCTCTGCTCGTCGGCGTGTTCGCACGGCGTCTGTGCCCGTCGTTCGGCGCACGTCTTACACAGCGGGAACAAGAGCTTTTCGGCATCTCCGCATTTCTTTTTGACGGGTAAGACGGGGTGATATAATTTCCGGGGTGGCACGACTTTACATTTGACGAACCCTAACCAAGTTCGATCGACGCGTTCGGGATTAACTATTTTGGTAGGATGACCGACCGGGTAGGTCTTATAAAACTGGACCGTCGGATACAGACCGACAAAGTCGACGTATCGTCCCTTTTCTCTTCCGTCGAAGTCGTACAGCAACTTGGTCACGTTGGTCCTACCGCCGAAAAAAAGCGTCTCGAGGGTCTAACGGCGTCACGATCTCTTTACCGTTTATGTCTTTCGTATCGCATTCCCAGGCCTCGACGAACGCGTAACCGGCCCGTCGTATCTTCTCGTTTTTCGCGGAGGTTCGTTTTCTGAGCGTGTCCATGTCGAATTGGTTCTTGTTATTGAGGGTGTCTCGCGCGTAACACTTTTTACAACCGTGCCAGAAACACCCTTGAAATTCGTAAACCGTCTTCTTGTCTTCGCAATACCCGTCGACTTTACCGATGTCGGACAGAGTCACCTCGCCGCCGTTCAACGCGTGTCGAATGACGACGCCGTCTCTCTCGGCCACGTGATCCAACCAAGAAATGGATTTCGCGCTGTACGTTTCGTGAACGACGTTATCGTTATGGACGGCTATCGTATTTTTAGGCATGTAATTGCTTCTGTAGACGGTCATGCACACGGACGCTATCGTCACATACTGTAACGGATCTATGTTTTCCAACGCGATAAAAGTCTTCCCTGAATTTCAACATGGACCGTCGTAATATGTCGACGTCGGACGTGCAGTACTCCCTCAATTCTTTCTGGAAATCAAACACGTCGTTCTTTCGCACCTCGTACCACTTTAAAAAACTCTTCCCTGTTGCGTTTGCTCATGTGATCGACACCGTAGTGTTTTTTACTGGGCAACGGCCCCACGTAACGTTGGTGACACGGCTTGTTGAAATAATGCGGGAAATAACCATTTTTGAGTTCGGTCAGACCAAACGTCTTCGGAAACTCTGCCAGAGCGGATTGGACAAAATTTATGGAATCGATAAAGCGAATACAACCGACTTCCATGTACATGATCTTCGTACCGTTGTAAATACAATAGGGTTTAATGTTATGCTCCACGAAATACTTTAACAAAAACTGCGCGTCGTACGCTTTGGCATTGTGGGCGATGAACGTACCGTATTTGCCCGAGGCAAACTTGCAGAACTCGTCTACGGTAGAAAATTCGTGTTGACGACCGTCAAAGTCTTGACACAGGATTAGATTCGGTATGTGAACGCCGATGTCTTGCGTCGCTTCTATGTCGTAAAAATAATACTTTGTCGTTCGCGTTTTACAACTATAACACCATTCATACTCCTTTTTTTTTACCGCCTCCTCGCACGGTTCCTCCTCCGTGCACTCTCCACCCTTGCATTGTTTCTCGAGCATGAAACACTTATGCGTCGTCATGTCGACATATTCTTTACAATTCGAGCATTCGGAATGACCACATACATGGGACTTCAAGTCTTTGACCACCCGTTCGCACTCTAAACATTTCTGAACGATTGAACAAACCACGTCCGGTTTGTCGCCTCGCGTGCCTCTGACGCGTTTATGTTCCTTAAAACAGTCTTCACCGAAAACGCTCTGTTACAATCGTCGCACACTTTCCTTTCACCCCCCGGACAATCATAACCGAAGCACGATAAACACTTTTCGGGACATCTGTGACGATCTCGTCTTGTATACCCCTTCTTACAAATATGACAGTAATATCCCGTACCCAAAAACCCCGTCATGGTCGTAATAATCACGTCGAAGTGATTTTTATTCTTGTACAGATAGACCGCGTCGTCATTGCTTCCTTCGGTCGTATAGATGATTTCGTTAAACCGATCGCCGGTCCACTATATTGATCTGCACACCCAAGTGATCGGCAAACGTTTTCACGTCTTCTAAGGTACAGCCGTGATCACGGACGGGAACGTCCGCTTCTTCGTGAAGTTTTAACGCTTCGATCCTTTGTAATTTGCGACTCTCGTTGAAACCGTGCCGAAGTTGGGAATTCGTCCATTTATCTTTATGTTTATTGGCCACCGCCGTCACGATGGCTCGTGCCAGACACGTGGCGTCGTCGTTTTTAATCGTGATGATACTTCTTTTCGACGATGAGGTCTCCTTTGTCACCGGTTCTTTGGGTCTCCCCTTCCCCCTCGGCATTTTCGTAGAATGGACGAATATTTCTACTTCGTCTAAAGGCACCTCGTAATATTCTATATACTCTTGCAATGCTTTGAATAACTCTTCGGACAAATCCCCCGAGACGGTGATATATTTCGTACTGTACGGTTTCGGAAATTTCGGGTGATTGATGATGATGCGAAATTTATCGCCGTTTTGCAACCCTCTAGCGTTTATCACCGACCTTACGAGGTGTACAAATAAACGGTCTATATCGGTCCCTCAATAGAACTACTTTATACTCGTCCGACCAGGTTGTAAACTTTTTAATCTCTGTCTCAGAAATTTTATCAAAACGATAGGTCTGCCCCGTGTAGACACGTTTGGGTCTTAAAAACGTTTTTTTTAAAATCAGGGGGAATCGGGAGATCCAATAACGGTTCAATATATTGGCTCGTAACAGATCTCTCGGGTGGGATCGGTAAATCCAATAACTGCTCGGTAGATCGATGTGTATGAGACATGTTTTAAAAATTGGGGTGAAAATTACTTATGGTGTTTTCAATATTTTGCTACACTATGCCATTGGGACACCTGTACGGGAGCGTGTCATCTCTAGGAACAGATAAAATTGAAAATCGCCCGTGTCGCGTGTCATCCAATAAACACATTTATATATCATCGTCTATATATAACGACATTTACCTGTATGTGTGATCACGTGACTCCTGAATTCCTGGAAATGGACACGTCGTCCTGTTCTCGGAAAAAAAGGGGGGTTGAAGTGTGGTACATAACTACTAGCCCCCTTCAAAACCACATTTGGATGTTCACGCACATGGCGTCTCGTCCCCCCAAAAAGTTACGTCCCCCTCTTTGAAAATTCCTGAATGCGCCCCTGTAATCCATTCTCAATATTTTGAACGGTTGCCCCCTCCCCCCAACTTTTCTGGACCCATCTACACCACTGTGTTGCTGTAAACAAAAAGAATAATACATGTTTAGCTCTAAATATCTTTACAACAATTTCAATTTTATAACCAGTGATTGTTTGGGACTCATAACTAAATACTATAAAGTGATAAAGCTTTAAAGTTTTCTGTCTCGCAAATGACTCGTTCCCACGACCTTTTATCTAATTTATCTAATGCGCACGCAATACTGATTACGACCCACTCACATCAATGTTATATAAGGATATTAATTGACAATTGACATACAATGCATGTCTCACTGTGCAAATTTTTAAAATTGTTAATTAATTTTTTCAAGGGAAGAACCCATCAAAGCTCAGGATACATGCACCGTTTCATAATTTTTCCCCTTAAATTTGGAACCCCGAAGAGGCTTTCATACATTTAGGGGCCTAAATCACGATCTGTGTCCATTTGGCGAGGTATCTCCATGACTATTCATCGGAAAGAGACGTAACGCAAACGAGAGACCAATGCTAGTCCTAGGGTATGCTCCTTTGGATTTTTTTTATATGATAAGCCTTAAAGTGCCATTTTGAGGCTTTCTTTTGTGATATTATGACCTTTCTGAACTTCAAAAGTATTACGTCAATACATTGATTAATGATGGGAAATTCAGCAGACATAATCCCGAAATTTAGAGAATTTGGAAGTATGCTATCCACGATTTGTGACGGCTAGGCCTAACTTTTGGAATTTCACAAGAAAGAAATACCAAGGGTCCCGGAGCATTTAGGAATTTTCCGATTTGGAAGAATTTTCAAGAAGGCATTTTATATCTTTAATGCACCTCCAAATCACAATTTCTCAATGGTCCGGGGTGATATGCTCCCAGAAAACATGTCAATATTACAAGCTCTGAGAAACAATCAATTTTACAAGCTCTGAGAAACAATTACATGTATCTATCATGTATATATCAATCTTCCAGGCATCACATTAGGTCTGTTTTATATCAAACGTAAATTGTATTGACAAGAATGATTATTTCTTAACAATGAATTGAGTTTCAGGAAATCAAAACATTTGCAAGTGTAATGAATGAGAAGGGGTTCGGAAGATGTGTTAATTTTAAAAGCTCTGAACGAACATTTTTTATCTTTCAGACACTACAACTTAAACCAAATAATTCTCTGGAACACAATTTACCACTTATTTCCACATTTTGAAGATTTTTCAAAATTATCTTGTCGACACTTCTTTTTATATAAAAAAATCAAAGGGGTGGTTCAACCCCCGTAACCCCTCTGGATCCGCCAATGTATATACTTACTATTTTCTGGTTTCGAGTTTAAGGCAGAAAAATGATTACAAATTGCCAGTAGTTTGGCAGTTATATTGTTTCCGGTTTCCCCAGCATCTAGTTGCTGAGCAGAACAAGATTTATTGCACTTCAGTCATATATCACAGCTTCTTCTCTGTGACCTTTCCAACAACAAAATGCATTTAATAAACTTTTCTTGGATACAACATTGGCAGTTTGTTGTATATTTGTTTATCATGGATTTTTTTTTCACAATTTGGTGAAAAATGAAAAGGACATTGAAGCGGCAATTACAAATTATTTTTCTCCGTGGACACGTGACCTTTATATGGACGTGATTTTACAAAGATAATAATATAACTAATACTCAGGGGCAGAAATGATCCTTAAAAGCAGGCGCGTGTCTATGTAGATATGTCACATGAAGAGGTTTTACCCGGGCATACCGTTCAGGCCATTCAAATGTCGACACTAACACAAAGATATATTACAATGATAAGGGGTAAGAATGATTAATTAAAGATATCAGCCAAGAACGCTTCATTACAGAAAATGGTTTACGATATTTAAATATGCCTACCCACGTGCAAAACATTAAAGATACATTTTATATTCCTCATAATTTAACAGTGGTAATCATTTTTTTCTATTTTCCAATGGAATACACGTCCAAATAAAATTGTACGCACGCCCAATTGTATTAAAATTGAATTCTAGATACTTTGTCCGGACCCAATGAAAATACACGATGGACAGTTTATTTAATCCAAGATTACGATTAAAAAAAATCCCCGTTCCTTTGAAATACAGGCCTACTGGTCAAAAGTCAGTCATCGTACCAGACGTAAACCAACAATTGGAAAATATAATTATCTGATAGTGCTAAATGTCAAACAAACAAATGCGATCAATTTGTGTTAAACATTGTCACTATGCAGAGCTATCAATTATTTGATTTTCACAGATAATATTTTACTGAAATATGACATCAAAATTTCATCGTGTAAACCATATCCGCCATTTAAATGACGTCATAAAACGTCATCACCTTTAACAGACCTTTAATTTGTCTGCAGAAAACGTTGTCATCATGTAAATTTTGTTGTTAAAAATTGTATGAAACTGGTACGGTTACTAATGTAATATCCTGAAGCCACTTTAATTAACCACTGAACATATTTCAGCATTAATTGGACAGTAATCATGCTTCTATTTCTAGGAGAGGCCCCCAGTTAAAGGAAATTGTGCTAGTACCCTTAGGAGGAAATTGTGCTAGTACCCTTAGAAGTTCCAAAAGGACCAAAACTGTGTAGTTTTTGTAAACATTTTCTTATCATGAATGAGCAATCCGATTGCTTTTGAAATTGGTTTTGTTTAACACATTTTATTTCATTAATAATAATGGAATTGGGCATGTTTCCCCAACATTATTTGTGCCCTATCCCTAGTGATGTATCCCAGTATTCCAAAGCACCGATAGCCCGAAGGTCCGATAGACCGAAGGCCCAATAGTCCGAAAGTTCTGCATTCTAATATACAAAAAGTTCCATAATCTTAAGTCTGATAGATCTAAGGTTTAAGGTTCCAATAGTCTGAATGCCCGATAGTCCAAAGGTCCGATAGTCCGAAGGTTAAGAGTAATATAAAATATTCCCGAAAAAAAAACTCGATTCCATTACTTCTATTTTTGTTAGTAATCTTTCATTCTTGACTTTAATTTTGTAAAAATCCGACAAATCCCATTAAGTTGGGCGAGTGCATTGTTAACTAGAGGATCCCAGGAGGCTGTATAGCTCACCTGTACTATACTGACCAACTTTAGTTTCAATTTTCAAAGCAGTTCCAGATGTGTTTCCCATAGGATCCAATGTAAAACTACGTTACCCGTTGGAAGCCTTCTTAAATGGGATGTGGACCTGCTGAACACAATTTTACAGGGGACCAACCAAATACCATTGTGACTAAGTATGGTTCAAACTGGCCTGGTGGTTTCAGAGGTCGAGAAGATCTTTGAATGTGTTTCCCCATGGGGTACAATGTTAAACCATGTTTTGCACTGGGCAGAAAAAATTGAGTAATCTTACTAAAGAATGTTAAATGCATCATTATTGTAAAGTTTCGTTCAACTTGGTTCAATGGTTTTAGAGGAGATGATCAAATTGTGTTTTTCTCGTAGGGTCCAATGTTAAGCTATGGTATGTCCTGCACTGGCATACATGTTTTTGGCGGATTGGGAAAATTTGAGCAATCTTGGTAAAGATCCTTCCGTATATCATTCCTGCAAAGTTTGGTTCAACTTGCTTCAGCAGTTTTAGAGAAGACTGTCAAAATCTTTTTCTCCATAGGGTCCAATGTTGATTTATGTCCAGCGCTGGCGGTCATGTTTTTGGCGGATTGGAAAAATTTGGGTAATTGTAGTAAAGGACCTTCCATACATCATTCCTGTCAAGTTTGGTTCAATTTGCTCCAGTAGTTGATCAAAATAATTATGGTTTTCTCATAGGGTCCAGTGCTAAACTATGTCCTGCGCTGGCAACCGTGTTTTTGGCGGAACGTTTGACTTTACTGATCATATTTGCAATTTATACTTCTAATTTACGTAGCTAGCCATTATAGTTTTGGAGATAATAGCCAAAAACTATGAAAATCGCTTATAATCGACATTTCAGGGACCATGACCCAAAATCAGTATATTAGATTCATCCAAGATTTTCAGCGCAAGTAGATCTTGTCCTGCTGATAATTTTTAGTCAGTTAATTTTGACGCATTTTGTATCATTTTAGAAAAAATAGCGAAAAAATCCGAAAATCATGAAAAATCAACATTTCAGGGGCGATCAATCAGAATCAGGTCATCAGACTCTTCCGAAATTTTCAGGGCAGATAGATCGTGTTCTAGTGATCATTTCTGCTAATTAGTTTTCGACCCGTTTTATTTCCGGTTTTTGAGCTATCTGCCAAAAACTGCAGTTTTACCCCTATGTTCTATTTATAGCTATGACGGCCATGTTGGATGGTCGACAAGCTTACCGGATACAAGTTTGTTTCTAGACACCCCAAGGATGTGTGTGGCCAAGTTTGGGTCTATATGGCCGGGTGGTTTCAGAGGAGATTTTAAAAAAATGTTTACACCGGAAGGACAGACGACGAATGGACGACGGACGCCAAGTGATGGCAATAACTCGCCGATTTTGTCCTCCGCTTACTTTGATGCTCTCATAGACAATGCTTTATCATACTATATAAATACATAAACATACTAATTCTTTTCATCATGTTTGTTACAAAAGCGAATTATATAGAGTCCAGAAACAGTGAATGTGCCTGATGATCTGAGATTTTCACCTAGAATTCGGTGGAGAAATTAGCTCTGTCTTCGGGAATATTTTATATTACTCTTAACCTTCGGACAACTGGGCCCTTGGACTATTGGGCCTTCGAACTATCGTAGCTTCGGACTATCGAGCCTTTGGACTTAGCGGCCTTCGGAATATCGGGTGCTTACCCTTCCCACAGATAGCGGTATGATACAATGCTTATGTAACAATTTTCAAATAAACTTTCAACGAAGAAATGATGATGATGATGACGATGATGATGATACACATTAGACCCTATTAAGTAGAATTAAATCTTTTGGAAGTGATCAAAAACTTTTGTACAGATAATACAATGATTTATTTTCTCATAATCTTCAAAACATAAAGATGAGTCACCAAATAATAATTTATAAACAGTTAAAGACTGGCATTGATTCAAAGTAACAAATAAAGCATTTCTTTGAGTATCATAGCCGGGACAACTCAGCAGACAGTGGGAAACGTCTTCACATGGATGACCATAAAGGCAAACTTTACTGTTGACTCATTTAAAATGGAAAAGATCTTCTTTCAATATACTACATTTATGCCTTAACCTGGTTATATAAATATTATCTTTACTATCTCCTACCTGATAATAAAGTGGAACCTTATTTACATTTCTTCTAAATTTAAAATCATGTCTTAACGGTGTATTAAGAGTATCCCATACTTTTATTGAAGACGGACAGAACGAATATTGTGTACTATTAAAGTCTGAAACGGGGTAGTATATAATATTTGTTATTACGTAGGATTCCTTTTTGACACACCACCAAATCCCCCCCCCAAAAAAAAAACCAAAAAAAAAAAAATAAATAAATAAATAAATATATTATAAATATATTATGAAATATTTCTAAAAGTTGACTCACAGTTGAATTGTTTGAAAGGAATCCAGATTGTAAATGATGTAATAATTTATTTTCAAGCATATAGATGATATATGAAGATCTTTCGAAAACTTTACCCACAGTACTTAGTAACGAAATAGGTCTATAATTACTAGGATGGTGTTGATCACCTTTCTTAAAAAGAGACATAATCTGAGCTTTTTGCCAAATGGTGGGGAATACTGATTGTTCAAGTGACTTTCGAAATATAATAGATATTGGCAAATATACTGTGTGCAGTTTTTATATCTGATGACTTATTTCATTTAATCCTAAAGCCTTGTTTAGTTTAAGATATTTAAGTACATCAATTACATCATAATGTGAAATATCAAAGTTTGAAATAGTTTTATTAGTTCCACTACGGAAATCTTGAATTTCTATACTATCATCATTTATTGTTGAAATGTCTGTAAATATCTTAGTTAGTTTTACCTTGATCATCGTCCACAATGTCATTTGTAAGTGGGTTTATTAATGGTGGTATAGTTTTAATTGAACCTGAAGATTTTGTTATAGTCTTTGCTAATTTCCCAAAATATTTCTGATTATTTCTCGAAAATCTATCAATACGACCGTATACATCCATTATTAACAACGTTTCTCTGTCGTTTATAATCACCCATTACTGTTTAAGTGTTAGTTAATTTAGCCCTTTTTTCTCAATCTTTCTCTTTTCTGAATTTTCCTTTTAAGTTCTGAATGAGGTTTATCATTTGGCCTTATGCTCGTTGATATTGTTGAAAAATGTTTATTTGCTATTTCAATGTATTTATTTGTAAATGTTTCACAAGCTGTTTGGACATTTTATGATATCCAATCAGTTTCGGAAATTTCATTATTGAAAGACATAAAATCTGCTCGGTAGTACAGCCAAAGCCCGTTTTGAAAGTGTTAGAAAAAGTACAAGTTAGTATCAGATATACTATGATCAATATCTAAGGTAGACGGAAAACCCACCGAACACTCTCTTACTAAAATTGGGTCAAGTGAAGAAGACTCTGTGTCACCTATACGTGTTGGAGCGTGTATAACATTAGTGAATTGATACTGGTTAATTATATAAAAAAATCTGCGCGACTTGTTTGTCAACATATCAACATTAATATCAACAACTATGAAATGGATTATAATTAATAACATTTTCAATTGAAGGTTAGACTTCGTTTTGCACCCTCCACTCAAATTTTTCCCAAAACATAAAACAAATTCTTTAACATTCAATAATTAATTTCTGGATATATTTTATTGATGTCATTCAATAAATTTTCCAACAAATTTTTACTTTTTAATATTTATACATTTTATACTGTTTTGGTAATATTTGAGTAGGGGTGCAGAGGGAAGTTATTCCCAATTGAATACTGGAGATGACTCGAGAACTGGATGTTACTATCTGACATTGGTAGATGCGGTTCATCAGTTAAATCGAAATCTGTTTATAAACGTGCCATTAGGTGTAACAGAATAGGGTACGATTTTATACAAATGGCTACTCTAACGTTGATTTTTAACACTGTGTGTGTGTATAATTCTCCGAATTTACAGTGTGTGTTACATAAGAGCTGCGAAAGGAATTTTGTTCACTCGCATAAAACACTGAAAATGACGAACACCAATTGATGCTTTAGCATATTTTACGGAAGCCCATAGCCGCCACTTTATCTATTTTACTAAACAGAGTGGATCGTTACTTGCAATGTTTATTATGACTTTGGTTAGAACCTCGGTTTGTACGTAAATTCGATGGTCACTTCGTCTACTACGTTTTATTATTATTATTTTTTCGTACAACTCGAGATTTTTATATATAAATATCTTATAGGCCTACTATATGTCAGGAATAAAGTTCAAAATTGTATTTTTATTTGATGAAGCTGAGAAAGCGATACGTTAATCAATTAAAACCATTCAATTGGATCCCATGTCACAGTAGGTGTCGGAACGTTAAAGAACCCTTACTGCTCAATGGCCGTAAGTATCAGCATAGGCTTATATATGACACCCTTCACACAGGCGCTCGTGGAGTTGGATGGTGTCCAATAAAATTAAGTTAAAAAATAGACAAAGTATAGGAGATAAATGAATTTTAATCTAATTGATTTTAATTTTATTAGACAGCATCCATCTACACGAGCACCTTTGGCCATCACTGGAATTTGGTGACGTCTCCATATGAATGAAAGGTTCTTGAGTAATAGATTGATATATGTGATCGAGATATATGGATACCATGCATTGATAAGCTCCATAACACTATTCACTGGTTTCATAGCCTTAAATTGTCGGAGAACAATTGGGTTAAAAATGGCCAACACTGCTCAACTCCTTCAATACAAGACTCAAAACTTAAAATAATCAACCCTCGTGTCACTAGCCTACATGACAAATTCTGTGATATAGCTCAATATTATGTGCTTATGATGTAATTCTAGAAGGAAAACAGTTTGTAGTTACAACATTTTAAAGAATTACACTGCTATTTATGTTTCATTTAGTTATGTTTCGTGTACTCAACCACTTTAATGGCAGATCAAAACCAATGTATCCAAGGTCATATGCGTTGAATACCAGACTGATTTTATTTTCCCTTTAACTCTAAAAGATCTCAAACATACAAAGTTTTCAGTAGACATAATTATGGAAATTTTTGGGGAATTTTCATTAAAGCGAAATGAGCTGTCGTACGTGAATTTTTTTTCATGCCCATTTTATGTAATACTTTATCTCTAATATATTCCAAAGATACTATCTGGTGCTTAGAATAACAAATGCATGTGTATAATTGCAACAACCTTGCCAAACGTAACCCGTAATATCAGTTATGGTTTGTCTGTCATTACTTTGAGCATTGCAAATTAACTTTCGGTAATTTTTTTACTACGATTACCGAGTGTCCAATAAACACGTCATATTTTCAGTTAATATACATTCAATTCTTATTACCCTTTGTGTTTATTTTCGTATCATCATTTCATACCTAGACAAAGTTTGTCTTTCTCGTCGTTTCAAAACATCCGTCTCTGAAATTGTCCACGTGCCGGGTATATCGGGTGATCTCGATCCATTTTAACTCGTCCCATCACATTCTCGGCTTTATCACTCTTGACACATATGATCATGAACTGCCCAACTCCACCGGACATGGCGACAGGATTATAAAACATGAGGTACGCATATCTATGTCAGCATTCGGGTAATATTAAAGATCGGAAAAAATTCTTTTAGTGACCTGATATATTTACTCAGATATTCATCCATTTTTTCTTCAGGTATTTAAAATAGTGTTGAAAAGCATAAATTTTACATAATACATGCACTTTCCAATAAAAATCACGTCCTGTATTCTAAAAGTGAATATAAATACATAAAATCGGCCGACTTTAACATAGTCGGAGCGCGTAAAGGACCGAGACCCCCTGACCGAATTACAGAGTACAATTGATATAGCGAAAGAGTTTATCTGAAAGGTCATTGCATATGGAAATACAGCTGGATTTTTAAAGTACGGGAAAACTTAAATTCTAACAAGACAAAAGAACAACGTTTCACGTGTTTACACATTTTATCATATTCTCGACTATATGTCAGGGGACAAAAATAATAATTGTGACAGCTTACATCGCAGTGAATGATCTCCCCTGATATGTGTACCATGCTTGACTCGTGACTTTGACGGCCTCAGATAAAAATAAGTGTAATTTCTGAGATTTTTATGATTTTAATTCGAGAAGAGCATACAGCAACTAAGCTGACGTACCTAGAATGTACCCCATATCATATAGAAACCACTCATTATAGAATCAACCATCAACCATTTTCTTGTAACATTGACCTTTTTATAGAACATTGATGACTATAATGGGGATATTACCCTGAAACCAAAAATACATGGACAATGTATATAGATACAGATATTAAAGTCTATGCATATGCTTCCCTTAAGATTGTTTAGTTAGCATCGAACTCATTGCATCATAGTATTTAGCTCACCTGAACCGAAGAGGCTTCCAAAATGGTAAATTCAAAAACACATATCATAAACACACACACACACACACCCCACACCCACACACCCATATATAT
Source organism: Atrina japonica (assembly GCA_030159075.1). NCBI lineage: Eukaryota > Metazoa > Mollusca > Bivalvia > Pterioida > Pinnidae > Atrina > Atrina japonica. The sequence goes on along the minus strand of BROG01000031.1, from coordinate 665,041 downwards.
ATATATATATATATATATATATATATATATATATATATATATATATATATATATATATATATATATATATAATATTGATTAAATAAAGTAAATGACCATAGATAAGTAATAACATTGTTTTATACATGTCTTGTTAATTTAATAAACAAAAATTAAATGACTGTTTTTATGTCCTGTAAATTGGTCATTGTGTTCTGTCTAGGTGTAAGCACTGTTTTGTCCATGTGTGTGTAAAAACTTCAATGGTTTGTTCTGTGTTTTGTTTATATGTATGTCTCTGTGTGTTGATTTATTAAGTTAGATCATGGAGATGATTTTCTTCAGGTTTTATATTGGTCTTTGGTTTCTGTTTTATAGCGTTCACATTTATTGGTCAGTATATTACCAGTTGAGCTTAATAATCTAATAATTTCCTGAACATGAAATTATCCAATACCTGAAGCGTCTACTGCGCTAGAGGCTATTTTGACAGGTTTAACATAATCGATTTTATTGGCTGATTATCTCGTTCCTACGAGTTAATTATGTTGTTCGAACGAGATACATAACCAAAATGAATGAAACAGTGAAATTAAGTCGTGGGAACGGCATAATATCTCATGGGAACGAGATAATTATCTCGTGGGAACGACGTAATAACTCATGGGAACGAGATAAAAATATTTTTTCAAACGTTAATATCTCGTGGGAACGTGATAAAAATAATTTTACATGTGTAAATATCTTAAGGGAACGAGGTAATTATCTCGTAGGAACGAGGAACGAGATAGAAATAATTTCTCAAACGTTAATATCTCGTGGGAACGAGATAAAAACAACTTTGCAAGTGTTCCCTCTGAGACACCGTGGACATTGCCAAGCACCATAACAATTTTAAAAAATCACTCAAGTTTCAATATTTTACTCATATTTGGCTTATCCTAAAATCTGATTGGCTGAACAGGCTAAGTTAAAAATCCTCTAGGGCTTAGAGTAAATTCCAAAGTTTTATGGTGCTGGTACATAAAATAGTTACTTTTGTTTTACCCACCATTTCCACAGAAATGGAGTCCGTCTCCTTGACTATATAAAGTAATACACACTGGATATGATCTAAACTTTACTTATATTTCAATCTTGGTATTGAAATCCTGTAACATGATAAAATCTGTATTCATAAGTGAACAACAAAATGTTTCCGTAGGAATACTGCTTTGCCAATAGCTATAAATTTTATCAGTTTCCTCGTCAGTTTTATAAATGATTGTGCATCCATTTGCATTTGTTGTCAACTTGCACGTGCTGGCATAGCAATACTTTTCCCCATATAAACAATCACTATGGATGTTCATGATGCTTTATAACATGCCTGTATTCCATCCTTCGAATTCAGCCTTTTCACTGAGTCAAAATTGCATCATCTTGAAACGCATAAACAGCAATGCAAGCTACCAGGTTAATCATGTAACTAGTATATTCTGCATTCCTCGGAGGTCAAATGCACTTACGAGTATATAATCATTTTTACATACTTAAACTAATGCTGTTTTATATGTAAGTGACTGGTATAATAATAGATACTGACATTCATGACTGGCCATTCTCACATTTATAAATTAAAAATATGAAAAAATAAAAAAAAACCTCTTCAAGTCTAGTAACTCAAATCTGTTAATAGATATTTGATATATTTGATTTTAATTTAGAATTTTAGTTATCTAAAACTTTCAGTTTATTAGTGTTCCATTAACCACATCAAATACATATGCAGGGTACATACTGTGTTCAAACGTTAATAGTTTTCTTTTGTACGGTGCCTTTAATTAACTTTCAAATGTCAGACTCATTAGAATTCTGTTAGATACATATAGATAAATAGTTTAGAAAGTTTCAAATCTACTGTTATCTTAGCACTCATTACTAAAATTCAAAGGGACACGTGGGGGTTCGAAGTTCGAACTCCCACAGCTAGCGCTCAGTTCATGTTTTCTGATTTTGAGATTAAACGTTATCCTGTGACATTTATGTATATTGATTACATACTAATTATGAAAAGTGGTGGAAACTATTGCTCGTCTGAAGAAATAGATAAAAAATTGTTTGACTTCGCAAATACGCAAATTTCGAGTACCATATACAATGTTTTGCTTTCATTTTTGATTGGGGAAATATTCAAATTTGACTCAATGTCTTTTATGACAAATATCACTGTTCTGTTTTCCCATCAATCAGATCTAGATGATTGATGAACAACAATGATATAAAAGATCAGCTTGACTATATACTAAAGCTCGTAAATTTGTCTTGTGTACCTGATTACGTAATTTACCATTTGTAGCCACAACACTGTCAGGTTCAGTGTGGTATTCATATACAAATAGTAGGCCGGGTTAATCAATTGAAACGGTGCCACACCTTGAATTCTCAAGCAATTTTCACAAAATATATAGGAATTTAAGAATTTTGATGCGTGTGTTTATCTCCTTTTTGTTGTTGTATATCAATCTAAGAAGGGAAAACAGGGAAAAAAGAAATTTTGAATTAAAGACAACTTATGCCCCTTTAAGCAAAATTTGTTTGTGAAACAATGGTATGATGTCATCTTAAAAACAATATTTTTTATGCGCATGTGTTTTTACGTTCGGGTGCTATTCCCACTGATACAAGCCTGAGTTATCTCTCTTCTTATCCCTCTCTGCAGATGATGTGGTATTATTTTCAGAGTCAGTTGAACATTTGGAAGATATGTTAAATGCTTCATATACTTACTGTAGCAGCTTGTCTCTTATAGTTGATGCATCAAAAACAAAAGTCGTTGTTTTTAGAAATAGGGAATTATTAAAGAGAATAATGCTGGACGTACAATGGTTCCCATGTAGATATTGTTAACAAATTTTCTTATCTAGGATAAACCTTGAATTATAAAAATAAATTCTATCTGACCCCAAAACAATTGGCACTTCAGTGTGAAAAAGCGCTTTTTGCGTTAAAAAAACTGCTTACCCATTGATTGAAATTTTGAAACGATGTTATCTCTCTTTGATACATATATAGGTAGTATAGACTGTTATGGATCTGAAATCTGGGGATTCCACTCTGCCCAGATATTGAAAGAGTTGAAACCGACTCCTGTGAATTTAATTTGAATTTAAAGAGAACGGCTTCTAATGTTGCAGTATACTTGGTCGTTTCCCATTAATTGTGGCAAGAGAATTACGAATTTTAAAATTTTGGTTGAAATTACTGGGTAAGAGAATTGTATACTTCGTGGAGGCTATGATGATATGTTAACTGAATGCAATTTAAGTAATAACTGTAAGAATTTGTTGTCTTCTGTCAACGAATTTTGAGTCACCTGGAATATATGATTTGTAGTTGGATAGACCAAGACTGAAAAATAATCAATTGAAGCATATAGCTAAAGAAAGATTACATGATCAATACAACCAATCCTTTTATTAGCTATTTACCAACAGATTCAAAATGTAACTTTTATAAACACCTTGTCGATAATTTTTGTCTACTGACTTACCTATGTAAACCTATCCCCACTAATCTAAAAAAAAAACACTTTGTAAAATTCAAGCTCTCCTCACATACTCTTGCAATTGAAACTGGTAGATTTAGAAAACAACCTCGGTATCTCAGAGTGTATGTACTTTTGCAAAGCAGATATAGAAGACGAATTTCATTTTCTGTGAAAGTGTATATGGATTTAAGTAAACAATTAACAAACCGTACTACTTTCGTAAAACCTCTGCCTTTAAATTAATTCAAATCCTAAGTACAGATAATATCAAGGAACTAAGCAACCTAGGCAGATTTATTAAACGTAGCAAAGACCTTGGAAATTCATTATTGTAACTTGATGTCATCCACTCTGTTTGTTGTATGTTACTATATTTGTACTCTTGTACCTTTACCTGTATGATATATGTATATCACTTATCATGTGATCTATAGGCTGTACGGCCTTTGATGAAATAAACTATACTAACTATGAGTAGTAGGTCAAATGTCACGTTCAGGTGAGACCATTTTCATGTCTTTGTCTCAAGATATTGGCATCCGAATTTTAAAAGACTCTTTGATCAAACGCAGCAAAGCTTAAAGATATACAGTTACTCACAATAACAATAGTAAAGTGGTTAAGTACAAAAATGTAGATCACATGTATGTTACGATACGAATCTCTGCAATATACAAACCAATAGTATCATACATGTATCAAGCCCTGGAATATGTAATTTACGATACGAATCTCTGTAATGTACAAACCAATAGTATCATACATGTATCAAGCCCTAGAATATGTATGTTACGATACGAATCTCTGCAATATACAAACCAATAGTATCATACATGTATCAAGCCCTAGAATATGTATGTTACGATACGAATCTCTGCAATGTACAAACCAATAGTATCATACATGTATCAAGCCCTAGAATATGTAATTTACGATACGAATCTCCGCAATGTACAAACCACTAGTATCATACATGTATCAAACCCTGGAATATGTAATTTACGATACGAATCTCTGTAATGTACAAACCAATAGTATCATACATGTATCAAGTCCTGGAATATGTAATTTACGATACGAATCTCTGCAATGTACAAACCAATAGTATCATACATGTATCAAGCCCTGGAATATATATGTTACGATACGAATCTCTGCAATGTACAAACTAATAGTATCATACATGTATCTCATGAAATTATATTTCATGTAAATCACTCCTACATTTAAAAGTAACAAATATTTCCCAAACGCTGTGTAATGTGTGTGGAACTTTATAATTGAACTAATTTGTTGGTGGTCTACTAATATAATCAGTTAATAGATAATGTAATAGATATCTTAATCTCAAATCTAAATTTGCGGGACATTTGAAAAGATAAAATTTAATTCATTCTTAATTTCTGTTTTGCAAATTGTCTTTATATACTTTGAATACCAAAACGACAATATTATGTTTAAAACTGATATGTCCAAAATGATAATCCAAACGAAAATCAAATAAATGTACATGGTTAATTTAAATTGACACCGACATCTATTAAAACCCAGTTTTGTTTGAAATTGAATACGGTCGGGGGACTTTGGTACTCGTTTTCCGCTTTCACTCTGTCTGGTGTATTCTTTTACAGTTGGTTATAAAACTTCCAAGTTCTTGCGTCTCAATAAGAATCATGCTAAATGCGCCCAGCGACCGAAGTCACCAAATTTACTCATTTCAGAAGATTCTTTTTTACTATTTTGACTATCAATTTATTTGTGACATTTCCGAATGTGGATGATGAGGGAAAACATCTATTACATTTTTGGTAGTGAAAGATAAGGGATTATAAAGTAATTAAATTTGTTATCTTTTTATTGTTGTTTTTCACAGTGAAAATTTCACTTCACTTAAAAACTATGTAAACTGTGTTATTTTTACTAGGCCAAACAAAATACAAATTTTGGTACTACGTATTCTTGTTTTATAACTCAGTATTACACATACAAAAACATTCTGTTAAAACGATGATTGCCAGATAAAAAATGAAAAATATGTTGAGTATGGTACTAACGATTTATTATTTATTATTTTTTTAGCAATGCTTTTCATCATTTGTACAATATATGTCATATTTTAAATGTACAAAAATATCCAGTTTCAGCTTAAATTCTGTGACTTTTTATTCTGAAATCTTGAAAAAGTTAATTGAATAAATTTGGTGATTTCCGGTCAATATGCGTTATCATTACATTTTCATTTGTCCAGAGACGGTCACGTGTTCTACCGTTTAAATTTATCATGTTGCTCTGCCATGACGTTACGAAACTATTTTAGCTGAATTTCATTTAGGGTCAACTTCTCTGACTGCATGGATAAGTGAGATTAACCAGACGGATTGATAGAACTTGCCATTATCTCTTTCAATAATCGATGGTTTGTTAGATTAAAATATAATACAACGATTACTGCACTACTATTGGTTCGATATGAGAATTATAGAGTACAAAAAACAATATTAACCTCGGCCTCGGTCGATATTGTTTTATTACTCCATAATTTCATATATCTTATATCAAATATAAATAATGCAATAATTGTATAGTACATTACGCTGTTCAATATGGACTCTGGCTTGCTATCCAGTAGGAATCTAGTGCGCTATACTGCCTCCTGAATGTTGAATAATATATTGTTAAGAAAAATTCAAAATGATTCGGAAACAGGTCTTAAGTCTTGCTAGGTCCTCTCCAGATAAGGCAATATACAGTAACTAGATATAAATTTGCAATTAACTTAAAAGTTGGCAAATGACACATATGTGGAAATCTTTCCACATGAATCGGGCTTAGAACTACTAAAGGGAAATTTTGATAATGGATCATAGGGCTTTAAATGACTCATTGTCTAGTATTGTTTATAACCGCTGATCTCTCTCTCTCGTCATTCTCTCTCTCTCTCCTCTCTCACTCTCGCTCTCTCCCCAACACACACCGTTAAACCATCCTCTTACCCCCCCCTTTTTCTTTGCCTCTCTCTTTTTCCCTACCTCTTTAACTTTCTTTCTTCTCCTGCATACCAAAACATATATCCTCAGCATCTCTCTCTCTCTCTTTCTCTCTCTCTCTCTCTCTCTCTCTCTCTCTCTCTCTCTCTCTCTCTCTCTCTCTCTCTCTCTCTCTCTCTCTCTCTCATCTTTAATTTATAAAATATTGACGTGCAATTCGGGTGGACTTATGCGGATAGTTCTTTACTTAGATTGATTTATTAATTTTAAGATATCAATTTATGATAAAAGGTATACAAGAATATTTTGAATTCCTGTATAGGTGCTATGTCTAGATCTAGCGATGCACAGAGTCTAAAGAATAGTTATTAGACAATGGGAATGATTAATTTGCACAAACACAATTACAATTATTAGCAAAGTTTAATAGTTTAGGCACTGACAATGGCACATCAATACAATCAAATTTTTGCCAAACATCAGTACAAACATGGTGATTTTGATGAATATTTCATATTTTTCCTCTAAGTATAATATTCCTTAAAGCATACTTTTAAAACTATTTAAGACTTTTTGAAGCGTGAATTGACAACAGTGATGGACGGATAACAATAGTTATGATTATCTCTAAGTATTATATTGGCAAAACTTTGTAATAAGTTTAGTTTAAACTGTATGTTATATCAGAAAATGCAACACATCATATATATTACATGTAATCAAATGATTGGGAATTTGAAAACAAGAAACAACAACCGGGCTTTACAAAACCAGTTGGTATGGCTGAATATAACATATACATTGTACGTTTCTACATTAAGAGTGATGCTATCTATATCGGAGCTCTCGGACAAACATAAACATTTCTGGAGAAGGTCATTGCTTATCTTGTTCATATATTTTCGCATTTTGCTCTTGTATGATTTGGTTATGTATACACTAAATTATTTTGTTAGAAATCTAGTACAGGATTTAATGAATGATGGTTTACATCTAAAATTGTATGCATATTTTTTTCTGGTCTTTCTTTATAGCTGGCAGATTGT
>BROG01000031.1:0-52500 GCA_030159075.1 Atrina japonica | reverse complement strand
ATCATTGTCTTGATCAGCTGTAAATCAAAACAACACAAGGTATTCCCTTTTCTATAGTGGTCAATGGTCCGAGTCTTCTCCTAATCGAGCTAATCCTTGATATAAGTTCAAGTATGATCGCAAGTACAAGTTGTTTTCAAAGTCGTGTTCTAAAGGACGAGTGCAAAGACTTTCTCCATTGATACTTACATCCACTTTATTGTAAAATGTTGGAAATAAAAGGGATTCTTTGTCGCATCACCATTGAAAGCGACATTGCTAACCATACCTACTACTATATGTTTTGGCATTGATACAAATACAAATGATACAAATGATCTGCAATCATTGAACGTGTACCAACAGGAATGGGAAACGTTTTCACTTCTACACGTCTCAAGCGAAATTTAGCACTACTGGAATTCATCTGTTCGTTCATCTGATTCAGTAAGATTGCAATATGTTTCATTTTACGTATCACTAGATACATTTGTAATATCTTCAAATAACATAATTCACCTCCTCAAAAACATCGTGTAAAAGGGTTCATGACTTCTATTAAACCTTAGGCGTACATCTATACCATTAGGTAGAAATCGTTTCTGTTCAAACGGATCCAGCGGATTTACTTTCACTGATACGGTCATGACAATCAGTCAATCCTGAGTTTTTCTCGCCGCCATCATCGGTATGAGGATTCACCTTGTCAAATCATCCAGGTTGATCCTTGTACCATAAACTTGTAGCACTAATTTGATATTTTAACGTTTCGTCAGAATTGCAACGAATCTTTTTGCATCATTATCTTGTTAGTCAAAGATACCTTGCGCTCTTTCGACCTGTTTAGATTTACTTGTAGAAGTAGACTGAAAATGAGGTTTCATTCGTTTCTGTTTTATACTACTGTTTGTATTACTCGTTGTTCCTGTTCGTTTATTGCCTGCTAAACGAGAAGCGACGTGAGAGGGTGCACGAGCTAATGTTTTCTTAGGACCAGTCATTAAGTTTTTTCCCTCGTTGAACAAGAGCATTTTTCATTGAACTTTTTTTTTGTATCCAAAGCAAATTTGGCTATATGAGAAATGTCTTTCGTCATGGTAGGTTTGAGAAAGTCTGACCGAATACCTTTGCCATACTGCATATTAGATGCTCTGGGACGAAATGCTCCTACGAGTGTATTGACTATACTACCTGCAAGTTTTAATTGATTGATGATTCCACCCCTCTGAGGAGAGATCAGACCAGGAAAGAGAGCCCATATTCTTTCTAACGAGGTACTCCTTTATGAACGATGAGTGTCATAATGTGTCACTATCAATAGTCTTTAGGAGTTAATTCAAACGTGGGAACTTGAATCTTTTATAGATTCAATGATTTGCTTTGGAGGGTAGTTTCATACTGTGATTAGGCATGGTGTACCCCATACACCCATTTAACATAACCATCCAGAACTGACTATTGATATCTTTCAAAGTCAAATGAACAACGCAAGCTATGATGATAGTAAAGGCAAGAATTACTTGAATTACAAGAATACAATTTCATTTCGAGGTATGTTTTCGCCGCACCATTTTTAAGTAGTACCAGGCGTATAACTCTGATAGACACTCGGCTTACCGAGTCTACTGGTCGATCAAGTTGGATTTGTGGATCTTTGAATCAAAACTTGAAGGATATCTTTTCCAATGTACCTTCACTTCTTCTATAACACGATTTTTACCTTCGCGCCTTTTTCTATGATCGAGAATCTCATCGACTTCATAGACACCATCAGTTTTCACAACGGGTTGTAATTCAGATTCGTAAAATGAACCTTCCAATCGTTCTTGATGATCATCCTTGATGTAATACACATAAGGGTAACGATCAGGTACTCTTTTCTCGACCGTGAACATTTCCGTTGTCCAGTTAGGTAAGTATCCCTTATCGAATGTACGTTTTACTTCACTGATTCGTACACGATTACCTGTAAGAAACTTGGGCAATGGACGACTTTTAGAAAAGATTATAATCTTCAACAATCTGAGGTAGAACGTTAACATAACGACGTGAACGACTATGAGTAAAATATTTCCACATGCGAGTTTCAGTGTTCTTTTGAAATCGTTCTACAATACTAGCTTTTGTTTCTCTATTTTCTGTCGTAAAGAAATGAATATCATGAAACGTTTGACGAAATTCACGATTCAAAAACTTTTTTCCTTTACCGGATGGTATACGAATGGGACGTCGTCCTTTAGTTTGTTTTAATACTGCTTGAAACTCTCGTACCATTTCTTTGGCAGATTTATTTTTCAAAGGGATGACCCAAGCATATTTATATAGATCATCAATGACGCATAAGAGAAACGTATACCCGTCATTATGTGTCTTGGTGTTGGACACATCAGCTAAATCTATTTGCCATTGTCCATCCATATCGGTCACTCTCGTTTGGTTACAAGGAAACAAACTTTCTCTTAATAGATTTATGAAGCGTAAACGTGCATTGTTCTTTCAACCATTTATTTACCTCATTTAGAGAAATGGGGTACTTTCGGCGTTTCACTTTTCGATAGAGAGGTTGTATACATGCATACCCACCCCGATTAGAGGGATCATAATAGATGGATGCTAATTTGGCATTTTGCAAAGATTTTTTATCCATTCTGGAAGATGAGAACTCTTTTGAGATTTTTTAATGGTAGACCAGGCCGTAGAAGTGAATATTTGCCAATCCTTAACAATTTTCTGAATAAGGGGTGTCTTTGCACAATCTTTTATGTCAATAGAAGGAAGAGTAGGTATAGTAGTATATGTAAGGCACTTAGACCCACCTTTTTCCGAGAAACGAAACAAACCCAGATTTCCAGGAATCGCAGTTATATATAGATGATGATATATAACGTATTCACGGGTCCGGTGATCGCCGGGGTAATTACATACGATAGATAACTGGACCCGGTCGTTCAATTTTTTCACCCGCAGCGATAGATGGCGTGTCGCAGGTGTCCAATGACATAGTGTTAAAAATTTGAAAATGCCATAAGAAATTTCACCCCCATTTTAAAAACATGTCTAATCAATCTAATGAGCAGTTATTAGATTTACCGATCCCTCCCAAGATGTCTATTACGACCCAATATATCCAACCGTTATTGGATCTACCGATTCCCCACGATTTTAAAAAAAACTTTGTTAAAGCCCAAACGTGTATACACGGGGCAGACCTATCGTTTTGACAAAATTTCATCGACACGGAGGTTAAAGTTTGGAACCACTTTTGACGATTATAAAGTAGTCCTATTGAAGGACAGGGTTATCGATATAGACCGTTTATTTATACACCTCGTGAAGTCGGTGATATACAATAGAGGTCTGCAAAACGGCGATAAATTTCGCATCATCATCAATCACCCGAAATTCCCGAAACCGTTCAGTATGAAATATATCACCGTCTCGGGTGATTTAGCCAAAGATTTATTCAAAGCACTGAAAGACTATATAGAATATTACGAGGTGCCCATAGAAGAAGTAGAAATAGTCGTCCAGTCTACAACAATGCCAAGGGGGAAGGGGAGACCCAAAAAACCGGTGACAAAGACGACTTCGTCGTCGAAAAGAAGTATCATCACGATTAAAAACGACGACACTACGTGTTTGGCACGAGCCATCGCGACGGCGGTTGCCAATAAACATAAAGATAAATGGACGAATTCCCAGCTTCGGCACGGTTTCAACGATAGTCGAAAATTACAAAGGGTCGAAGCGTTAAAACTTCACGAAGAAGCGGGAGTTCCCGTGCGAGATCACGGTTGTACCTTAGAAGACGTGAAAACGTTTGCCGATCACTTGGGCGTGCAGATCAACATAGTAGACGGTGAACAATTCAACGACCTCACCTATACGACCGAAGGAAGTGACGACGACGTGATATATCTATACAAGAATAAAAATCACTTCGACGTGATTACGAAGATGACGGGCTTTTTTGGGTAAAGATCATTACTGTCATACTTGTAAGAAGGGGTATACAAAACGAGATCGCCACAGATGTCCGAAAAAGTGTTTATCGTGCTTCGGTTATAATTGCCCGGGTGGTGAAAGGAAAGTGTGCGACGATTGTAACAGAACGTTTTTCGGCGAAGAATGTTTTAAGGAACATAAACGTGTCAGAGGCACGAGAGACGGCGAAACGGACATGGTTTGTTTAATCGTTCAGAAATGTTTAGAGTGTGAACGAGTGGTCAAAGACTTGGAAAACCATATATGCGGCCGTTCCGAATGCCCGAATTGTAAACAACATGTCGACATGACGACACACAAGTGTTTCATGATCAAGAAACGATGTAAGGGTGGAAAGTGCAGATCGTCAAAGTGTACGAACGATAAAAAATGTTACAGTTGTAAAACGCGAACGACGAATTATTATTTTTACGACATAGAAGCGACGCAAGACACCGGCGTTCACATACCGAATCTAATCGTGTGTCAAGAGTTTAACACTAATCCCGTCCCCACCAACACGAAGAGGATTTCTTTATCTTTTTGCTCTTCGGAGGGTTGATAAAAATCGCTCAACGTTGGTTCGGGAGACATCTCCTCTTCCCCCATCGTCTGCGAGTAGAGAGACATGGCGGCGTCTACTTCTTTGTAGGTGTACAGCGCGTGTCCTTCTTTTTTCAGTCTCTCGTTTAAAAAATCTAATCGTTTCGTGCGTTCGTGATTCCATTCGTCTCTGGCCTTGGTCAGTTTTTCCATCGCCTCGTCGTGTCTCTTTTGTTCGTCGTGATTCGAAAATAAAAATTGTGATCCGGAAAACGCCAGGGCGTTGACCAATGCACCGCCTACCATCATCGCGATCGTTGCCATTTTTTAATAGAGACGGTTTTATTTTATTTCATGATATCGGCGGGGATGATTCCCTTCTTGACCAACATGTCCTTGGTGTAATTGGCGAGAGCAAATTCGACGAGGATCATCCCAAAGTCCTTCGGGTTGAAATCCATCTTGGGCGTCGGCATCTTTAAGAATTTATTGGAAAGTTGCGCGTATCCGATGGCAATTCCCGTATTGACGGCTGCGTGATACGCGGTGTTGACCAAATCTTTTTCACTCATCCTTTTTTTAATACGAGAGAAAATTATTTATAACATTTCATGAGCGCCGCGTTGAATTACTTTGGGAGGCATTACTTTTGGTTCTGGTGGTGAAATTACTTGGGGTTCTGGTTTTTTTATGTAGATCAGAAATCCAACAACCGCGAGTCCACCCGCTAGCCATTTCCAGCCATCGTTGCTAATAGCATTGCCATCGTTACTAATAGCATTGCTATCGTTGCTAATAGCATTGCTATTCCATCTACGTTGGGCACCCTTCTTCCCCGCTTCCTGACGTTTTGGATTCTTCTTCGTCTTCCCTATTAATTCCTCCGGATTCATCGTGTTTTTCTATAACGTCAGATTTTTTAAATCTGATATTGTGGCGACTAGTCGTGGCGGCTATACTGAGAGGTGCTAAATACGCACCGTAGTTGTAATATAAACTACAACACACTTCGCCTATGGCCGTGTCCAAGAAGGGGTCTTCGTTCAAGTCCTCGATCAGTTTGGGTTCGTCTTTGATGTCGAAAAAATAGTCCTTGCGAATACAGACTGATGAGGGAATTTGCTATCGATTTGGCCATGCGCATGTTGAGTCGAGCGTGTAACAGGCGACTCAGGGCTTCGACCTCCTTGTCGTTCATCTTTTCCAATTCGGAAGGCGTGACGTCTTTTCCTAGAAAATGACGCGCACGTCCGGAACCGACGATGGTCGACAATCTATCTTTGGGAGATATATCTTCGCAGGATTTCGCCGATAATCTGTTTTTGGAAGATATATCTTCGTGGGATTTCGCTAATATCTCGTCCGCATTCATTGTTTTTAATAGAGATACATTTTTTTATATTTTGTTAGCGTCGGACTCCACGTCTTCGTCTTCTTGGTCGTTGTCTTCGTCTTCTTGGTCCACGTCTTCGTCTTCTTGATCGGACTCTATGTCGTCTGGAGCAACGCTGTACGCCTGGGAGGCAATATGTTTAACGTCTTGCAGAAGCTGATCGCTGATGAAATTTAATACCAATTTGCTCAGACCCGTGACGATTCGAGCGCATAGCAGATGAGCCAGTTTTACGACCTCCTCGTCGTTCATCTGTTCCAATTCGGCAGGCGTCACGTCTTTTCCTAGAAAATAACGCGCACGTCCGGAACCGACGATAAACGACAAGCTGGTTTTGAGAGGTACATCCTTGAGCTCTGCGAATAAGTTGTTCACATTCATCTTTTTAATAGAGATAAATTTCTTTATATTTTGTAAAAAAATATTTTTTTACAAAATAATTTAGTCGGAATCCAAGTCCAAGTCTTCTTCACAATCGACCAAATCCGGTAGAGGTGCAACGTCGAGTGTTTTGACGACGATTGCCTGGTGTAAGATGGTTTGCAAGGATACGGTTGGTTTTTTGTTGTCGATGTAAACGTTGTCTATGTGTAAAGATCCAATGGCCAGACATCGTTTTTTCTCGTAATTTGAGGGAACAGTTTCGACGAGTCGGTTTTCACCTTTCGGGTCGTCGTCTGTTCTCTTTCTGTAAAAAATAGGCTTGTCTCGCCCCAGTTTAACTTTCGTGTAGACAACCTTGTCACCGTTTTTATCTGTTTTGACAATGGTTATATCATTGGTATCAACCTCCGTCTTTCAGTTTCCGTGCGAGGTTTTCTATTTCCATTCTCAAGAACGTCGTAATTTTTTCCAACATGTCGACGAATTCTTTTCCGCATTTAAATTTCATAGAATAATCAGAACTGTCCTCGTATTGCCACAAGCCGGACGATTCCGTTTTGGGAGTGCGTATCACTAACGGTTTCACGCCGTTCGGGTACGCATAGTTGACGTAAACTCTTTGATAACGCTTCCCTTTCTTATCTACATAATGGGCACCCGTCCTTAAATTGTTCACGTCAAAGTTCTCAATTGTCACAAATGCCATGTTTTCTTTTTATAACGAAAAATTTTCTTTAAGTCATTTTTTTCAAAAGGATTCTTATCCATTTTTCCGTTCTGCGATAGTTTTCCAGACGTAAAATATATAATATCGCGGATAATACGAGCAAACACCATAAAACGATAAACGACAACAACGCGAACAAGACCATCTCGGTAAAACGTTTCATTTCTTAACGTAAAAAAATTGTTAAATGGCTTAAAAAATATATATATAAATAAAAAATGTATATTTTACTGGACAAGGCGTTTACCGAACGCGGAGTAAAACAGATGTTAAAGGGGGACGACATACCGTGTGTACAGTTGAACGACCAAGTCTTACTGTATTGGCCCGAAGACGAACTAACGTGTCAAATGCCGCGCATGCGCAGAGACTACCCGTGTACGCATCCGGTCGTCGCGAACTCGTTGTTTTGTAGCATTCATCACAACTATTTAAAAGAGAGAGGTATCGACACGTTGAAGTATTGCACCTCTTGTCGAAAATGGATGGCCAATAGCACTAAATACGAAACGTGTTATACGTGCGGTGGAAAAGAACGCGAAGACGAGTGGCATAAGGCGCATAAAAGGTCAGAGAGAAGACGCGGACGTCCCAAGAAAAAAAAACCCGACGATTTTTAAAATATAGTGTTGTCTTAAAAATCTACGGTTATCGCGAAGCGGATTTGTTTACGAGGTCTTGGAGCTGCTTGCGCAAGTCCTCCGTCTCTTGGTTCGACTCTTTTTTTTGGACTTCCTTAGAATAGAGTTTGTCCTTCATCTCGCGGTACTTGGTCAACTCGTGGGACACGGTGGCAAATTCTTCGTCCGAGATCTTTCCGTCCTCGAGAGCTCGACTCACCAGATCCGATATCGAATTAAGTTTACTCTCCGCGAGTTTGGTGATCTTAAGGTGTTTTTCCGATTTTTTCAGCAGTAATCGTCTTATCCCTTTCATGGCCAACCCCACCAAACCTACGGTCAAGGCTATAATTTGGAGAGGTAATCCCGCGATGGGAACGAGAAATCCGAGTCCTCCGACGACGACGCCTCCCGAGATGAGAGCCGGGTCGACGCCGTCTGCGGTGTTCACTATTCGTTTATACTTTTTATGGATGCTCTTCCGCGTTTCTATCTCTCGACGAAACGTCTGTTCGATCTCGCCGATTCGTTTTAAACGATATTGTTGCGGATCGGGTTCTAACGGTGGATATAATTCGTTTTTACTCATCTCTTTTTTTATACGCGAACATTTTTTATATGTCTAATACGACGACGCCGTTGACTGTCCCCGATTTCGACCCCTTATTCACACCGAAATTTAGAACGTCTCCCGACGTCACCCGCAACGGTGGATTCAACGTGACGACGTCGCCGGTTTTCGTTTGAAGGGCCTTGTGTTCGACGTCGTTCAAGATGAGCGTCACGTCCAGTTCCCCCAAGAGTCCGACGCGAAAGACGTGACCGTCGAACAACATCGTCATGCCCAGCGACGGTCTGATTCTTCCGTTTTTATTCACGTCGAATTGGAACGTGTTCATGATGCGACGGTTTTTGGTCAACATGTTGACCTCTTCTTTAATGTCTTCCAAGAGTTCTTCTCTCTCAAGTCGTCGTAATAGAATCCCGATCTAGACATCTCTTTTTATTGTTCTCGTCTTTTAGGCGTATCGTTAATTCCGTGATGCGATCGCGTTTCAGCTTTAAGAAAACGGGGCGTTCGACGTTTTCGACGTACAACTCGGAAAATTTCACGTTGGGGCACGCCATGGATTTGACGGCGTCGTTCGACCTCCCGTCTTTGAACGTGTCTCCCTCGGCAAGTTCTTCGAGATGAACGTTGAGGAGTTCCACAGGTTGCAGGTTGATGCTATTGGTCGGGTAGACGGTCCCGACGAGAGAAACTTTTTCGCCGATTCCGAGAATCTTGTGGTGAGTTCCGGCGGAAGCTGTAGCAAATTAGATGCTTTACCGTCGAGTCTTACCATCATCGTGGTTTTGTCCAATACTATTTTCTCGAGATATTTATTGAGAATTCGTTGTATGTCTTTGAACGTGTACGATCCGGCGTGCACGGTTTGGATTCTCGGTCTGTCTCTACCCTTGGCGTGTTGTATCTCGACGTCTTTTTTTATGTTGTACAGACCGTTCCAAAAATGGACGGACGTTACGCCCACGCACCACTCGTCGTTCGCGTTGTCGATGTATCGAGATAGTTTCACGGGTTCGCCGATTTTCGTCACGAGATGAAACATGTTTTTTATAACAATTTTATTTTTTTAATAAAAGATGAACGTTTACGAATACAGGGAGGATTTGGATTTGTCGTCTTTCGACGTCTACGTCAATGCGACTAAAAAGTTTCGCGCGTCGTTCGAGAACATCTTTGTCAAGTATAACAACCCGGACGTCTTCGAGGACGGCACCCCGAAATACTACGCCATGTTGAAGCGGTGGTACCAACATCCCATCGAGGGATTCTGGCAGAACCAGTTAAATTTCGCGGTGTGGTGCGCCACGACCGGATGCGGCATGACGTTGGGAATGGGAGACGACAACCTGTCGAAGTCGTTCTTCCGGTTCCACGTCTACTATCAGATCAGATGGATCCTGAAGGAAATCGCCGCCCCCTTGCCCAGCGATCCCGATTTCTAGCACTACACGAACAACGTCGACGCTTCGGCGTACCAGCGGATCTGTCGCGAATTCGGAGTGTCGGTCCGCGCGGACTGGAAGATCAAGGGAACCATCTTCGGAACGTATAACACGAAGTGGTCCACGTTCATCGCGAACCGGTCGGAGGGATTCACGCTTCCGGGTCTGGCCAGATTGGACGCGTCCGTTCGAGTCTTCGCCTGGGCGGTCTTGGGCGCACAAGGTAAAACCAGAAAACCACCTCGCTCGACGCCCAGAAACAATTTTTGGTCAACGTCGAGGATGCGATCAACAGACCGCTCGATCTACCCGCCGACATTTCTCGCTACGAAAATTGTCTAAGATATGCAAATTCCAAACTCGACTTTGTCATCCATCCGGGGCTTTACATGCTACCCAGCAACATGGAACTGAAAATCGGTGCCAACATCGCCGATTATAATAACGAAATCTTGATCGCGCCCGAAACCACAAAACCGGGGACGAACGTCGACCTCAACGCGAAAACGTTCGCCCAACGGGTCAAACCACCTCCCATACGGGTCAAACCCCCGCCTCCTATACAGATCACGTCCCCGCCGCAAGACGATCACGAAAGTCAAAAGACGGCCATTCTCGCCCTATCGTTATTTCTTTTCTTCTCTTCGTCGAGTTTCGTTAACAACCAGCCGACTACGACCATGCCCAACACCCACAGATGTTCACCCAACCACACGGCGGTGTTGCCGAGCGTCGACAAGATCCAGGAAAGGATGGAACCCCATAATACCCGGCAACGCCTCGCCGAATTTGGCAGCCAATCTCGCGAGCAGTTTTCCGACCGCGTCTAGCTGTTTCTTGAGCCATTCCTGTAATCCACCCTTTTTGTTGGGAGGAGGAGGCGGCGGCGAGGGTATTGTCGTCGTCGTTCCCGGAAGGAGTAATTCGACTAAGAATCCCACCGTCATGCCGATGGCGGTCAGGACGCTAAAGATGGTGATGCCCTGTTCTTTGAACAGAGTGGCGATTCTTTCTCTCAAGGGGAGATTGTCGTCGAGTAACCTCTTGATCGACTCTTTTATGGTGGTCAATTGCGATTTTAGCTGCCCCTTTAGGATACCGACGCTCTCGTTCACGCCGTCCAATTCGCCTCGCATCTTGGTTATCTCCCTCTCGATGCGTTCCCTATCACCCGGATTGTGTTCGAGGTCCTCCTTCCACTGCGACAACATGCGTTCCAGCTCCACTCTCTTGGCCTCCTGAACGCGTAATGAACCGCGAATGGTTTGTAAACTTTTATCCAACCCCAACAGTTCTCTCATGGGTAGTACGTCCGCTTGCGTCGATGCATCGACGAGGGCGTGTATACTATCCGATAGTTTTGTCATGCCGTTGTCTAACTGTTTTGGATGCGTTTCGTCGTCTTCTAAAACTGACATCTCTATGGCATTAAGATGAAATTCTACTTCTTCGATTTCTTTTACAGGAAGTTCCTCCATCATACCCATTGCTCTACGAAAAATAACACCCTTACTCTTAAAATGCGAGTCCGCATAAAAACCTTTCCCATCTTCACGCGTTAATTTTATCCATTCGTTCGCCCATTTTACCCATAAATCACCTTGTTTCGATGATTTAAATTCGTAAGACGCTTTAATACCAAATTTAGATCTTTCACTTTTCCATCTTTCCACTAATGCCACTCTATCTTCTTCAGACGCTACATTCTTAACATCTAGACCGGGGGGTAGATCTTCTCCACTGGCCCATCCAGGGGCTTCCCTATTCTCGATGAAAGACGTCTCCGCCGTATCATCATCGTAAGTCGTATCACCACCGTTATTGTAAGTCGTATCATCCGTGGCATCAACATCGTTGGGGTCGTACTCCGGATTTTTGTAAATATCAGCCATTTTTAAAACGAGTTAAAAAATTTTATCGCATAAAATAAAAAGATGATGCATTACGAACACATTCTCGATCCCGATAGAAGATTGCGTACTCCCTTCGGTGTGAAGGGCGTACGCCAAACGGTCACCAATTCCCATAATCCCTCGAGTATCGAAGAAAACCAAACGTTGACGATTCGTTTTCCCAATTTGAGCGACAACGACGTCATCGTCCCCAGAACTACGAAACTATGCTTCGATATGGATATCGGCGTAGAGGGTGGTGAACTCACTAAGGCGGGTGTTTATAATAATCTGGGGCGTAACATCGTCAAAAAAATCGAGGTGAAGATTTCGGGAAATACCGTTCAAACCATCGACGATGCCGATAATTTTTTAGTCTATAACGATCTTTGAAAAGTAGAACGACGTAACATGGCCTATCATGGAATACAGAATGACAATCTAAATAAAATAAGGGCGAAACCCACCAGCTATAAAATACCTCGCGACACCAACGAACACTACGAAATTGCCGCGGCGTACGGCAATCGATTTTGTATTCCATTGGATTTCGAAATCTTGGAAACGAGCGAACCCTTTTATCAAGCGGGATTGCACGATAGATTGGAATACATGCTGACATTTAACGATGCCGTACACGTCGTCTCGCCGGACCCCGGCGATGTCGATAAGACGCTTAGTTATAAGGCGACCAACATCACTTTGGAATTCGAAAAAAATTACCGACGCCAGTCTCGCTCGCAGCATCAGACAGAGGTATGCGGGAGACCACGTCTATTACTTCAACAAAATATTGCGATATCTCAAAACGACGATGAGTAAATCGGAAGCCTCCCGCACTTTTTCAATCAACACCCCCGCACATTCTCTCTCGGGCATTCTGTTTCTCTTCAAGGATATTTCTATATATATATCTAGATCCGGAAAAATTTTATAATCCGAGAATCACCCACGTGGAGATAACCATCGAGTGACAACCGAACCAACTCTTCTCCGCCGGAATGAAACCTCATCACCAATTCGACGAGATTAAAAAGTTTTTCTCGGCTTCCCTGAATCGCGAAAACATCACAGAATCAGTCGCCAAGGAACTTGACCTGAGTGAAGTGACTCTGGGAAAATATCTCAAAGATCATTACGCCCTCTGGTTAGATTTACGCACGACACCCGAAAATCATCTCCACGGCACGGGTCGTAAGCTTCAAAACATCAGCCAAGGCGTCGACGTCCGAATCGAGAAAACTCCCGAAATCGATACCGATCCCTTGGACGTTTACATTTTCGTCGTCAAAGACGGACAGATCAACATGTCGAACGGCCGTTTCGCGAGCGTTATATCTTAAAACATTTGAAGTCATTAAAAAATGTACATTCGACAACCTCATTCCGCCATGATCGTAGGTGCCACAGGTTGCGGGAAGACGGAGTTTGTCCTCGATCTGTTGGAAGACGAATACAAAGATTTCTTCGAGCACATCGTGATCCTGTGCCCCTCGATCGATTTCAACAAGGCGTATAAATCGAGAAAATGGATTGGGGACGATGTAAAACATCCTAAAGACAAGCGCGTCGTCATCGTCAATCCCGTGTCGAAAAAGGGGGAAGAGAGATTGCAGGACCTGCTACGACTCTTTTACGACAAATACAAGGGGACGTCCACGCTGTACATCATCGACGACTGTTCGGCCACAAGGCAGATAAAAAAGAAAGCGGACGCCCTGTCCATGTTGGCGTTTTCGGGGAGACACGCCAACCAGTCCGTGTGGATATTGACGCAGAGATATAATAGCGCGTCCAAAGATCTTCGCACGCAGGTCAAGTGGGTCGCGCTCTTCTACACCAAGGACAAGTTTAGCTACAACGAATGCTTGGACGAGAACGACGTCGTCCCCGACGAGGATAAGAGACATCTCAAGCACGAGCTGTCGCAGCGCAAGCACTCCAAGCTGATCTTGCGGACGGAACAACCGACGGGGTACAAGTTTATACAATAATTTATATTTTTGTAAATATAAATTAGTACTTTTTTTCGTTGTTTTTTTATAACGGTATCTTTTCTGACAACACCTTTAGGAATATATTTATAGACACTTTTAGTAGTCTTAATAGAGTTTCCCGTAAACTATGATCGCAACAATTCTTGAAGGTCGTCTTCCAAATTTGCGTCCCTTGCTTTCATCTTCAATAGTTTCCAAAAGTCTTGTACGTATAAATTATCCGGCATCTTCGGTTCCTCTTCCTCCTCGTCCGAAAAAAATTCATCCTCATACTCCGTGGCTTGTGCCCACTTCCGTGCCACCGCGGCTATCTCCGCTTTTAAATAGACTCGTTCCTCCTCGTCGTATATGGCTAGTCCCCTATCGCGGTCCCCCTCGTCTAATGAGGATAGGTCATCCACTTCTATCTCCAGTTTCTTATCTATTTGGGCTTGGTCCATCTCCCTGGCCAAAATAGGTTCTTTATAACCTTCTGCGATGTTGCGATTTATTATCTTCTCAATAATACTACGTCTGCAATCCATATCTCCAATTACTCGTCTAAAATCTTAAAGACATAGTATCTACGAAAATGGTTTTTTTTTTTAGTCGGCAATTTTGCGGAAATATCGAAGATATGACTGAATAATGATCTTCCACGTCGACACTTTTTTGTATAATTAGCGTAATTAACGGATAAATGCTGATTTGTTGTCGTCGTCTGTAAGAATCAAACTCATTAATTATGCACAGAAACAATCCCAGAAGCACACGCAATGACCTAGATCGTATCATTATCAATCAATGGATGCTGAGGTAAGCACGTGTTGATTTATTTACAATTCGATATTTATACATAATTGTATCGTTTACATTAACGGCATGAAATTAACTTATTTTTATCATTTAATCCTGTTGTGGCTGAATCTGTCAATTTAACAGGTCGGCCACGATTTGTTTTTGCTTTGGACGCCATGCTTTTCACTATCAACAATGGAAATGCGCATGCGCAAATACAGGTCACGCTAAGGTTATATGAATATGGGCGGGCTTGCAAACGAAATTTTTGTCGTACCGACAAAAAATAAAAAAAAACGTGGAAAGTTGTGAAATACAATAAAACTATACTTCTATGTGTTTTAATTCAACAATTTTTCGTTTTTTATCTCCAAATATTAACATATTTGACCCAAACAATTGAGATTGAAATATTTGAGGAAATCGTAGATACTATGTCTTTAATAGAATTTCAAATTTTTAACACTATGTCATTGGACACCTGCGACACCCCATCTATCGCTGCGGGTGAAAAAATTGAACGACGGGTCCAGTTATCTATCGTATGTAATTACCCCGGCGATCACCGGACCCGTGAATACGTTATATATCATCATCTATATATAACTGCGATTCCTGGAAATCTGGGTGTGTTTCGTTTCTCGGAAAAAGGTGGGTCTAAGTGCCTTACATATACTACTGGTATAGCGTCATAGAACCCCGTGTCATCTTCATCATTATTATCATCCAGAGGTTTAGGGGTACTCATAGCCTTTGGTTTTACCGTAGGTTGATTCATCACTTTGATATAATTAGGGTTACGTATCCAATCACGAGGGACATTCGATTCCACTAATCCTTTTACAAAATTATCAAGTCCCGAGGGTTGATACCCTTTTCTAGGTTGTGTTGTGGTCGTAAGGCATCAGTTACGAGATCGACCATATTGGTCCCAGGTACGGTCTTTCCTTTGTATTGTATTTGACGGTCTTTTTCCCATGTTAGTATATCAGAATGTTTCTTGAGATGTTTAAATAACAAAGGAACTTTTGGTTTTAATGGAGCAGTGACACTGGATGTAATAGCTGTCATAAGATTTTGATCTTCAGGAGACATTTCAGCTTTAACATCATCTTTGACTTCTTTGACTTTTTCTGTTTTCTGAGACCAAGGTCTCTGCTCTACAGAATGACCAGCTTGTTGTAGATACGTACGGTATCGATAAAGTTCTTGACCAAACTTGGCTACCTTAGCTTCAGGAGTCAAATCATCACGATCTACAATCGCATCTAATTCATTATCTAAACGCACCGAAGATGCTACTTCAGGTGCATGAGGCAAAGGGTGTAAAATTCTTTCTCTCAATTGTTTGAGTTCCTTTATGGTCCTCTCAGGAACTAAGGTCATTTTTCGTGTGCTCATGGTTATAGAATAAATTTTATTGGGTTACTGGGTGCTTGTTTACAGCTATTTGTACTTGTTGAACTTTTCTGGAAGATCAGTTGTTTGTGTGTTTATTCAAGGACATTCTAACTCTGTCAGCATTTTACTATATTTAGCCAAAATATCAGTAATCTATAATTTTGTTTTCTAACTTCCTGTATATAAATTTATTTTCTTATAAAACAGAACCCTACATTCATTACACTTACGTGCCGGCAAAACTTACGCTATGAAATGGGTTTTTCATACAAAAACGTCTTTCACGTTAAAAGTTACTACTTGCATGCAAAAAGTATGTTTTAACGCGTTAAAAATGATTTTTAACGTGAAAGTTGTCATCGCGTTAGTTCATCACGTTTGTGGCCCAAACGGCCTTTCATATTATGTGCCCGGCTAAAAATGATATGAAACCATCCATATGTTGAACCGTCGTCATAATTATTATCATGTTCCCACTTTTTCTATCTGCCAGGGGTTTTACCAAAAAGTATGTATGAACATGATACTATAGACCGAGCTATCAGTAGTTCTCAGCTGTAGAAAACGCCGCATTCAAACGTACATAGAACTGATTACACACACACAAACACGCACGCACACTGTATAGTATACATAGTATATTTAATATACATAAAATTATATATTTATCAATAACATTGTAGGTGAATTGGTGTTCATTGAATACGTTCTATACGCTAATTTTTATCCAAAAGGTGATGTCACCATTTAAGGGTGTGCCTGCGTTGTTACTTGGTAATAAAAGTAAACTTAATTAAAATTTTAAACGGCGCACATCAATGAGTAATCATCCGAGTGAACATTCCGATATTTGCTTAATATGTAAGATTTCCTTATTACAAGTACGTAAATAACGGCTAGACATTCTTATCCAGGTAATTACGATTAAAACATCCACTTCAGGCAATGATATACACAACAGAATATCGCTGTAATGTAGATTTTATCAGTTCAATGGATGTAAATTGACGCTACAAAAATTTCAACATAGTAAGTAAAACAAAGATAATTTATTTGTGAGATTATCCGTGATTACTCTCGTATGTTACCAGTGTGACAAGGAACGTGGTACATGTAATCCTGCCATCTCACTGACTGTCTTTTTGCCCTTTCATCTTTTATGATGCTTGGTATATCTTTATCCACATACCCATACTAAGTTGAAGCGTTTTTAGTCAAATCAATCAGAACCACATAATGACTTTTAATAATGCCTATGGGCGGCGGTAATTTGGGTTTATATATCCGGATGGTGACCTTCATTTCATTATAGATCTATTAACAAAATTGAACACAGACAGAATATGATAAATATTTAAGTTTTAATCATACAAAATAACGAAATATGACTTAAAAACTATACAATCTTATTCATTGGTATTTGCTTTTCATTATTTATTATTGCTTTTGAAAGTAAAACAACGTAAACCACAGATGTTTTGCCCCGAGAGGAAAACAAAATGTTCGTGACTGGCGTATTTTAACATCCAGGTTTAAATAAGAATGACTTCAAGAACAGTGGTGTTAATAAGCTTCGGGACACCAAGTTCCTTAAATAAATGTTAAACTTTATACATATCATTAAAGTAATGTATATGGTTACCATTAATACCTTTTGTACTAATTTCTATTTAACTTTGTAGGCCATAGCTTAGATTTTTTCTACAAATAAAAGTTATTTCTGAAAATAAAATTTCAAGATCGTTTTTCTTACATTTGCAACTAATAGATGCACTGGGATCATGGCAGTATTTAAACATTGCGGCATGAATTTTCGTATTATTGATGAAGGTCTCAATTTGACAACAAGTCCAAAGCAGAATATTTCAGCGGTGGCTTAAGTAGTTATGAACCATAAAAAACATTCCTAACCACAAGAGTTGTCCTTCTTGACTTTGTCAATTGACATATCCAAGGCTATTTTATATTAGCATATTGTCCTTCCGACAGCTTTAGATTCCATCTTTACATTTACGGAGTTATTAAAGAATGCACGAAAATAATGTCGGAAGGGCGGATTATACCAGTGATATATACGTGTATATGTCTATAAAATGGCTAATATATATATATATATATATATATATATATATATATATATATATATATATATATATATACATATATATAAATATATATAGATAGATATAGATATCGCACTACATAGTGTAATTTTTATTCAGATATCTATGTTATACCCGTTAATCGGTACTGACCGGTAATTTTCTACCAAGCGGAAGTAAAGGAATACCTATACTATTTAACGAAACCTGTATGGGTACGCATATTCTCGAAAACACAGAAAAACGATCTGATCAACAAATGCAAGTCATACGTTTGAAAATATCTTTGGTTTGACCATCTGACGTAAATATTTTACTAAGTACGAGAATAGTACATTTCATCAAACTACATCGTCAGTATTTTCTGGAATAAGGTCTGTACATATTGTCTTGTTTATATGGATATCCATTATCTCTTTGGGAATATCCATAATCCCCGGAGCGACCGTGATTTCTGCTGTCATAATCTTGATAATTTTTACTGCCGTAGCTTGGTTGTGTAGGATAAGGTTTCCTAGAGTCGGAATATCCGTATTTGTTATCAGTGGGATATCTAGGATTATCATAACCGCTATTGTATGTTTGTCTTTTATCTATTCCCGTCATTGGATATCTCTGTCCGTCATCGGAATTTTCGTCGTCGCTATCGTAATTTCTCCACGTGCACAGTGATATAGCAAGTGCTAAAAATGCTATAAATACAAACACACATCCCAGAGCAAATGACAATAGAGCATATGGGAAGTTCTTGGCGTTGATAGTATAGGTAGATGATGCATCAGCCAGGAATATTGCTACATACAGATATATGAAGAACGCTACCACCACGAGACTGCTTAAAGCTGAAAAAGCAAATGGAAAACATACTGTTAATTATTGCCTCTTTTGTAAAACTATAACTTTGGTATTATTAATTAAGTATATTTTTATAGCACCAGCATTCCCCTGAACATTTGGATATACACTTTGATAATTGGGTGGTCTGTTTTAATGTAAAATTTCACGATTACTGAATATGATCAAAACGTTATTTTTACACAATAATTCCAGGATACAAACTACTTCTATTTAAAAGAAAACAATCTTTCAACATTAAGGAGATAAAACAAAATGCTCGTTTCCAATCTCAAGACAATGAACGTTGAAATATGTTCCTAAAAATATAACGTTATCATTAAAAGTACATAACTACGTGTAGATTGAAACAACTATAATAGGATGTCTCCCTCCAAGGTAACACAAAGTGTCAGAAAAATAAATTATGCACTGTAATCTTGAACATGTGTGTATGGTCATCGTACGAGAAAATGGTATATAGGCAACAACTGGCTCAGTCGGTAGTGCGCTCGACTCTTGATCGTGAGTTTGAGTCCAGCCGGTGGCAGGACGGATTCCTGTCCTTGGGTTGAGCAGCAGCAGGTATCGGCACGTTAAATAACTCTCACTGCTCAATGTCCGTTAGTGCCGGGCATAGACCAAACATTGATGCCCTTCACCAGCATTTGGTGATGTCTCCATATGAGTGAAAGAATCTTGAGTGGGACGTTAAAACAACAATACAGCCAACCAATATAGACAACATCTATGTGAAATAAAATCTCTCTGTAATGCAACACAGGATTTATGGCCTGGACGAGGATTCTATTGTCGCTTTTAATAATCATACGACTGATCGGTTATGACAAACTGCACGGGAAAAACGTTTTGATCTTCACTGGATACGATTAGAACGATTACTCTAGTCAGTGTCAGGTCAAAAAGGTCACAAGATTCCACCCCGCCAGGTTATATGGATTTTTACTATAGCTCTGTGTACATATTATTTAACATTTATCTTTTACGTAAGATCTTGGTATAGTCATGGATATATTTGGGTCGTGAACAACAATTGTGTCAAATGTTATCCCGACTGAAGGTAACATGACGAAGTTATGGCCCAGACAGGAATTTGGCCGTATGTGCACTGTTGACTATAACCTTGATGTCAAGATACCCCTTGGGTCATGGACAACTATTCTAGGTTATGATATCTCCCTCAAAGTAATATGAAAAAGTCATTGCCTGGACAAGATTAGATGCCATAAACCTTGTATGCGGGGGATTTAAACAGAGGCTCGTTAATGTCCCAAGATTCTATACACTGTCATTTGTTTCCACGGCATCAATTTCTTTTTCTGGGAATTGAAAAATTTATATATTCTTGCGGGTTAATATATACATGAAAAATAGGGGATACAAATTGTTGCAATTTGTAGTTTACCATTTTTAGTGGAAAATATTAGCAATTTTATGTTGAATACAATAGATATATCGAGAATACATAGTTTTGAAACGAGTACCAAAAGCACAGATATACTGTGTTTTGAGAAGCAGGTATCACTAGCTATAGAAAATTTGGCAATTTACACTATAATGACGACGAAGACAATTATTCAAACAAAATTACTGTTTTTTTAATTCGCCTAAGTATTGATTCTTTTTGATAAAAGTTTAATTCTTACATTGGGCTATATTGCCTTGTTTGTTATTTTATTAAATGTCAACCAATGAACCAGTGCATATTGGCTTATCCAGTTTCAATTGAAGTAAAAATGAATAAGGAATACACACTTTCAAGTTGAATTGAATATTCAAATAACCTATAAAATTTATCTTACATGAAAATAGCAAGAAAATACAGGAAATGACGTATCCCCCTTTGCTGCGGACTCCTCCACATGCGCATATGATGAGGATAAGACAGCTGAAGAAACAGAACCCAGTACTGGCGGATGTTACGACTTGGAAGAGAGTGTAAAATATTGTTCCCTCTGAAAAGAAATGAGAGAAATTTAGAGTGTTTACATAATAAGAAATAAAAATGACGATATATTGTCAAGGTAACTGAAAGAAGTGCAGGTGAAAATTAAACTGACAATCCATAATACTTCACTGATGGGCTTTGAATGTTATTATCTACACGTCGAACAAGAGCATTGCATTAGAGAATAGTATTACCAAGAAACATCATTTAATTGTTTTCAAAAGTTTCATAAATATACATGCATGATATGGACACAAAATTAACCATGCAGGGACATTGGAAAGATTTCCTTTTGCACACCTTACTAAAATATTACCCCAAAACACTAAAAATGTTAAAAATATTTAAAAGTGTCATTTTGTTTCAGAGTTTCTTAAAATGTTTCATGAAATATACCCAGAAGGTAATAAATGGAAGTAAAACCGTTAGTACAGGTCTTGGGTAACATTTGATATGGGTGATAAAAGGAAACCTTACCTGGCAGATAGGAGCAGGAAACAAAATGACTTATTTCTAATTCGAATAGCAATCAATAATAATGATATACAATGACATAAAAAGAAGTAACAATATCCTTGAAGCTGAAGGATCTCTTGTCTGGTAGTTCGTCAGTTTACTTGAGATCAATAAGTCTGTCTTTTGTAAAATACAACCGTACCTTTTCTTCCACCATACACTTATACTAATGTTCAAGTCAGTTTCAAATTATATTTTGTTTGTTTACTTTTACGGTTTTTTACGTCAAAATCAACAATGTTTAAGTTAAATGGTAGTCAGTTTTAATGGTGGAGGGGAAAACCCAGTTGCAATGTATCACCGGAAGAGACTACCAGCCTTGCGGAAGTAAACTGGCAAACCTTTAGGTTCCAGCGAGGCTCAAACATGCGATTACTTGGTGTGTACAAATTATTGAATATAAGCTTATGGAAAACGGAAACAAAGTAAAACAATCTTATTCGAATGTTCATTTGGGTCAAAAAAGAAACCATTTGCTCTGATAAGGATTTCATGTTATTGCAAAGTCTAGGCATGAAATCAGCAGTGTTATCTGAAAAAAACGACCGAAACACAGCCTCACTACAATCTGGTAATAAGCTTGTCCTTATCTCGGTAATATAAGGCTAATCAATGAATTACATTACCTACGGATCGCATAACTTAAACTTAAGTTCGTATATCTAAAGACTTCATTGATTAACCTATTGTAGCAAAAATTATTTACTTATTTACAAATTCGTTTGTTTTGTTTGTTTAAATTTTGTTTTGCACCATAATAAACATTTTTTCATCAATAGCAAAGCTTGAAATTAATATTTTGGGTTGCATTTTAAAATCTCATTATTAAAAAGTATTTTGTGAACAAATTAGCAAGCCCTTTGACGTTATGAATTTTTGTTGTACTATTGATTTTTTACAAATATACTTTTTCCATTGACTCAGGTCTTACACATTTGTGTCTCATCTCAAAACTTATGTCAATTAACATCGCTATACCGTTTTCTAGAACAAAATTTGTCAATTTCAGCATCGTTCTTTGAAAATCCACTTTAATTGCATCATATATTTTTCTGAATATTAACATTTTACGATATATATATTTTCCGCGAAATGAGAATAAATAAACGCGTAATAACTTTGAAACAAAGTATTACTTCATAATAAATTTAAAAGCGCTGTGCAGTTATTCATTTAAGAGTTAACCCCCTTAATCTTTAAGCTATGTCTAAACAGATTATGGCAATATAATAAACGTTTTCCGTTCGTTTCGATAAACTTTACTAGAAAACCAAATAAAATTCCAGTGAATCCTACAAATATGTTTTGATAAGTGTAAATGTAAAATTGAGAAGAATAACTCATGTACTTTCTTTGTGAATTCTTCGTTCGTAATCTACAAGAAATTAAAATGAGCCAAGGATAATAGTTCTCATAATTATCACAATTTACAATTATAGATAAGACGTAACTACGAAGTATACATTTAATATATTTGTTTAACGAAATACTATCAAACTTTTACTTTAAGCATGCCTTTGTTTAAACAAAACTCCCACCAGGACAACGGATACATGTGATTAACTTCTACGAAAATAATACGATCTAAGTTTTTGCTTCAGTAATATTCAAGTTTCGCTAATATCATTGTATTATCTCATTCACGTCGTATCTCCTCGGGATAGAGGCAGTTTATCTTTGTTGTGTTTTAATTGGTCCTAATAAATAGCTTTCAATCATATAGGAAAAGCTTCAGATAAATTATATAGAAATACAATATGACACAAGATGTTACTACATTATGTTGATGGGAATTGTGGTACGGTAAGTGTCATTAATAGCCGCTGGAAGTATGCCAGCTCATCGTGTAGTCCTAGATATGTTGAACTATAATTACAAACGACTACATATGAGAGGAGAGAGAGAGAGAGAGAGATGAGCAAATCGGGTTCAACTCATGCTATACTATCGTAATATATCATAGTGTTTGACTGATTTGAAATAGTTGATTATTACTTTTATCAATTTTATTCATTTATGTTATCACCCGATAATGTAAATCAGTGCGATAATGGATTTTAGAACTGTAAGGAAAGTTTTATAGTCGATACGGGGATCTTGTTAAAATATGA
Source organism: Atrina japonica (assembly GCA_030159075.1). Lineage (NCBI taxonomy): Eukaryota > Metazoa > Mollusca > Bivalvia > Pterioida > Pinnidae > Atrina > Atrina japonica. The sequence continues at coordinate 29,258 of BROG01000031.1, read as the reverse complement.
AGTCCCCTTTGAAGAATGTTAGATATTATTCTGAAGCACGACCGTATACAGTGACTTTCGTTCACCAATCAGATCTGAAACTGACTGATGACATTTCACCGAACTTTGGCTTTTCATCGAATTCATCAACATTCCTAGTAACATTTTGTGACGGTGTGGCATGCTGGCAGAGAATGCTGACCCCTTCAGGACACCTGGTCCCATCCCGTTTTGGATTCCCAATTGTTCTGGCACCGGAGTCTCGCCCGAGACAGCCGAGAGATTTTAGATTTAAGCATAGATGACTATTTTTAGGAAAGTGTCATGTTGTGAATTTTGAATTTACTTGGTGTGTGCAAAGTTTCCATTTTGTTTGGGAACAGAATACTCACTATCTTAGCTAAGCTATAACACTCACCCTGCGTTTATGACATGTGGACACATTAATTTATAACATAATGTCATGTACTAGGTTAATTTTTTCCTGATAAAAGCGTACTGGTAATAACAACGAGGCCCATGGGCCACATCACTCACCTGAACTGTGTTGGTATCTTACAAATATGGGATTCTCAAATTGACAAATTATTTTAATACTCCTTAGGAGTGGAGGAGACTTAAAAATGAATGGAAAATGACAAAGCTGGGAAAGATGTCAAAAAATGTAAAAAAAATTACCACATTTTAATCATATATCTATGTAGATCACTCAGATACAATTAGTTTTTCAATCCATACAGCATTTCAGAAGGAAAAGATTTTTAAAGGGGGTACCCATTGAGGACTCTTTTGCCCCACCCTGGATCCATCCTGGGCCGATCTAGCCGCAATTATCAAACTTAGTAGAGGTCATTGAGTACTTGCTTCCTGTAAAGTTTCGTCAAAATCCCTTCAGCGGTTTTGGAGAAGAAGTCCAAAATGTGGAAAATTGCCTCCCCTTCATTTTTTCAGTCTTAGAAAATTCATAAAAACCTCAAAAAATTAAATTTCAGCAAAATTCTTTCGGGAAAGCATTTATCTACCAAAGCACGGGTAAAATACATAAAATAAATGCATCATAATGATAATTAAAATCAGAGAAATCATATAAAAATGACTGAAAATTACAAAGTCTAAAAAGACGTCAAAAACGCACCAAAACGCATCAAAAATTTATTTTCCGATTTCAACGAAATTAACAAACTTGAATCATACATCTATGTAATTCACTCAGATACAATTAGTTTTTCAATTCATGCAGCGGTTCTGGAGAAGTTTTTAAAGAGGGGTACCCCCTGGGGACTCTTTTGCTCCACCTTGGATCCACCCCTGGGCCGATCGGGTCGAAATGAATAAACTTAGTACAGGACCTTGAGTACTTACTTCCTGTAAAGTTTCATCAAAATCTCTTCAGCGGTTTTGGAGAAGAAGTTGAAAATGTGAAAAGTTTACGGACAGACGACGGACAAAAGGCGATCAGAAAAGCTCACCTGAACCCGTGAGCTAAACACCCCAGAAAATAATATTCTCCATATTTATTTTATTTTCCAGGCGAAGTTATTTTTTACAAAAGTGCTGCATAGGGTGACAATAAAACACAAAATTAAATGTTTGTCCAGTTGTCCGGGACAAGTCCATTTTACATTCGGACAAGTAGATATTACTTCTCACTTGTCCGAAAGGTCAGGTGAAATTATTTAAGACAAATAATAATTCATTAAAATTTATATTTGTTTAAACACAAAATAATAACTTTGAATGTAGAACTTGATTTTGGGACAAGTAATTTTTGTATTCGGACCAGTAGATTTAAATATTACTTGTTCTCTAGGACAAGTGGACATTTTCATTCTTGTTGACTACCATAATTTGATGTTCTCCATCTCATTGACACTGTATATCAATATGTCACAACTAATCCAATTGGCATTTACATTTCCCCAGCCAATGTTTTCACAAGTATATTTTAAAATAATTTACAGGCCAAATTAACAATACTGTCATTTTCCTATCTGCATTTTTCAGCAATGTTGAAAGAAAAACGTGACCTCATCCTCTCTGATGTGACATATATGTGAAATATCGAAATAAAACCTCTCATTAAGCATAACTCTTTTATTGTAAGACTAATCTATTTACAAATCAAACGGAATATGCAAATACAGATCGGAATTTAACTTGTGATTGAAAAGAGCACTACACATATATCGGGCACTCCGACTTGATTTGAGTTTTACCAAGGATCAGTCCGACTCAGATCTAGATATTGTACGCTTACGTATGTTCCATCAAGCATAACTGTAATATATCAGTCCATACCATTAGTATAAAATAGAAGAAAACATAATTCACAAACTTCATAAGTTTGCAATAAGACATAAATCCTGTATAGAAAAACAAATGTATGAAAGACAAGAATTTTAAGTACCTTATTCCTGTTCATTCACATTATCTGAATTCAACTGTACTTGTATAAGGACAAGTTAGATTTTAATCTAGTAAATATTGTATGCCTCTCTACTTTTAGAAATATCATTTGTCTGCGGAACTGCCCACAAAAAGATCGACTGGGAGGAGTTTATCGTAAATCTTAGAGGGTATTATTGCTCAGCAATTGATTATAGATGTGGAATTGTTTATCTAGATAGAGAAATCGTCTATCCAAGTCTTACCGCCTTCAAAAAACCACAAAACTTAATACCAAAACTTGTGTCTTTATTAACACATTTTCCTTTGTACATGTCGACATAACTTTATTACGCTCGTTATGAAAGCATATCTAAAAATGGATCGTTGTAAGCAGCTTAAATGGTATAACTATATTAAGTGTTTGTTTTGTGTAAGCTGAAAGTGAACTCCCACAAAATTACCTGTGCTATAGATGCGCGTCAGTGCAGTATGAATGGGGGTCAAACATATTATCAAGTCTAAGGGCGGATTTGTTGCGGATAAACTAGTTTCGGTTTTGGTTTATGGTTAACAACTAGTTTGCTAACCGGTTATGAAACTAAAACTGGTTTCCTATAGTTAAACAAATAAATGGTTTAAACTACCAAAATGGGGCACAGGAAGAAGTAAACAGTCGCTCTTTTAAATGAGATGTAAAAATATAGAGAAAATGATACCATTTATAGAAAAAAGGTGTTAATCTAATTGCTATATTCATTAACCCTGATTATCATGTTTCCACTTTTTAATTGTTGGGGTTTAATATGCTAAAAAGCAAAAATCATTCTTTGGTAATGTCCATGTTAAATAAAAACGTGAAAACATGATAAAGAAAAATGACAATCGATAGCTAATCAATTTGGAGACTGAATTCATCAATTCACCGTTTTGATATTGTAAAACGTCTCTCTGTCATACAGTTTTACTGCCCAAGTACATAAAATGTCCAGAAGACACAAAAAGGTTATCAGTTACTACTACTTGTCCATGTTATCGCCGCCATATTGTTGTAACAACAAACTTACAAAAACCTACTAAACCACCCCATAAAGCTGTTTGAATGACTTGATAAACGTTTGGGTTTAGGATAAAACAAATGAAAACCTAGTTTTAGTTCAGAACCAGTTTAAAACCGGTTTATGTTACAAATGGAAAGTTTACCAAACTGCTTCAAAACTAAAACCAGTTTCTGTAGAACAAATTCGCCATATATCTGATCCAGATGTCCTGTGACCTGTGTCACTGTCACTTTTTATACAGAAATACTGGAAGTCAATCACGTGATCTGTTTTGAGACAGAATGGCGAATCGAACCCGGGAGCTTTTTTGCAAGCAAGAAAAAACCACAATCAGTATGTTTTCAATGTGGGATAAAATCTAGTGTTTGTTTAATGTCGTAATAGTCCAACAACAATCGGCGAGAGAACACGATAAAGGGTCTGGAATTTAGTGCGATATACGTTAGGGCACTCCCATAGAAACACAAAGAGACGTCAACAACCTTTAATCGTGTACCAAAAAAATGAACATTAAACAATAATGAGCAATATTTTATAATAATGTCCGCCATTTGTCGTTTTCAAACGTTTCAATTCTTCCTAATTAAAATCGTATCATCCGTGACGTAGACTGACATAAAAAGTACTTGTATATTTTGTACGTGTAGATCAGCCTAGTTAATTATTATAAATATATCTATGGCTCAAGGAAATGTCTTTTATTACTCTACCGGGGTAAAATGAATGTTAAATCTGTTAGTTTATATAAACCAGTGAATTGGAAAATTGAACGAGACAAGATGTTGGGACTAAACCATCGTTTTATTACAACATGTTGACGCTGCCCATAAACATTTCAGTTAAAAGAATATATTTTACATTTCTCTATCACCTGGGTTCGTTTTTTTTCAGACATTAAGCTATCAATGATGAAACTGCATAAATCATTGAGTCCTTACATTTGTTTTTTACGAAATATGAAACTACAGTACGACGTGAATTGCACAAAAAATGCAAAATTTTCAAAGCTTTGAATCAGAAGACATTAAATAGCAAAATATATTTGTTTTGAACATTTAATACTATCTTTGTATTGTTTCTTTGCTTCAGCTGTTTGCTGGTGTTGATAACAATAATATTGAGCTAGTATACATATAAATGACACAAATATGAATACTCAAAGTGTAAAAGAGGTACAGCTAAACGACCACTAAAACAGCTGTGAAAATACTGACGTTTTATTCCTAAAATATATTTATATTTATAACAGGTGCGAGTTGATATACATCGTACAGGAGGTTTAAACAAGTGGTAAAATATACATTAAATATGTATATTATATGTATGCTGGTCCATTTGTATACCTTAAAACATGTGTTAGTGTATACAAGTATCTAAAACACATAAACATGTAAAGTGGTTTCCTCTGAATTTTATGTTAATGAATCCATTTATGTGGACTCTCTCTCTCTCTCTCTCTCTCTCTCTCTCTCATCGGAAGATGAATGAATGGAAGAATATAACTCTGATATGATAGAAAGACATAGATTATAATTATGCCTATTGATAAATATTTTCCGGCATCAAATGTAGATTTGAAAATCTGAAACCAAATTGTAAATAACGGTTATTTCTACCATAACACGTACAGTTAAATCATTGATAATAGGCTGATGTTGTTTAAAGTCGTTATATTCCGCCGATCTCCGATTGCTCCATTAACACCTGAATGCAGTAAGTAAAGTAAAGTTTTACAGTAAGTAAAGTGTGTCAACCGGAAATTACTCATACTATAGCATCACAGGATTTGTTTATCTTAACACTTGGTGCGGAAAGTAGTAGGGGTTATAATGTGCAGTGGAACAAAAATCACGTTTCTATTTGAATTCTAAAGTCATATTTATCTTCTAAAAGCCGAAATCATTGAGAAACGTTCTTTTTAAATTGTGGTTCTTTCCTGGAACTATTGAGTGCGCATCATGAACTTGATAATGGTCTATGATTGGTCTATACAATATTACAGAGCTGACGATTCCAGTGAACATGTTGCCTTCAAGCCCTCGAGAAACGATAGTGAATAGAGGGCGCTGCAATTCGTAATCTGGAGAAATTGTGATGGAAGCAAGGTACAGATTGAAGCAATCACGAAAGTCCAATCCCGATGGTGTTTAGGCTAATGTCCATGGATACTACGCAAGTTTTCAGTTATGGTAGAAACGAACTGAACAACTCATGTAAGTTGATTATCTTGTTTATCTAACTCTCGTTAGTTTATTTTCAAAATTTGAAAAGACATTCGGTAAACCTCGTTTCTTTTCAAATTTTGAAAATTAACTAACTCAAGTTAGAGGAGTAAACCGTGATAATTAACTAACACTCGTTATAGAATCTCTATATATGTATATGTATATCATATCAATGTCATGATATGCATATACCTACTAGTTGACATCATGAGCAAATACAATTTTGTAGTACATGCGTATATATATATATATACAACACTGTCGGAAGCAAATTGAAAGTGGGGGGGCTAAACCAACTTAAAACACACACACGCCAGAAACATCTAGGCGCTAAGCCTTAATTTTCAACACATATTTCTATCTCTTTGTCAAAAAAGTGGGGAGGCTAAGCCCCCCTTGCCCCCCCCCCCTCCCCCGGTTCCGACGCCTATGTATATATATATATATATATATATATATATATATATATATATATATACACATTATGGATAACATTGATATTTACTAACATAGTTGACATCATGTGTGGTTGTACATGTATTGACATTATTTATAACAGTGACATGTATATACCTAGTTGACATGTATAAGTAGTACATTTTCTGTATACTAGCATAATATATAAGACATGTATGCACATTTGACATCAATATTTATCCCATCTCTGGAAAAATACGTGGAATTCAATTGTTTTAGAAGGATACACATATTCTTGTATCAGGTTACATATCCACCTGATATTAGTTTTGATATCACCCCTCACGGGTGACGTCACTCTTAGCAGACGAGAAATGTAAACAAACATGGTGGACAGGTTTGCTTCGCACAGCTCAGAAGAAATAACGAAGGTTAGAATGGAGCTGCATTCATAAAATACTTTGAGAAGCAACAGTCCATCGGAGGGATAAATTCGTTATATAGTGTTTTACCGGCGTGATACAGAATATATTGGGTCCATGAAAAAAAAATTCGAATACGAGATTTTACCAACCAACGTATGACACTTAGCATTCAGACAAAGTGTCCGGTTCTACGTCTTCATGTTTGGCCCATCGTCTGGCATAATCTTCGACAGAATTCATAACTTAACTGAAATTCTGACGTCAATTAAAGGAACGGGCTTCCCGGTATTTAGGGCCCCTTAAAGAAAGATTTTTTAGGCTTTCATTTTCAACAATAGAAACGTCCCCGGTGATGACATGCACGATAGGATTGTATTTGAAAGGGGGTGAAGCACATGTACATGTGACAGTGTTGTATAGAAGATGATTAATGGGTCCATGGAAAAAGTTGTATTGGGCCAGGCGAAGTCGAGCCCAATACAACTTTTTTCATGGACCCAATATATTATCTGTTTTTTCACTAAAGGTGGTACCCGAAAATTTAGATATCTAGTGATTGGCTATCAGGATACTTATTTTGTCCTACACCACTCTGATTCTACACACAAATACACTGAAGTTGATATAAAAAACATGCTGGAATTTCTAATAGACAATATATTTGTAATGTTCCGAGACGTGGTATTTCAACAAACTGTCGGCATTCCTATGGGAACCAATTATGTCCCTTTATTGGCCGACCTGTTCCTTTATTCATACGAAGCAGACTTCATTCAGAAACTGCTGAATCAAAAGAAGAAAAGTTAGCGGTGTCCTTTAATTTGACATTTATAGATATATCGACGACGTTTTATCAATGAATAATGACAATTTTCATACATATGTCAATGTGATATATCCCAGCGACCTAGAAATTAAAGATACAACAGAAGCAAGCAAACACGCTTCATTTTACTTAATATAGACACAGACGGGAAATTGGCAACTAAGCTATACGACAAAAGCGACGATTTCGGCTTTCCCATCGTAAATTTTTTCAGATTTAAATAGTAATATCCCTCAGTCACCGCATATGGAGTTTATATTTCAAAAATGATCCGATATGCCATGTGTGTAAAGCATATGAAGATTTCATATACAGAGGTAAACTACTCACTGACAAATTATTGACACGAAAATATCGAAGACCGCGTTAAATGTCAACTTTCCGCAAATTTTACGGTCGGTATACTCTGTTTCACTAAGAGAAATGTATAGTTACCTTTTCGTTGGCGGTTGTTGAGACTTCTGTGCCGTTTGTGGTGAGGATTCACTCCTCAAGTGTTTCATTGGGATTTGACTGTGGACTCACGGCGGGTGTGACCGGTCGACAGGGGATGCTTACTCCATGATCCCACCTCTTGGTTTCCAGAGGTCCGTGTTTTGCCATTTTTACCGGATTTGTACATGTATCTATGTCCTGGACATTATATTGATTTATACTTTGATATCTGAGACTTTTTATATTGCATATCTGACAACATATATAGATTGCATATCTGACAACATGTATTAGATCGCATATCTGACAACATATATAGATTGCATATCTGACAACATGTATTAGATCGCATATCTGACAACATATATAGATTGCATATCTGACAACATGTATTAGATCCCATATCTGACAACATGTATTAGATCGCATATTTGACAACATATATAGATTGCATATTTGACAACATGTATTAGAGTGCATATCTGACAACATGTATTAGATCCCATATTTGAGACACGATTAAAATTTAGCATATCTGACAATATGTGTTAGATTCCATATCTGACAACATGTATAAGATTGCATACCTGACAGCATGTATTACATTGAATATCTGACAATAAGCATTATATTACATATCTGACAATAAGCATTATATTACATATCTGACATGTTTTAGATTGCATGTCTGACAGTATGTTTTACAAGTAGATTGCATATCTGAAAACATGTTTAAGATTGAATATCTGACTATGTATTATATTACATATCTGACAACATGTTTTAGATTACATATCTGACAGCATGGTTTAGATTGCATATTTGACACAATGTATTATATTATATATCTGGCATCTTATTGTATTACATATCTGACAAAATATTTTAGATTGCATATCTGACAACATTTATTGTATAGCATTTCTGAAAATACTGCATATCTGACAACGTGTATTGTATTACATATCTGACAATATGTATTACATTACATATCTGACATGTTTTAAATTGCATATCTGACAACATGTATTGTATTACATATCTGACATGTATTACATATCTGACAACATGTTTTAGATTGTTTATCTGACTACATTATATTACATATCTGACAACATGTATTGTATTACATATCTGACATGTATTACATATCTGACAACATGTATTGTATTACATATCTGACATGTATTACATATCTGACAACATGTATTGTATTACATATCTGACATGTATTACATATCTGACATGTTTCAGATTCCTTATGTATGACCATATGGTGTCCTCTACTTAGACTAATCTTATGACCACACTTACAACTCGTGACTTCTCAACAAAATTTTAATAATCAGTTTAGGATTTTTTATGTAAAACTAAAAAGGTTTTGACTTTGCGACTATCGCAATTCAACAAAGAATCCTAAATTGTTGTTCCAAGTTTATAAACTGTTATTTTTCACTTTTAGATTTACCAGGGGTTTTACCAGACAGTCTGAAAATTATAAAACGGTCAAAATGTTAATATTCAAAAACGTGAAAAGAGCTAAGACAGCCTTGACAAAACTACTTACTGTTTGGAAATCAATGAAATCAGGGCGTAAGACTTTTTGAAGGCAATTTACACTGAACTTGATTTGATGATGATGATGATGTGATGATGATAATTTTTAATCGAGATCTTTAAAATTTCTCAAAATTCTGCATTGTTATAGATTATGTGTGTTGTTGTGTTATGGTTTAACAGACAGGCTAGGAACTTCATCACCAGATACTAGATCTAGTAGTTAGTACTATATTGTGGTTGTATGCCCTAGAGCTACGTACCAGACAGAGACGAATCGTCTCACTTCATCATCGGGATTTCTGTTTACAATAGAATGCCCCCCCCCCCCCCCCCTCCCCCCCCCCCCCCCCCCCCCCCCCCCAATAGTACAAACAGGATAAATAAACACAAAAGATAATATGTCGTGGTGTGAAGGAATGTTCAAATCATTGCATAAATAAGAGCTTTGCATAATCAATTTTAACGTCTGCAGCCCAGCAATCTACTCCATTCCAATGTACAGATACCGATAACATTTTAGTTCATGTACTGAATGCATATCGTTGCTGTGTCATATTATTATGATTAAGGATTGGATTAAATTACTAAAACACAACACCAATTTCTTACGATCGGTTTTTGTGTCAGAGAATTGTATTTTGTTGCAATAATAATTCAATACATTCACGTGCTCTTTATGTATAGGCCTACGGACATAAAATTACGTAACAATAAGCAACTGCTCACTGTCAGATCACAAGAACCTGTTGACATGTTATTGGCCTAACTATTATGTCATTTTATGGGTCTGTTTAATTATAAGTAAACGATAAAATGATAATGTGAAGAAATATAGTCCTCCAATATAGGTACTATTCAAATTTACATGACATATAAATATCAGATACATATCTTATCAATCGTGGTTTGATTTAGATTTATTGATTTAGCAATGATAGTATGCTGTTAACGAACCTACAGACTTACTAGGCCTCAATAAAAAATATATCATAAAGATGGTACAAGATCATTTTATGTTAAAATTTAATATTTTACACATATCTCGTGGAATTTTTTGAGTCACGAATCAGTGTAAATTGGTCCTTTGTAAACCATGGACCCACCATTAGTTTCATTTATTTTTACAAGTTATGATATATCTAAGCTGACATTTCGATTCGATGTCGTGTTTATGTAAAAAAAAGGAAGAAGAAGGAGAATGAAATGATATATGCCAGAAATATACATGTATCATATGTCGTTATGAATTACAAGTGAGGGACTCTAGGTAAAAGAACGGTGTCCTTGGTCGATTTCATTCAATACAGGTCCTGGTTATCAAATTTGTAGGACTACAACTTTCGTCTGAAACATATCATTAATATGGGATAAAATAGAAAACTGTAAAACTATAAACGTATTCTTTGTCTGTACTCACTATAAACGTACTTAACCTTTGACACTCAAATATTTCATGGTTATTAATTTCACAGGATTTACGTGCTTCTACTTCGAATATCCTGTTTCTAGTAAGTCTGTATAATCATAACATTCAAATAATTTTACTATTAGAACTAGAAATCTACACCCTGGTGGCGATGGGTTGGCCGTTAGTAGGTAAGATAGGTATCTGTTTGGACAGATCACGTACAAATATGCGTCTATGTCGGCGGTTATAATTAAGTACTTCATCGGGGTGCGACACCTATGTAATGTTTACAGAGGGCGTCAATTTACAGAGTAACCCCTGTAATTTATTTATGTCAAATAACTGTTGCTGTGATGATGAAGAGAATAATCTATGACCTCGGTGTCTTAGTTCTCATTATGCTGGCGTCACTATAATTCTGTAAGTCTGACCATTCTCTGACCTCTTCATTATAGAACTACGATAATTCTCGAGGATAACCAAATCGATTTAATAAAATATGACTCAGGTAAAAATTACAGGTGTTCTTGTTGTGGTCAAATGTACATGTATCACTGTTGAAATTTCGCTAAGTGACGGCAGGTCAACTTGTGATGATCAAACTTGATTTGTTATTGTTAAAAATAAGCTGAATTTATTGCTGGTCATCCGAAACACACGTTATGTTAGCAATTGTATGGTCCAAAGATAACAAAATACAACATGACTATTGTTCATGTTTGTATTTGCTTGAGGTGTATGTACACATACATGTTAATTTCCTGCGCTGACCACAGATAATAGATATGTCTAAAACGGAGTCTCTCTCTCTCTCTCTCTCTCTCTCTCTGAACGTGCCGTCTGGGATGGCCTAAATCTGTATACATATGTACACTAAACATAAAGTTTCACATAGACACATGGAAATATGGTTCTGATATGGACATGAAGCCCTAATCTGTTTGAACCTTGATTACGTAATATGAATATAAATCCATTGTAAGAGCGTGATTAAATCGACAGGTGGATATATTCATTGTACGACAACATATTTCACATTTACTTACCAATATTACCAGCGTTGTTGTTGTAATTGTTGGCCACCGTGAATGCATAAACCGAACAGTTAGTTGCTGAAATTCCCGCTGGACAATGCAAGAAATACCATACTCCCATATACACAGTATCACCAAAAACAAACCACCACGGTAAAACAAATCCAGCCACTTGGAAAAACAGTGCAATAAGTGACACAGCAATAGCCGCTTGAACGCCGCACGATAATGCCATGTTGAATGAGTTATAATCGGAAAATATGTCCTCGTCTTTGAATATTCAAATGTTTACCTTCAGCATCACTATGGCCGAACAGAAATATGATATAAGTCGATAACAGAACGAAAATAAAATCTGCCTCGTACGCCGTAAAGATCGATAAATCAATTCTCCATCAACGCCGATAGTCAATCGTAGTACTTGGGTCCCCACGAAAAAAAAAACACCTTCCTATATCTACTGTGCTTATGAAGTAAATCTAGTTTTATCAATTCAAGACGACGCCCAAATTATTTCTCTTAACTAAATGCTAAGCCCTAGAGGTGTTTCGACTAAGAACACATTCCCAATCGCTTACCTGGTCACGGTACAAAGGAAGGTGTGTTTGCTTCTTTGTATAACTCTGAATTTATGGACACACTTCGACGAGCACGATTTAAAAGTTTAATTTCATGAATTCTGTGCTGCCTGAATGTCCCTAGGAAAGAGGCTACGTGAGTTTAAAAGTTTGTTTATTGGTGTCGATCAAGAATTATATAGATGCTTGTTTATAAATTCATTGTTATATTTAAAAATAAAATAAAATAATTATAATCGATGGAAAGTATCAAACATAAAGTACATGTAGTAGGTAGAATCTGTATGCTGTTAGTCTTTATTTGTAGCTGGTATATCAAATTATCTGTCTTTACAAGTAGCTGGTATATCAAATCATCTGTCTTTACAAGTAGCTGGTATATCAAATCATCTGTCTTTATATATAGCTGGTATATCAAATTATCTGTCTTTACAAGTAGCTGGTATATCAAATCATCTGTCTTTATATATAGTTGGTATATCAAATTATCTGTCTTTACAAGTAGCTGGTATATCAAATCATCTGTCTTTATATATAGCTGGTATATCAAATTATCTGTCTTTACAAGTAGCTGGTATATCAAATCATCTGTCTTTATATGTAGCTGGTATATCAAATCGTCTGTCTTTATATGTAGCTAGTATATCAAATCGTCTGTCTTTACAAGTAGCTGGTATATCAAATTATCTGTCTTTATATGTAGCTGGTATATCAAATCATCTGTCTTTATAAATAGCTGGTATATTAAATCATTTGTCTTTATATGTAGCTGGTATATCAAATTATCTGTCTTTATATATAGCTGGTATATCAAATCATCTGTCTTTATATGTAGCTGGTATATCAAATCATTTGTCTTTACAAGTAGCTCGTATATCAAATCATCTGTCTTTATATTTAGCTGGTATATCAAATCATTTGTCTTTATATATAGCTGGTATATCAAATCATCTGTCTTTATAGGTAGCTGGTATATCAAATCATTTGTCTTTATATATAGCTGGTATATCAAATCATTTGTCTTTATATATAGCTGGTATATCAAATCATTTGTCTTTACAAGTAGCTGGTATATCAAATCATCTGTCTTTATATATAGCTGGTATATCAAATCATTTGTCTTTATATGTAGCTGGTATATCAAATCACCTGTCTTTATATGTAGCTGGTATATCAAATCATTTGTCTTTATATATAGCTTGTATATCAAATCATTTGTCTTTATATGTAGCTGGTATATCAAATCATCTGTCTTTATATATAGCTGGTATATCAAATCATCTGTCTTTATATGTAGCTGGTATATCAAATCATTTGTCTTTATATATAGCTGGTATATCAAATCATTTGTCTTTATATATAGCTGGTATATCAAATCATCTGTCTTTATATGTAGCTGGTATATCAAATCATCTGTCTTTATATGTAGCTGGTATATCAAATCATTTGTCTTTATATATAGCTGGTATATCAAATCATTTGTCATACTTTTTGTGTATAAGATAGTTGAGACCTATCCGCGATTATATAGTTACTGGGGAGCATCTATTGTGACGGACACATTCGGTAGCAAAGGGTAGGCCTACCTACATTGTTTGTTTGTTTGTTTATTGTTGTTTAACGTCCCACTCAAGAATATTTCACTCATATGGAGACGTCACCAAATGCCGGTGAAGGGCTTCAAATTTTGGCCTATGCTCGGCACTTACGGCCATTGAGCGGTGAGGGTTCTTTAACGTGCCGACACCTACTGTGACACGGGACCACGGTTTTTACTGTCCCATCCGACAGACAGGAAACCAACCTGCCGCCGGCTGGACTCGAACTCACGACCTCACGATCAAGAGTCGAGCGCGCTACCGGCTGAGCCAGGCCGGCTCCCTACCTACATTGTAAATACTATCTGTTATATAAGGATAAAACAATGTGATACAATATGTTAGTTTGTTGTTTTACATCCAGTCAAGAAGTCTTTCATTTATATATGTCAGGTGAAGTGCCACAAATTTTTACCTGTGCTATGGACTGACGCCAATGCCTTGGGGGTTCTATTACGTGTCACGCTTCTGTGACACGGGACCTCAGTTTTAAGTCTCTTCCAAAAGACTTGTGACTTTCACTTTATATGTCGAGCACTTGGCGAAGGAACAGTCACTACTATTTTTAAAATATTTGGTATGACCCGGTCCGGGAATCTAACCCGGGACCTTCCACTTGTGAATCGAACACGCCACTACTGGACTAGCGCCAGCGGTCTGATACAATATGAGTTTGTGATAGCGGAGACTAAAAACTCAATCTGTTATTCATTTTTGTTTTAACGTTCATCGAAAAATACCAGTTAGACCGTTATAATAGACTATCTTACCTTTATAAATCCTGAATTTGAATTTGCCGAATGTAAAGAGTTTGCCTTTTATTGTTGTTGTTGTTTTTCAAGTTTAAAAGCAGACATACAGACCGAAACAATGCGCAATCCTCGATCTTTTGTGGTATCAAAATGTATCTTATTAAAATATAAGACCTACACAAAACATCCTGATTTAGATCAGTAACTAAAAATATGCCACTTCTCATCCATTCATTATAAATAACTCATTTTAAGTGTGTCCAAACTCTCTCTCTCTCTCTCTCTCTCTCTCTCTCTCTCTCTCTCTCTCTCTCTCTCTCTCTCTCTCTCTCTCTCTCTCTCTCTCTCTCTCTCTCTCTCTCTCTCTCTCTCTCTCTCTCTCTCTCTTTTGACTTGATCTAGCCTTTTGTTGAAGGGAACAATTACATGTGGTTTGTAAATAGCTAATTAAGTTTGATATATGATACCTTTACGCGTCCGTCGACAAATCAGCTTAACTTGAATAACTCTGTTTAAGTCATAGATAAGATGCGTGTACATAAAGTTTAACACTTAAAGTCACTGCCAGAAATACTTCCCTCGTTTGTTGAGAGTCTTGTATGACAGAATCGTCACGTAGAAAATCTATTTATACCCACCCAGTAAATTCAAAATTTGCAACATGATAGAATGATCGCAAAACAAGTTAAACACAAATTTGTATTTGTTATAAATGTTTATACATCAAAATAAAATAAAGATACAATCTTTAAATGGTAAATAAATATGTATATCCATGTAATTGTACCAAAGACTACAGTAGTAATAGGCAGCCCCATGGCGGACATTTTGAATTTCGCCGCTAGGGGGCGCCACCAGTGGCGCTGTTTGATGACGTCATCAGAATACTGGCTTCTGATTGGTCAATTCAAATGCCCGCCATGGAGCCGCCTGTGACGTCATAACCGGTATTGCGTCATACCGGAAGTGCGTCATACCGGAAGTGAGGTCATGTTGTCATGGCAATAAGGAGAAAAAGCCAATCGTTGAGCTCGGGGCGTGTCTATGACCGGAAGTGGAAGGTTGTGGGGGCGGCCATCTTGGCTAAGGAGCCAATGAGAGCCTTCGTTACAAGCGGTTGGGGTCACGAGAGGTCACGTGAGTTCACGAGAAGTCAACGGTAAGAGAGAGAAGTTGAGTTTTTCCAGTTTTGAGCTGAGAGTGAATCTATTTTTAGAACCGAAACTTTGGGTTTTTCCAGTTTTGAGCTGAGAGTGAATCTATTTTTAGAACCGAAACTTTGGGTTTTTCCAGATTTGTGAAACCAGTAGTTGGTGGCGCCACCGTCGTTGAGAGTTGTGTATCATCAAGTGCGCATGCGCGAGAAGCGGTAGGTCGAGCTCGACTCAAGCTTGTACTAAGACTTGTAGAGTATGTACAAAGGGAGATTACTCTGTATAGACTCTATAGGTGGAACAAAGGGGAGATTACTCTGTATAGACTCTATAGGTGACACATCACTCTGTATAGCCTGTGTAGGTGAAACAAAGGGAGATTACTCTGTATAGACTTTATAGGTGAAACAAAGGGAGATTACTCTGTATAGACTGTAGAGATGGGGCAAAGGGAGATCACTCTGTATAGACTGTATAGATGAAACAAAGGGTGATTACTCTGTATAGACTATACTGGTGGAACAAAAGGAGTGGAACAAAAGGGGTGATGACTCTTTATGGGCTGTATGCATTAAACCAGAGGGGTGGGTGGGTAGCGAAACAGGAAGGTTAGGAAGGGTAGCCATCTTGGCTATAGAATCATGGGATATCTGGTTTTTCAGGGACTGACTAATCTCACGACAGGAGGGAAAACTATAGAACATGAAAGTGTGTAACGTTCTCAAAGTTTGTCAAAGTGATCAAGTGTACCGTTCTCATGTTTCAAAGTTTGTCAAAGTGATCAAGTGTTTGTGTGTCGTTCTCAAAGTGTGCAACGTGTGTACCGTTCTCAAAGTTTGCAATGTGTGCAACGTTATGAAGTCTCAAAGTGACAGACACAAGAAGCACAAGTGACACAAGTGAGACAAGTGACAAAGTGACACACAAGTAGTAAAGTGTAAAGTATGAAGTTGTTCACTTACGTCGTTTCAACAAGTATCAAAAGTTCAGATAGTGAAAATAGTATCTGTATTATTTTATATTATTTTCTTGTACTACTGTATATAAAATAAAAAATTAAACACTCACCCAGAGAGAGTTTTTTCTGACGATGTTGACTCTTCGAGCTTCGGCTGCCCAAATGAGCTCTCAGTAGTCTTAACTGAACTTAATCTCAAGTGTTTTATGTTACTATTTTTAGAATTGCCTTGTTTTAAATTTTTGTCTGATAAAATTGAATCCATCAAGTAAAAAAAAACGAATTAACTTACTTATTATAGGTTAGACTTACCACTATAGTATAACACATACAAAAACTGCATAGTTTCAGTTAAGGTTTCTTTTGGTGTAAGTTAGGTGGCCCTGAAAAGGGCCGTTTGTTTTTTGGGTTGTTAAAACCCTATTCTCCGTCCAGCAGACATCGCAACTGACTGACTTCGGCTTCTTTCTCCTTGATCAGCCGTTTTTATTTCTTGCTCCCGCAGCCTCAGTAGTCTCAAATCTGCCTGAGCCATGGTATACTGCAGCTCAGGCAGTGGAGGCGCTGATGGTACAGCCCTGGGTGCAGGAGGTCTAGGAGGTGGTACCCTAGAGCTGCAAGGTGGTGGTGGCGGCGGACGGTCTAAAAATGCTGGCCGACGGGGGAGGTAGGCCGCCACTATCGTTACTTTTCTCTTCGGCGACGAAACACCGATGAATTCCTCTAACGAAATCACTTTCACTAGGGATATCTTCAAACCTGTCCATGATGATGATGAACTGATACCGAGTCAAACCAAATGTCTGGTTTATATAGAGACTATGAACGCTCACGCAATCAATGACGTCAGAGGTCTATTCGGAGTATGAGTTGTTTCATGACTCCTACTACTACTACTCGGAACGTTTTTTGTCTTATACCTTAGATGATACACTACTCAAGTGACCATGTATATAATACATACATGACTGAAGTGACCATGTATATAATACTACATCTCTCAGTTTCATTACTAGTATTAAAATGGCTTACTATCAGTCCATATCTCCCGATACGATACAATTAAAGCATGAATTTTACCATGGTTGTGGCGGGACCTACCAAATCAGGAAAAAACTGTATTTGTAAAACAGTTGATAGAATGGAAGGATCAATGGATTCATTCCCCTCCCGACAAAATTGTATGGTGTTATCGTGAATGGCAACCTGCTTATGAAATCTTACAACGGGAACATCAAGTTCACTTCGTTCAAAATATACCTGAGGATGACGAAGTCTTAGTTTCTCATCCAACTCGTCGTCACCTACTTGTCTTTGATGATATGATGGGTAGTAAAGCTCTCGATTCTATCGTAGAATGGTTTACACGTAAAGCTCATCATCGGAACACAAGTGTGATCTACATCACTCAAAACTTAGTTTGATCGTGCTAAACAATATCGTACAATAAGTCTGAATGCTCATTATCTCGTCCTGTTTAAGAATCCTAGAGATAAATCTCAAGTGACCAGTGCTTATCACGTCAATTAGACCTACCAGGTTTAATAAACCATGCTTATCACGATGCTACAAATCGTCCTCATGGTTATCTCTTGATTGATCTCACATCGTCTACCCCTGATAATCTAAGATTAAGATCAGATCTGTTTCATCCTTGGTATACGGGAGGAATAGTGTTGTATACACCTTATAAGTAGACAGTAACTTTCTCTAGGGCGTCATTTCTCGTATTCCTGTTAACGTAGAATCATGAATCCTTTACCTAAAGCCACCAGTAAACTGGTGACTACTTTAAGAAAATTACAATTGGGAGAAAGATCCCGTCAGACGTCAAGAACTGTTAGAATTAGGTAGAGACGCTTTATTGAAATGGTTTGGTATGGGGGCTAAAAATCTTCTGTCTGGTACCATTCCAGTGACTAAACCTACAGCAACCTTAATACAGAGAAATGCTGATCATTTAAAAATCATTGCTGACCCAAAAGCTGATGAAGAAGCTAAGAAAACTGCTATCTTAAAACGAGGAGGGGCAGGGTTCTTAGGTGGGGTAATCATTCGATCCCTATTACAGTGGGCTAGTCGTCTCAAGAAGAACACTGCACCTAAAAAGAAAAAAACACCCCCTCCTCCTAAGCAGAGAAAGCAGAGCCCTAAGAAGAAGAAGAGTCCTAAGAAGAAGAACCCACCATTGGTTCTAAAACTAAATCTGAAACAGATTCGTGAAGCTAATACATTGAATCAAGCTACTCCTACACGAATGCCGTCTCCACCTGTAACCAACAGCCCTGTAGCAGGAACTTCTGCTACTGCAACATCTATCTTTGGACAACCTATACGTCTTCCTGGTAGACCTAATATCAAAATTACACAACGGAAACAACCTTCTATTACTAAGACTAAAGCAGTCCTACAGTCACTGAATGTACCTAAGAAGTCTACTCCTACTAATACTCCAAAGCAGTCTTTGTTATTTCCCTTATTACCAAAACCTTTAACTGCTAAAGATGTATCATCTCAGCTGAACAAACGTGTTACATCTACTCCAAAGTCTACTCCAAAGTCTACTCGTTTACCTTCGTTTGCTTCTACCTTTGGATCTCCCATCACCAGTCAGCCTAAGACACAGGCTACTTCATATATGAATAGCTACAAATGTCTATGGTGTCGGGCTCTTTTTACTACGAGTAAAGAACTTCAGATCATAAACGACTTCAACATCCTATGTTGATATAGGTTTATAAAACTACCTCAGATCATGTATTGAGTCATTTGTATAGAATACTTAGTTGTAGTGACATCGCGGCACCACGAAAAAGTAAGCATGGGCTTGAATCTCATGCTGCTTTGATTAAAGTCTTTGGACAAAAGCAGTATCCTATTGAGTTTAAAAAGATGATCTTACGGTATGCCCCTGATGATACAATCATGAACATTTGTGAAGTGATGTATAACATCTTAAAAGGAGTGATTCCTTTAACAAAACGCCAGAAACAGCACTTGGGTTCAAAGAAACGGGTCTTAAGAAAACTAGTTCATCCTCAATTGACTGTCCCTCAACGACGTCGAATTCTAACGAATCAACAGGGTGGTGTGTTACCTATCTTACCCCTTATTAGCGCCATTACTAGGAGCCATAGCTTCTCCTGTCTTAAAATCTATTCTATAACCATGAGCACACGAAAAATGATCTTAGTTCCCGAGAGGACCAATGGAAAGAACTCAAACAATGGAGAGAAAGAAGTTTAAATCCTTTGCCTCATACTCCTGAAGTAGCATCTTCGGTGCGTTTAGGTAATGAATTAGATGCGATTGTAGATCGTGATGATTTGACTCCTGAAGCTAAGGTAGCCAAGTTTGGTCAAGAACTTCATCGATACCGTACGTATCTACAACAAAGCTCGTCATCCTGTAGAAGAGAGACCTTGGTCTCTGAAAACAGATAAAGTCAAAGAAGTCAAAGATGATGTTTAAAACTGAAATATCTTCTGATGATCAAGATCTTATGACAGCTATTTCATCCAGTGTCACTGCTCCATTAAAACCAAAAGTCCCTCTGTTATTTAAACATCTCAAAGAAAACATTCTGATGTACTAACATGGGAAAAAAGACGGTCAAATACAATACAAAGGAAAGACCGTCCCTGGGACCAATATGGTCGATCTCGTAACTGATGCTTTACGAACACAACCTAGAAAAGGGTATCAACCCTCGGGACTTGATAGTTTTGTAAAAGGATTAGTGGAATCGAATGTTCCTCGTGATTGGATACGTAACCCTAATTATATCAAAGTGATGAATCAACCTATCGTAAAACCAAAGGCTATGAGTACCCCTAAACCTCTGGATAATGATGATGAAGATGACACAGGGTTCTATGACGCTATGCCTCTCTTCCTTCTACTGACATAAAATATTCTGCAAAGACACCCCTTAGTCAGAAAATGGTGAAGGATGGCAAAGATTGTCTCCTACGGCCTGGTCTACCATTAAAAAATCTAAAAAGAGTTCTCATCTTCCAGAATGGATCAAAACTCAAAATCTTCGCAAAATGCCAAATTAGCATCCATCTATTATGATCCTTCTAATCGGGGTGGTTATGCAGGTGTACAACCTCTCTATCGAGAAGTGAAACGTCGAAAGTACCCCATTTCTCTAAGTGAAGTCAAACAATGGTCAATTTGCTTTGAATACGGGTATGGATGTGATACAAAATAAACGTTCATTGAAAAATGCTCTTGTTCAACGAGGAAAAGAAGCCGTGAGCAACTTAATGACGGGTCCTAAGAAAACATTAGCTCTTCCCCCCTCTGATGTCGCTTCTCGTTTAGCAGGCAAGAAACGAACAGGAACAACGAGTCATACGAACAGTAGTATAAAAAAGAAACGAACGAGCCGTCCCTTTCAGTCTACTTCTACAAGTAAAGCTAAACAGGTAGGAAGAGAGCAAGATATCTTTGACTAACAAGATGATGATGCAAAAAGATTCCTGTGAGTGTAGTAGTGAAGCACTAGAGTTGTTTAATGTCCCTCCCACCAATGTAACCTTAGAAGAAGGAAGATGGGTGGAATATTACCCCATCCCTAGTGTCAATACACAATCTGCTCCTATTGAGTTTGAAATCAAAGGACAAGGCGATGAGTATTTGGATTTGAACCAGACCTATGTGTACGTAGAAGCTAAAATCGTCAAACAAGATGTAACTGATCTAGCCGATGATAGTCAAATCACTCCCGTCAACAATTTGTTGCATAGTTTTTTTTCCGAGATCGATTGTAATCTAAATGGAAAAGTGATCACTCCTGGAACCGATACCTATCCCTATCGAGCTTATTTCGAAAAGTTGCTGTCCTTTTCTAACGAAACGTCAAAATATCAAATTAGTGCTACCAGTTTATGGTACAAGGATCAACCTGGACGATTTGACAAGTTGAATCCTCATACCGATGATATCGCCGAGAAAAACCGGATTAGCTGATCGTCATGAACGTATCAGTGAAAGTAAAACCTTTAATATGATGGATCGTCTCCATTTGGATCTGTTTGAACAGAAACGATTTCTACCTAATGGTATAGATGTACGCCTAAGGTTTAATAGAAGTCGTGAACCCTTTTACATGATGTGTGGAGGAGGTGAAATAGGATATTTGAAGATATTACAAATGTATCTAGTGGTACGTAAAGTGAAACCCATTGCAACTTTACTGAATCAGATGAACGAACAGATGAATACCAGTACTGCTAAATTTCCCTTGAGACGTGTAGAAGTGAAAACGTTTACCATTCCTGCTGGACACACGTTCAAAGATTACAGATCATTTGTATCAAGGTCAAATGCCAAAACGTATAGTAGTAGGTATGGTGAGCAATGCCGCTTTCAATGGGGATGCGACAAAGAATCCTTTTTATTTTCAAACATTTTAATGTCAAGAAAGTGGATGTTAGTATCAATGGAGAAAGTCTTTGCACTCGTCCTTTAGAACCTGACTTTGAAAACAACTTGTACTTGCGATCATACTTGAGCTTATATCAAGGATTAGGTCGATTAGGAGAAGACTGGGCCCCTTCCGTGACCATTGACAACTATAGAAGAGGGTTTACCTTGTGGTGTTTTGATTTGACAGCTGATCAAGACAATGATCAGAGCAAGTTACACTGGATAAAAGCAGGAAATTTACGCATCGAACTTAAATTTGCTCAAGCTTTAGCAGAGAGTGTGAACTGCATTGTCTATGGAGAATTTGATAACGTATTAGAAATCAACAAACAGAGAGAAGTGGCTATAGACTATTGAAACCATGCAAAGTATTCAAGGCTTGAATGCTCATCAACTCAATAGTATTTTATCACGAGACCCTTATGTATTTCCTTCGTTCGGCGGAGTATACCCAAGAGACGTTTTACCGAACTATCTACCTTATGGCAAACATTCATTTATCGTTAATACAGATCCTCACGATCAACCAGGAGAGCATTGGGTTGCCATTCATTTCATAGGTCAACAGACTGCTGAATATTTTGACTCTTACGGGCTACCTCCATGGATCTATCCTGATATTTATCAGTTTATGAAACGCCATGCAGATCGAGTGATTTATAATCAGCAGATGTATCAACACCCTCGCACCAAAGTTTGTGGACATTACTGTGTGTATTTATTTACGTCAAAGACATCGAGGTGTCCCTAGTCATGTTTTATTTCAATCGTTAAGTCCTCAACCTAGACCAAGAAGAAAGAAACATTGATCCTTTACTAAACGATCGTTTTGTTTGGAGATGGTTTAGAGAGCAATATCGTATACCTGTACCTAAATCAACCATGTATCAGTCCTGTCAGTCACGACAAGTATGGGTTTAATTACGTCAAGGAATCCGAACCGACCGATCTAGGACAAAAGCTGACGTTCTTTTGCTCCGCGCTGTATGGGCAAGATCAACCGTAGTAGTGAGACGTAATAAACTCTTTGTTGTTTTTTTTATTTTATTATTATTATTATTTTGCTTTTGGTATGGTAGTTCACTGTACGTAGTCTTAGAGGGACGGCCCGAATCCTCCAAGAACTACTTCTAGTTTGAGCGGGGTAATAAAATGTTGAGTGAATAGACTTGTTTATGAATTATTTATGAGTTAAAAAACAATATAAAGTAGAAAGAAAAGGTGACGTGTGCATGAGAGAGAGAAAAAAGAGAAAGGTGAACATGTGGAGAGAGAAGAAATGAGAGAGAGACAAAGAAATGAAAGAAAGGTGAACATGTGGAGAGAGAGAGAGAGAGAGAGAAGAAATGAGAGAAAAGAAATAAGAGAAAACATGGGAAATGGGAAGCGAGTACAGAGATACGAATCATGGGATCACGTGACCTGATGGGTATGACATAGACTGACATCCCATCAGAGTGCACACAGAGAGAAATCATGATTGCATTTGTATGGATGATCTGCTGTTCTCTATTACGCAGAAGAATGAAACATCAGATACGATGTACTCCTGATTGGAATACTTATGTACGTGGTGTGAAAACACCTGCACATTTTATAGGGATTGTGTATCATATGTTTGATGATGAGATTTTTACGACAGACCGCTTTATGTGTATTAGAAACCTTTACAGAAGATGTAAGTGCATTACGTCAAAATCCTATCTATTGGGAGATCTACGGTATAACCCGTGACATGATCGAGAGACAATTGTGTACAAGCAACTTAAAATACATAGATGGAATGTCACGTGATTCACTCAGCTATTAAAACTGTAGTTCAGACTTGAAACGGACCATATGAATTTTTGCTTGTGGACCACTACACTAGTTATTTTCGTCAACATCAACTACAACATGGAGCAGAGCTACAGTCAATCCATTGATAGTCAATGGCACATGGTGTACGCAGAAGCCATATTAAACAAGATGTACAAAGTAGCCAACACTCAATGTTACGGCTGTGAGATTGATCATCCGAGTCAAAAGCAACATTCCTGCCTAATGATGTATGATGACGGCACAATGTTGTTTCACTACTTTGACGAGGCTCTAGACACGGTGAACGAAATGAACATTTTGGAAAAATTTGAAGAAAGTTTAGAGAAATCCAGTATTCCTAAAGCATTTAGAGACGTCTACAAACAGAAATTCCACTGCCCAGATTGGAGAGCTACTCAATGGCGCAAAGAAACAGACCGAAACCGACTTTGGGATACGGTGTATCGTTTGATGCAACTGGCACCCCGTCTCCATAATGAAGTGACAGTTTAAGAATTGTTTAATTTGTTCATTCAATTATTGTACATTTTCCAGAGGGATAAGCCCTAACCCCCTGCGAAAATACAGTTTGATTTCTTTTTCATGGGGAAAATTAAAACATTAAAACATTAAAACAAAATTATTTTTGTTGTTTATGTATTTTATCTGGGTTTAAGGTGTACACCTATAGTGTAAACATAATACTAGTACACGGTAGACACAAAGGTACAAGAGTTATAGGGTGTAAAAACACCATTGAGAAACTATGAGAAGGAGTAATAGTATCACAAACTCTATGAGACGTACGAGCTATAGAGATTATAAGTAAGAGAAAATAAGGATACAAAGCGTAATAGTGTTTAACACAACTCTATGAGACGTACACGAGCTATAGAGATTCTAAGTAAGAGAAAATAAGGATACTAAGCGTAATAGTGTGTGTAACACAACTCTGTGAGACGTACGAGCTATAGATATTCTAAGTAAGAGAAAATAAGGCTACAAAGCGTAATAGTGTGTGTAACACAACTCTATGAGACGTACACGAGCTATAGAGATTCTAAGTAAAAGATTCAGAGAAAGAATAAGGCACTTGTGAAATAATAGCGGCAGTAAAACAGGTGGCCAGATGTCTAAACGTAGATGTCTAGACAGAAAAATTGTCAACAACAGGTGGCCAGATGCCAAGTGTCAAAAATGTCAAAAACAGGTGGCAAGATGGCAAGTGTCAAAAACAGGTGGCCAGATGTCAAAAACAGGTGGCCAGATGCCAAGTGTCAAAAGTGTCAAAAACAGGTGTTCAGATGTCAAGTGTCAACAACAGGTGGCCAGATGTCTAGACGGAAAAAAAATTAATACGTGACGTCATTCACTCTATATAAGCTAGTATTGCCCGAGTCTCGGTATTAGTTCATCATCATGGACAACATAGAAGATGTACCATCGGAGAGTGATTTACGTAGAAGCATTCATCGGTTGTTCGTCGACGAAGAGAAGATTGATAGTTGTGAGGGCTACTCCACGTAGGTCCGCGTTTACGAGCCGTCCATTGCCACCACCACCACCTTATAGACCTAGGACACCACCACCTATACCTCCTCCGTCAAGAGCTGTGCCATCAGTACCACCGATGCCTGAGGTGGAGCATGCTATGGCACAGTGTGATTTGAGGGTTCACTGGCAACGCCAAATAAGACAGCTGATAGAAGAAAAGGAGATGGACCTCAGGTACTTGCGAAGTCTGCTGGATGACCAATAGACTTTTTCTCCAACGAGAAAAATTCAACGGCCCTTTTAAGGGCCACCCAACTTATTCGAAAAGAAACCTTCACTAAAGGTATGCAGGGTTTGTGTTATTCTGTAGCGGTGAGTTTAAAAAATAGTGACTACACACAATTTAGTCGCGTATATTCAACATTAAATTTTATTTGTGTTTTTTGTGTTTTTGTTATAATGTATTCACTTCATTTGATAAAAGTCTAAATATAGTAAGTCATGTGACTAGAGAGAGGTTCAGTTCACCCTGTGAAAACTCATTTGAGATCCGTAAAATCCACTACTATCAGCATAGGGTGAGTGTTTCATTTTTTTATTTGATAGGACAAGATTATTTTCCATGCATTAAAAATAGAAATATCTCAGAAAAAAAAAATTAAAAAAAAAAAAAAAAAAGTCACATGACTAGAGTATAGGTTCAGTTAGACCTCTGAGAGCTCATTTGCGATCCGGAGCTCGAAGAGTCAACATCGTCAGAAAACCACTACCAGCATATTGTAAGTGTTTGAATTTCTATTAGGCTTAGTGTTTATCGTATGAAACATGTACAAACAATATCTCAGAAAAAATTAGGTAACTAGCAACGTTTTCATTACTTATCACTTAATTATGCTATCAGTGAAATACCCCATCATCTAATCAATGTTCATTCACTCTAGACCTTAAAGACCCATCACTATACATTTACTCTACAAGTCTTATTACAAGCTTGAGTCGAGCTCGGCCTACCGCTTCTCGCGCTTGCGCACTTGAAACAGGACTCTCGCCGACTTACTCACAGTTACGAGCTCGGCCTACCGCTTCTCGCGCATGTGCACTTGATGATACACAACTCTCAACGACGGTGGCGCCACCGACTACTAGTTTCACCGACGGTGGCGCCACCAACTACGAGTTTCACAAACCTGGAAAAACCCAAAGTTTCGGTTCTAAAAATAGATTCACTCTCAGCTCAAAACTGGAAAAAACCCAAAGTTTCGGTTCTAAAAATAGATTCACTCTCAGCTCAAAACTGGAAAAACCCAACTTCTCTCTTACCGTTGACTTCTCGTGAACTCACGTGACCTCTCGTGACCCCAACCTCTTGTAACGAAGGCTCTCATTGGCTCCTTAGCCAAGATGGCCGCCCCCACAACCTTCCACTTCCGGTCATAGACACGCCTCCAAACTCAACGATTGTCTCTTTCTCCTTATTGCCATGACAACAAGACCTCACTTCCGGTATGACGCACTTCCGGTATGACCCCACTTCCGGTATGACGCACTTCCGGTTATTACATCACAGGCGGATTCATGGCGGGCATTTGAATTGACCAATCAGAAGCCAGTATTCTGATGACGTCATCAAACAGCGCCACTGGTGGCGCCCCTAGCGGCGAAATTCAAAATGCCCGCCATGGAGCTGCCTATTACTACTGACTACAAATGGTGTTGGTTATAGCTAGTTACCTTGTTCTGTTTACAAAAATAAAACATTACTTCAAGTGGATCAATCAACAAAATCTAGTGATTTAAACTGTACTTGTAAGATATGATCACCCTCGTCGTCGTCCTGTGTACTTGTAAGATATGATCACCCTCGTCGTCGTCCTGTGTACTTGTAAGATATGATCACCCTCGTCGTCGTCCTGTGTACTTGTAAGATATGATCACCCTCGTCGTCGTCCTGTGTACTTGTAAGATATGATCACCCTCGTCGTCGTCCTGTGTACTTGTAAGATATGATCACCAGTCCTTTGACCTTAAAACCCGACAGCTGTGAGTCAAATTTAGAAAATGTACACCTATTTCGACGAGCTTTGTTGACTTCTGACAACTCTTGTCATTTAAGTATTCCTAATACCTAAAACCTAAATTTCAGGAAAAAGAAAATAATTTCGATATTATTGTAACTGTCTTTTACATAGAAATCATTTAGTGAACTTTCAGTTCAGTAGCATGTAAAAGTTACCGGAAGCACATTGTGTGCTTAAATTGGTTAACTTTAAGACGTAACACGGCAGCATTTTAAAGCTGAAATGTTTTTTTCAATTGAGCATGAAAACAAGTGTTCACCTTATCAGCGATATATTAAGCTTTATATATTGCTGAATGTTATTTCTCTTCGTTAGAAAGGGCATAAACTCCTTTAGCAATGGCCCTGATATGCAGTATTTCACTTAATAGGAATATTAGTACAGAACTTGGACCCTCGTCATGTTTATTTTGATTTGTTTGCCTTGGTGACCGTAGCGTTATTGCACAAGAAACGAGGTCTTTATAACAGTAAGTGCCCGAGATAATTACATGTATTTCAATATTTGTCTTTAGTTAATCAATACCGGGTAACACACCCGAATAAGCTGTGTCCTCTCATTATAGTTTAAGAATATATATTTTATGTTATGATCACTTTAGTAAGAATGATGTAGAAAACATATGTACTGGTCAGCTTAGTGTCGGGAAATACATGTACTTAAATATGGGAATTGGTCGTTAACAAATAAGTATGTTTTGCGGCCATGTTGAAAATGAAATATATCATGGTGGCCAACGATGTAAATATGTTTTATAATAGTGTCTAATGAAACTTTATGCCAAATTTTACGCTTGAATCACCAAATGAACTTTTTGGCCAGAATTCCATTGTAAGCCACTCGTCCTGTAATCACAAATAAACCTGATTGATGATATATGAACCTAAGCGGCCCTAAACAAGTGTGAAGTGACAATAGATCATCTGTTTAGTAGTTCCATGAGCAGACAACTGTAATTAGCCTTGTCCAATGAAATTACACTGGTACAAATGTGCCTACAGGGGACATACTGACATTTTTATCCCCGATAAACAACACAGGTAGAGTATGGTAATTGATGCTGACCCATGCTCCTTGTATTTAACTTGGCCAGTTAAATAAATACATCATCGGGCTTGGTATACAAGTCTAGTTTTTAAACTGATTTAAAAGGCCATGTTTTACAGTAACGTATTTCCACATTGTAATTATTTTAGTTCCTTTTCCATCATTTACGTTCACAGTTAATTGATTGTGTGTATTGCACTCCGCCTCCGATTCTTCCTACTAGTTTCATCATGTTTGTAAAAATAAAACACCGTGGACTAAATTGTCATATAAACGTTTAAAATCGCATGGATTTTAAAATTTACAGCAAGTTTAACAATGACAATATGATAATAACGACCACAGAAACTTACCGTCATATTCCAGACAAACGAATTATTCAAGGAAAATTGCATTTTAGAATACGTGAATCGAACCGCCCAAGTACCTGACACGGACGACTTGGTAAATTGAAAAGGAAATAGTCCATAGTATGGTCCAAAAGTTGGACATCCACGTCTGCTGTATTTTCGACTTAACCATAAATATCAATTGTATCAGTAATAATTATTGTGAACATTAAGAATGACCACCCGGGATTTTTAACCATTAAGATGGCTGCCGGAGCA